>CM076572.1:791250548-791578855 GCA_034641835.2 Pinus albicaulis | reverse complement strand
TCTAGGCCAAAGATCAAAGCCTTAGGGAACCACCTGTCCTCCGGTACCAAATTTCAACAAGCAGCAAACTATGCCAACAAAGCCGACTTATGACAAAGCATTTATGAAAGATGTTGTACTATTAATTCACCCCAACGAAGGCCATTTCTACAGAGTTTCCTTTGCATTTTATTTTTTTCAAACTGCGAACTGCTCTCCTCCATAGTTGCAGCAGCTTGCCCTTTGAACCAAATTCCTCTCTAGATATAATTTTAGATATCTAATCTATGGAAAATCTGTACTTTGAATAAAGGGAAGATATATTACTGGTCATTGAGAGGATTTCTCTTGGTAAAACGGTATTATTTTCTCTCTACCTTGAAGTTTTTCTATAATATTTTTTGGTTTATAAATATAGTTTTTTCTTTTTTATTTCATGATGGAGTGTATGCATGAGCATTGTTACTCACTAGAAAGTGGGTAACCCCTAGGAGAATTTTTCTCCTCGTTGGACAGCCAGACAGCCAGCCAGCAGCCAGCAACCCCATGATGGTCAGCACATAACAGTATGCTAGGATTCCCCACATATTGTTCCCATCAGATCTCTCTCCCATTTGGAATTTCTTCTTGAAGGAAGGTGGGTGATCGATTGGTAGGTACTTTAACCATTCTTGCAATCACGTGCTTTCATTTACTGTTATGGGCATATTAATATGGATCATTGGGCAAACTGGATGATTGACTAATCTTGATTCTATTCTTGTTTCCACACTTCATTTGGGGGATTAGTCTTTGACTCTAGTCCAGTGGGACCTCCTTTGAGGCCTTAAGGTTTAGGAAGGTCACTACTAGGAAGGTGCTGATTGATATAGTGTGTCCAAGGTAATCCATACGTACTAGTGTCTATCTCTCCCTGTTATTCATCTCCATTCTTTGGGCTGGTGGTCATTGGTCATTGGGATTTTCACTTGTTACCGCTCAAACTAGTAGGGATGGCAAGGTTCAACCAAGCTTTGCTAAACGCCGTAACGGTAAGAATTGTTGTGAAATTTCCTTGAAATAGCAGCAACTCGAATTTATTTTTCTAATTGATAAGCAGTTTAATTGTTTACGCCAATTAACGAATAAATCACACTGCAATTCTTCACAAAATAAATATGTCGGGGAAGTAAAATCAGGATCTGAGAAATAGATGCACACACATAAAATTGACACAATTATTTTGCACTGAATAGTCCCCGGAAAAAACCCCAAAGGGAAAACTGGTGCAACAGATGAGGGTTTATTTTATTATTATGCAGCAAATTTGGAGAGTACAATAATATGGATGCCCAGCTGGCAATCCTCTGACAAATATCTAGCAAAAATAATATGTAGAAAATTTCTCCCTTCTGCAATCGATCCAACCTCCACTGGCCCGTGTAAAAATTTCATAACTGAAATCCTATTGCAACAATTGGAATTTATTTTTCTAATTTTTAATTTATTTAACAATTTATCTGCTACGACAAATATCAAATAAATCACACTGCAACCTTCACAAATAAACTGCAGAAGAAAATAGCGCTTGAAACTGAGAAAATCTAGCACACACATAAAAATTGATAGTTATTTTTGGACAAATGTCCCCGGAAAAACCCAACTTGGGAAAACCGGTGCAGTAGCTGAGGGTTTTATTATTATGCAACACTGAGAAAATTTCTGAGTACTACAGGAAAACTGGCCACAAAAATTAGTGAGACAAATTTTGTCTCACCCGACACTGATCCAACTCTAAAACTGGCTCTAAATGGGATCCACGAAACCCCTGCATCAGCCTCTGCGTCAAATTTGCGCAAGCACTAAGATGCTATGCCAGAAACTGCAAACCGTTTGCCCAATCCAGGCTCTGAGAATGACTTGGTGACCCCTTCTGGAAATCTTCCCGGCCTCCAACATGTTGAGAAATGTTAAGGACAATGATAAGAGTGATTCCTCTTTCTATGATCACAACTTATGATGTATTTTTACTTTTTCTAACTTATTAGCTTCTTCAATTATTATTATGTTTGTATATCATCAAACAACTAACAAAACAAGAGGAACAAGAACACAAAATATAGGTTGCAAGCCAAGGCCAAAACCTCTCCTCTTGAGAGGAAAACCCGTAAATCTCTTCTCTTCCTTATAGATCCTTCAATTGATGAATTCTAAGACCTCTAGACCAAGACCAATACCCTCCAAGACCAAGTCCAACCTTTCTGAATGATGTGCTTTCCTTGTCCAAGTTAAACCTAGTCAAATTTCTTCTAGTAGCACAACTTCGACCCCCAATTGCGAAATTTTCGGCCTCTACTGCAGACTTGAAATTTTCCGTGCCCCTGCAGTTGTTGTTGCCACACGTGTGAGTTTCTTTTACCCTCCCAAGACTTCCTAAGACCTTCGCTTGGATTTCTTTGACTTCTGGAGCTTGAGGATGGCTTCTTGTGAGCTTCGCTTGACCTTCTTGCCTTCTCTCCTTCAAGATCGAACTTGTAGAGGAAAACCCTAGATCTACTGCAGAAACCCTAGCCTTCCTTTGCACGTGTGAGAGAGAAATATCCCAAAAACAAGTCTTCTTTGTCCTCTTCCTTCTTCGTTGCCTTCTTCCTCTTCCTCCTTTGCTTGGTTGAGTGAGTGATCAATGCACTTCAAGGAGGTCAAGTTTCCTCCTTTATATAGGCTTCTAAAAGGTGGATGTGGCTCCTCAAATTAGGCCAACTTGCCAGTGGCTAGGCTGGCTTGATCTTGGAGGGTATTTTGACACTTTTAAGGACAAAAATAATTTTCTTTACAAGTTACAATTTGCCCAAAGGGGTCTTCAACTTATGACAATGACTCTTTTGACTTCTTGACCTAGGACAAACCCTAGAAGCACTCAATGGGTGCTTGAACTATAAAATAAAAGACCTTGAGCATGAAACCCATGCTCCAAAAATAATAATAATAATTTTATTTCATTTTACAATACACAAGAATCAAAAGTACATTTCATATTTATGAAGACCGAACCTAGTTACACATTTATCAACACAACAATTGAATCGACTCTCTGTTTGGCTAAATCGTGTTGAGAAATCTAGGCCATCAAGTATTAGGTGATTTCTCTTCAATTGGTAATTTCTTGTGAGTGCTTTTTACTTCTTTAGATTAGGATCTTCTTTTCCTTAGGTTATTAGCGTTCTTCTTCATCAAACAACTACCAAAGCATGAACATAAATATACAATAGACAAAGAATGTAGGCTATCATCCAGGGCCAAAACATCTCACTCTTTGAGAGGAAAACCCGTACAAATTCTTCTTATAGAGATTCCAATTGACGAATACCAAAACCAAGACCGTTGACCTATTTGCCACTCCAAGACCAAGACACAAGTTCTCTTGATAATCATTATTCTTCCTTCAGATATTCTTCCATCAAGTCATCCATGTTTGTTCTTCCTCTCACTGTATTAGCATACTAGGATCCATGTCACTGTGTTTTGCACTGAGATCATTATGGCAAAGAGATCCTCTCACTGTAGTATCCTTTAGACCTCATGACTGTCATGACACTGAATTGCACTGTTACCCTCTCTCTGTGGTAGCACCGAGATCATCTCCTATCCAAGCTTCTTCTTGTGGTGATACTGAAGTAGAGATAGCACCGAAACTGTGTCTTTACTTAACTGTAATGACACCAAAATAGAGAGACCTCCTTTTTGTGATTATATAGATCCTTGTCATCTGAAATACTGTGATATGTGACTGAAACTGTGTCTAACATCTCTGCTGCAATCCACATTGTGATCTCTGCAACGTGTGACCGAAACTGTGTCTAACATCTTTGCTGCAATCCACACTGTGATATTTGCAACATGTGACTGAAACTGTGTCTAACATCTCTGCTGCAATTCGCACTGTGATCTCTGCAACATGTGACCGAAACTGTGTTTAACATCTCTGCTTCAATTCGCACTGTTATCTCTACAACATGTGGCCGAAACTGTGTTTAACATCTCCGCTTCAATTCGCACTGTGATCTCTACAACATGTGGCCGAAACTGTGTAACATCTCTGCTGCAATCCGCACTGTGATATTTGCAATTTGTGACCGAAATTGTGTCTCACATATCTGCTGCAATCCGCACTGTGATCTCTACAATTTGCCATCCGAATTTCAGGTGATCGAACTTCTTGACTGTGGAATAGGCCGAGTTGCCTATTTATAGTAGTCTGTCCATGTATGTTAGCCGACATGACCATATGAAGAGTTGTGTCTCTAATTTAGGTGTGCCGACATGAGTTCTCCATTTCATCTTGAAGCCGACTTGAAGAAGGATAACTTGTGCCTGTCTTGGAGGGCTACTTAACAATCCTATTGACTTATATACATTTGTAACATGCCCAAGAAGGGTTCTTCATACAGGACATTGACTCTCTCTGACTTTTATGACTAGATGACAAATCGAACAATGGGAGCCATCTAAAAATAAAATTCCTTGCTCATGAAACCCATGAGGCAAGCATTGCAATAATAATTTAATTTTTCTTCTTTACATCATTTATAAAAATCACAATTACATGCCATTATGAAGACCGAACCTTAGTTACACTTTTCAACAAATCGAACTCTGCTTTTGAAGCTTCTGTGCTAGCACTGCGCAATCTCACCGAGAAACTCAGTCTCCTGTAGTTGACTCTCCGGATCTGGAAAACCTTTCCTCTGGTCTCACTGTCCCTGCCCCTCTCTGTCTTTGCTCCCCTACTAAAGCTCGAACTCTTCCAGCATTGCTGGCTATCTGGAAAACCGAACTCTCCATGGAAATCAAACTCCTCAAGTGTATTCTTCATCTACCCGTCTACCTCTTCTTATAATCCTTTGTTGAAGCACCAACGAGCAATATTGAGACTTAATCAAGGGCCAAGATCATATAAGAGTCAATCTGTGTGAGTTTCTACTATCTAGATGATTCACACCTTATCTTAATTAATTCTGATTAATTAACCCCTTTCCCTAAGTTTAGACTTAGGATATAATTAAAAGTGGGCTAATAATCCAATTAAGACACTTCTAGGCAGAATTTCCAGAAACGATTTCTGGGTTATGGAGATCTCATCTGTTATAGTCTCTCCACAAAGTTTCGAGACTAGAACACCTCCGATGCTACAAAAACTAACACTTCCTCTTAGCGAGAAAGGTGTTCTCTCTCTAGTGTTGCACATCCTGCCACAACACCCTGTCTCTATTTGGCCACTGCCCACCAACTACTGCGCAACATTGATGCTGCATCCGTGCTGTTGCTGACACTGCCATACTGCTGCCAACTTTGCATCTGCACTACAACTCCTCATTTGTTGCTGCTGCAACTGCAACGTTTGCAAATGAGAAACATCCAAAATACTGAATCAACTGTGTTCAGAATGATGCATCTGTCTCCCGAGTCCTGACTGCTGCTAGCTACTATATTGTCCACCAAGGAAGCTGCATTGCTGCTGACTCTGCACTACGCCACTCTGCAATGTTGCCAACTCTGCACTGCGCTCCCTAGCACCTGACTGCTACTAGTCTGCGACTGTCACTTTGGAATTTGACTGCATCTCTGACACTGATCCATCCTGCTACTTAATGCTGTGGGCCCCCATAGCCAGGTAATGATCCATGAGGAGGACACGTCAATGGACCTTGCCCATGTCTGCAACTGTCTGGGGCTACAACTCTATGTTACCCCACCTCTCTCTTCGAGGTGTGGGTGCAAACATCGCAAACTCTTCTTCCAGCTTGGAGGACAGTTTGTCAATCTCCGCTGACGCTGTTGCCTGGTCTTGCATCTCTGTCTTGTCCTTCTTCTTGAGAGACACTGCGTACTGTAGTGATCGAGCTCACCACATCTGAAGCACTTGACATTTGACAGGTCCTTCTTCTCCTTTAGATGCTAGGGCCACATTTTCCTCCTCACTCTTTGGTCCCTTGCTGTTGATGCCACTGATGGTACTCTTTAATAGAGCCTGCTTCAACTCCTTTTGCTGCAGATCAGACCACATCATGTCCCACCTCGACAAGGTGTCTCTGCCCAAGATAATCTGGAATTTGGACAAATACGTGCCAGTCCTCTAAGACACTATTCAGTGCCAATTGTACAAGCTCTGTGGGTTGGGGTGCTTCCCCAAGGACTGTTAGCTGATCTCATACTTCCTGAATCCGAGTGAGAAAGGCATCTATGCTCTCGTCCTTCTGCATCTTGGTACTCCTCAGCTTCTCCTGGAGAAACATCTTCCACTACTCGGAATAACTCTGAAATAGCTCAGACAGAGCATCCCTCATCTCCTTGGATGTCCTTTTCTTTGCCACATGTGAGACTAGATGATCTCAAACTCCACCCAAAATCATCATCTTTGCCTTTTCCATTTCTTTTCTGTACTCCTTTAGTTGATCAGGGTCCTGGGGAACTACTACCACACTCTCTGCATAGGTCTTCAGGCCATATTCATCTAGAAGGAAGGACATCCTAGCCTTCCAGATGACATAGTTGGAGTCTCCCTTCAATCTATCCCGATCTCTGATCCCAGTTATGGCCATCTCTAAGTCCGTCGAAAACTCCCTCTTTCCTTCTACTTGGCTGTTGGTTCTGCTATATCAACTCCCTTTTAAAGTGAGGAAATTTGCACTCGGCTACTGCCAATCTGCAACTAGAAAAATCGAACTTCTGAAACTTGATGTTCCTTGAGAGAAATTTTCCCTCGTGTGTGCTTTTCTCTTCCACTCGACGCTGATTTTGATGCTGCAAAATCCTCTGTGTCCAACCAAGGAATCTACTCGGTGAAAATATGAGCTGCTATCGCTCCCTCTACCTGTTGCAATCACTATTTTGGGAAATTCGAATTTTCCTGCCACATGCAACTGAAAATCGAATTCTTCTTAGCAATTCGCACTTCCTAGCTAGGCACTGTGCAGCCTTTGAGAATTTCGTCCTACTACTGCCTCTCGAATAGAGAAATTCCCTTCTCCGCTTCTGAGCTTCCCGACTGATCACTCATGCTTTCATACCATGTGAAAATTTCAAAACTGAAATCCTATTGCAACAACTGGAATTTATTTTTCTAATTGTTAATTTATTTAACAACTGATCTGCTATGGAAAATATCAGATAAATCACACTGCAACCTTCACAAATAAACTACGGAAGAAAATAGCACTGGAAACTGAGAAAATCTAGTACACATAAATTGACAGTTATTTTTGGACAAATGTCCCTAGAAAAACCCAACTTAGAAAAATTAGTGCAACAACTAAGGGTTTATTATTATGCAACAATGAAATTTTTTGAGTACAACTGGATGCCCAAACTAGCAATCCACTACAGGAAAATTGGCCACAAAAATTAGTGAGACAAATTTTGTCTCATCCGACAATGATCCAACTCTGAAACTAGCTTTGAATGGGCTCCACGAAACCGCTCCATCAACATTTGCATCAAATCTTCCCAGACACTAGGATGCTCTGCTTGGAACTGCAACTGATCAAATCGTCTGCCTAATCCAGCCTCTGAGAATGACTCGCTGACCCCTTCCAGAAATCGACCCTCTATTTGGCTAAATCGAACTCTGCCTTTGAAGCTTCTGCGCTAGCACTCGCAACCTCACTGAGAAACTCGACCTCTTGTAGCTAACTCTCCGAATCTGGAAGAACTTTCCTTCGACCTCACTATCCCTGACCCTCTCTGTTTTTGCTTCCCTACTAAAGCCCGAACTCTTCCAACACTGTTGGCTATCTGGAAAATCAAACTCTCCAAGGAAATTGAACTCCCTAAGTGTATTATCCATCTACTCATGGAACTCTTCTTATGCTCCTCTATTGGAGCAGCAACTACTAAGATTAAAACTAAATCAAGGGCCAAGATCACATTAGAGTCGGTTCGTATGAGTTTATAGATGATTCATACCGTATCTTAGTTAATTCTGATTAATTAACCCCTTTCCCTAAGTTTAGACTTAGGGAATAATTAAAAATGGGCTAATAATCTAATTAATACACTTCTAGGTGGAATTTCCAGAAACGATCGATTTCTGGGTTATGGAGATCTCATGTGTTTTAGTCTCTCCACAAAGTTTTGAGACTAGAAAACCTTTGATGCTACCGAAATTAAAAACATGCTTGAACTGAACACTCGCAAACTTGCTTTGCCTTGAATTCACATTGCTTGGCCTAGATAATTCACACAGCGTGCAAATTGGCTCCAAGTGAGCTGTCCAACCTCCTTTTGCCCTTGGAAAATATCGCTCTGCCTCCCGGATGATCTCCCGACCTCTGGCCACTGAAACGACCCCTTTCTGACAACTTGCGTTGGGGTTTCTGGTTGCTTACACTGGCTTCTACGACCCTCTCTGCAGATAATTTGGCCTCCTATCTCTTGCCACTTCGACACTGGAGAAATGATAGAAAATTCTCCAGAATCCTCCTCCTGAATTTTCAGCTGCTCCCTCTCTCTAATGCTGTCTTTCTGGCTCGAATTACGCCCTTGCTGAATCACCATTAATTAATCAATTTTCTTAAGTTAAACTGAGTCATTTTTAATTACTGATTAATTAATTTAATTGAGTGTTCTCTAGGTGTTTTCTCCCGTAACCTTTTCTTGTTTTTGGACATCTTGTGTTCCTTAGCCTCTTTGACACCAATCAAGACTAGAACACTTGTCCGATGCTACCAAAAATCTAACACTCCCTCTTAGAGAGAAAAGTGTTCTCTTCTCCCAATCATATCTCTCCTCTACAACATGTAGGTGGGTTGTCCACGCTGCTGATGTCTGAGATCTATTTCACCTCCTTTCTTCACATCTCATTTGGACCTGACTCCTATCACTGAAAATCAGTATTAAGAAGTCAATTAGAAAACGCTCTCGATCAACACTACGCATACTCTGATCCACCTCATACTTCTTCTACTGCTGTTCTGCTACTATACTACACTACCACTGTAATTACTGCAATAATGAGTCTGACCTGATCTCCCTCTAAAATAGAACTAGGAAATCTCTCCTAGATGGAGTCTCACTCTAGCTGGAACTACCCTTGCAACCTGCACCTGGGCAATTTGTACTACCTCCTCCAAGCACATGAATTTCCTGAAACCGCAACTGAAAACTCAATCTCTCTTGATCTATTGTGCTCTTGCCATTGGTTCTGCAACTATCCCTTGAGTCTCTTACTGCAACTAGCTCTGCTTTGTCTACTAAGTATTTGACTTTGCCCAACTGTCTCTGTGCCTCTCAAGTATTTGACTGCAACTAGCTCTACATTGTCTCTCAAATTTTGACTGCGCCTACTGAACAATGATCCCACTACTTGTAGGAATTTACAGGGTAAGTTCCTTAGATCAAGAACCAAAGGTCACCGCTCACAAACAGATCACAAATGAGTACACCAGTATAATCACGTGGTTAAAACCCTCAAAGAGGGAAACAATCCACGATCTGAGCCAATGCCGCCACTTTAGACAATTTATTAATATAGAAAGAAAAGTTACATATGTTTCTCTTATAAACGGTTACCGAACAAATGACCCTCCATGCTCTTTAAATAGAGATCATGGACCAATCGGGTGTTAAGCCACAGATCAAGTGTCGTTAATACCGAGGTGAGAGATAACCGTAAGATCACTACA
The DNA here is from genome assembly GCA_034641835.2 of Pinus albicaulis. NCBI lineage: Eukaryota > Viridiplantae > Streptophyta > Pinopsida > Pinales > Pinaceae > Pinus > Pinus albicaulis. The sequence continues at coordinate 791,569,217 of CM076572.1, read as the reverse complement.
AATCGTGACCGTTGGATTATAAGTTACAAATGTACATGGTAAAGAAACACACTTTACCTAACTCTACACTAGACTAAGTTATTCTTAACTATTTCCTATGTGTCGGAATATCCTAACATCCCCCCTTAAGAATAACTTGGGATAATATTGAAGTATTTACAAAGCTGACACAAAAGTAGCCTATTTCCTATGTGTCGAAATATCCTAACATCCCCCTTTAAGAAAAATTTGGGATAGGATTGAAGGATTTACAAAGATGACACAATAGGGGAAGGAAGGAGGCATTAGAGCTTATCCCCCCTTAATGACAACTTTCCTGAACTCCAAGCATGGATCAAAGTTTGGTAAACTTCGCTTCTATGAGATCCTTCGTAAAGATATTGGCTACTTGATCATTGGTCGGACAATACTACACTTCAAGAACACGATCATGAATGAGATTTCTGATGAAGTGTATGTGGATTTCAATGTGTTTCATATGCTGATGCTGAACTGGATCTTTACATAGTTGAATGGCACTTTGATTATCACACCAAAGCGTAGTTGGATGTTGCTGATGAAGACCAAATTCAGACAGGATCTGACGAAGCCACGTGGCTTCCTTGCTGGCTTCAACTGCAACACGATACTCTACTTCTACTGAAGAAAGGGAGATGGCACTTTGTTTCTTACAAGACAAAGTAATAGGTCCTGAACCAAGAGTGAATACATATCCTACAGTAGACTTTCAATCATCAGGGTCACCAGCCCAATCAGAATCAATGAAACAAATCAACAATGGAGATGCTCCTGCATTGTAATGAATCTCGAAATGAATTGTACCTTGAATATATCGAAGTATTCTTTTAGCTACTTTCTAGCGACTTTCATGAGATTGGTGCATAAACCGAGAAACAAGACCAATGACAAAAGAGAAGTCAAGACAAGTATGGGTTAGATATAGAATTTTACCAACAAGTTGACGGTATAAGGTAGCATCAACTTCAAGGGTAGTACATGAGTGGTAGCTTGACTCAGTGAGGGAGAAGAGTTTGGCTTCTGATCTTCCATGGTGGTGTAGAAGATCACGGACATGCCCAGATCGAGAGAGGGTAATGCCTTCCTTGGATTGCAAGACTTGAAGACCAAGGAAATAATGCAAGTTTCCTAAGTATGTCATTTCAAACTTCTTTTTGAGGCTATACTTCACATGGTTTATAAGGTTTGGATCACTACCAGTAAGGATAAGATCATCAACATAAAGAAAAAGGATAGTAAAGGACTTACCCACTTTCTTGGTGTAGACAATGTTGTCAGAATGACACCTAGAAAAGACATTATCTAATAGAAATCTATCCATTTTGGCATAAAAAGCCCAAGGATCTTGTTTGAGACCACAAAGATATTTCCTAAGGTGACAAACAAGGCTAGATTATTTTTAGATAAAGCCAGGGGGTTGTTCCATGTAGATTTCTTCATGTAAATCTCCATGTAAGAAGGCAGATTTAGCATCCATCTGATGGAATTCCCATTTAAAGGAGGAAGCAAGGGAAAGAATAAGGCAGATAGAATTCATTTTGGCAAGAGGGGAGAAGTTTTCAGTATAGTCAATGCCTTCAACTTTTGAAAATCCTTTAGCGACAAGACGAGCTTTATGTCTATCCAATTTTCCATCTTGTACAAACTTGGTTTTGTAAAACCATCTACATCTGACAAGTTTTCTTCCTTTTGGAAGAGGAACAAGATCCCAAGTATCATTCGCCAATAAGGAGCGATATTCTTCATTCATAGCTGCATCCCAATCTGGATGACTGGAGGCTTCTTTAAAGGTTTCTGGATCAGGATTTTCTGGAACTTGAGCCAATAAGGAAGAGGCTCTTTCAAACTGAGAATGTGTACATCGTCGATCGATAGGGTCACCTGCAAGAGAAACTGTTGCATCCTGAGTAAAGCGGACCCATCTTGGAAGCGGTGGAGTATAAGGAACAATTTCAAGAGGTGGAGGAGGATTTTCATCCTCGCTGTCATCATCTGAAATAGAAGGAATGCGATTAAAAATAGAAGAGAGAGAGAGAGAGGTGTCACATATGCCGAATCAGGCTTGCAAGCCAAAGGTGGCACACCTGCCTAACTAGGTTTGTAGGCCGATATATTTTCATCAAAATTTACATCTCTTCTAATGATTATATTTTTGGATTTTGGTTGAAGAAGTCTATATCCTTTGACATCTTCGCATATCCAACAAAAATACATTTTTCACTCTTAGGTTCTAAGGCTTTATGTTTCGCATCTGGAATATGGGCCAAAGCATCACTTCCAAAAACACGAAAGTGAATTACATCTGGTTTGATTGAGCTCCAAGCTTCTTCTGGAGTTATATTCTTTAAAACCTTAGTAGGAGTGTGATTTACTATGTAATTTTCATAGTTAATGGCTTCTGCCCAAAAATTGAGACCAAGCCCTTTAGATTGAAGCATACAATTAGCCATTTCTTTTTTAAGGTGCGTATTCTTCCTTCTTACCACAATGCATTTGTTGTGGAGTATATGGAACAATATGTTGTAATTGAATGCCATGTTCAAGTATAAAGTTGATAAATTTGTTGTTAACATATTCTCCGCCATTCTCTCGATCTTAACTTAAGAATTTGATGTCCAAACATTGTTTCTCAACAAAGGCTAAGAACATGTTAAAAACTTCACTCTTGAGTTTTAAGAAATATACCCAAGTGCGTCCTCCTGAAAATCATCAATGAAAGTTAAGAAGTGCAATTTGCAACCAGAGAGAGAAACAATAGGAATTGTACCACATAAATCACTGTGCACAAGATGCAGAGGGACTAAAGCGTGCCAAGAGGCACGTTTGTCAAAACTATATCGATGATGTTTTTCGAGTACACATACGGAGCAAACACCATCACGGCAAGATACCATAGGAAGGCCCATCACATATTTTGCTTAGAGTTTGAAGAGAGCAATAGTTTAAGTGACCAAATCGTTCATGCCAAAGTTTGCTCACATCATCAATATGAGCAAAAAAAACAGAGGGAAGACATGATGACTCAAAGTTGTCAAACTTATACAACCTTGTGGAATCATCAGCAATGCCAGTAGCTAAAATATGTTTAGGATCTTTGAGGTCCTTGATTACAACATCATGAGGTGAGAATTCTACTATTTTCCATTCACTTGAATGAGTTATCTGATAAATAGATAGAAGGTTGCATGATAAGGTAGGAACACATAGTACATCATTAAACTAACCATTATCTAGATGAATGGATCTACATCCTACAACACTAAGAGATCTATCATCACCAACATAAATATGTTTGGTTTTACAATCATTTAAAGAAGAAAACAAGGATTTATTTTTAGCCATGTGGTAAGAAGCTCTAGAATCAATGAGCCATTCATGAGAAGGAGAAGAAGAAGATACATTTAATGCATAACCAGATCTTGATGCTTGACAACCACAAGAAGAAAGTGCCATGCCTGAAGATGAAGGTGAAGAGTGCTCCAAATTGATGTTGTGCTTCTTCATTGTCGCTTCTAAGGCTTCCATCTTCTTAAAACATCTGGACTCTATATGGCCATCCTGGTTGAAAAAGTTGCAATGTCTCTCTGTCTTCTTCCCTTTGTTTTGATTTGCCTTATTATTTTGGTGATTTGATTTTTCAGTTTGCGGCTGAAATTGCTTAGGGCCCTTATTTGGTTTAGGACCATATTTTTTAGGATACTGCTTCTTGGGATTCTTTTGATATGGTTGTTGTTGGGCTGCTAAGTCTTTCTTAGAAGCGTTTCCAGCAATGATAAGACCAAGGTGTAAAAGTTTTTCTTGTTCTCTTATCAAAGAATCACAAAAGGCATCAAAAGAGGGATTCTTGTAGGTGGTTCCTGAATAAATGATGGCTTCTCTGGTGGAATGGAAGGCGGAAACAAAAACAGAGTATGCAGGGCCAAGCTTAGAAAGAATGCAATAGATGAGGCTACCATCGTCCTTTTTGAACTTACAACCTTCTAAAAGAATTCTGAGGGTTTTAAATTTGGACAAAAAATCATCAATGGAGGAGAAATTATTTGGGTCCAAAGTAAGCAACTCATTTTCAAGCTGGTGGGCCCTGATTTGATTTTGAATGCCAAAAATAGTTTTTAGCTTTTTCAGGGCTTCATCAGGGGTGTCAATATCAAGGATATGAAATCGAAGATCTTGAGCAATGGACATTCCTATCAACCCTTGTGCTTGATCTTGTTTATTTTCCCATTTAGCAGCTTTATCATCATCGGAAGGTTTAGTTTCTTGTCTTGTGGCTATTCTATAAAGCCCTCTACTTCTAAGTATATCTACCATGTGAGGTAGCCATTGGAAATAATTGGTGCTGTTAAGAATAACTGGGCATGCACTTTCCATTTAAAAAAAAAACTGAAGCTGAGAAAAGCTGAAAATAACTACTCCAATGGAAAGATCTCGAAAAATTAGGCCGTTAAAAAAAAAAACGGCTCGAAAAACGGTTTCCGGATGAAGAAGTTATGCCTTTTGAAAAATCCGAGTTGTAGATGCCAAATAGTTACGAGAACGGGATGAAGTGTGGCTTTTTAAAAAAAAAATTCTGCCCCTTTTAACAATAACTTTTTACAAAAGAAGCTTGAGAAGGAGACTTGAACCCAAGACCTCTATTTTCATAAACTAACCCCTCACCAAGTGAGATAGTAAAAGGATCACGTTATTGTATGAAAGGAGGAAGGGGTTTTTTTTTTTAACTCTTCGGTGTGTGTGCCTTTTCCTGCACAAAAATACACAAAAACTGAGCAAAAAAAAACGAAATCCAAAGCCTTACGACAGAATGTTAGATTCTTGGTTAGCCTTATCGACAACTATCACTTTTTTCACTATTTCTGATTTCCCAAGATCGCACAAAGACGCGGGGAAAGAGCATACGTAGCAAAAAAAATCCCTTTTTCCTGCTTCTGATTTGTCGAGATCGCACGCAGCGCACAACAAAGAGCATACATAGAGAAGAGGGTACAACTCCGGCAAATAAATAAAACCTAAAAACCGAAAATAAAAAGAGGGAACCGAAATAAGCAGAATTATTAACAAATATAAATGCAAAACAGATGCTTTATACCTCCAGATCTAAACTATCATAACTTGGGCAGCCGGAAACCTTTTCGCATGAAACGAAAGACGTTCCTCACTGTAACAGACGCTCTGGACACAACCAAGCAGTTCTCCAAACCCAAAAATGTTCAGAAATAGTAGATCTAAAAAACGACATTCGCATGCAGTCCAACCGGCTTCGGATTTTGATCAACAACGGACGCGACCTTCAAAATAGCTCTGATACCATGTAGGAATTTACGGGGTAAGTTCCTTAGATCAAGAACCAAAGGTCACTGCTCACAAATCAGTACACCAATATAATAACGTGGTTAAAACCCTCAAAGAGGGAAACAGTCCACGGCCTGAGCCAACGCGGCCACTTTAGGCAATTTTTCAATATAAAAGTAAAAGTTTCATATGTTTCTCTCATAAACGGTTACCGAACAAATGACCCTCCATGCTCTTTAAATAGAGATCATGGACCAATCGGGTGTTAAGCCACAGATCAAGTGTTGTTAATACCGAGGTGAGAGATAATCGTCGAATCACTACAAATCGTGACCTTCAGATTATAAGTTACAAATGTTCATGGTAAAGAAACACACTTTACCTAACTCTACACTAGACTAAGTTATTCTTATCTATTTCCTATGTGTTAGAATATCCTAACACCACTGTGTACTGTGGGCTCTCGTAGCAAAGGAAATGATACATGTGAATAATAATGCTCTTCCCATAGATCCTGCCCGATACTACAACTCTGCAACATCACGCTTCTCCTGCATCTGGAGGTATAGCTACCATCAATGCGAACTCCAATTTGGAGGTCAACTCTTCTATCTCTGCTGACGTTGCTGTCTGCTTTTGCCCCTTCTTGTCCTTTTTTCTATTTAGACACTAAGTGATGTAGTGACCAAAGTCACCACATCCGAGGCATTTCACCTTTGACAAGTCCTTTTTCTTCTTCTCGCCTCCCTTTGAGTTCTGTCCTTGGATGGGGTCCTTCTTCACCTTCCCTTTACTAGCAAGTGATACATTTTCTTCTTCCTCCTCAACTTTCGGTCCCTTGTCATTACTGTTGGTATCGCCCTCAACGAGATCGAGCCTCAATTCCTTCTGAGTGAAATCACTCCATAGGCGTTCCCATCCTGTTAACACGTCTCATCCAAAGATAATTTGGAGGAATGTACGCCACTCCTTAGAAAACCCATTTAGAGCTATACGCACTAGCTCATCATCAAACGGTTTCTCCCCAATGGCCACAAGCTCATCTCAAACATTTTGAAGTCTGGTGAGATGGGAAGACTCCTTCACCGTTCTGCATTCTAGTGGTCTACAACTTCTCCTTGAGAATCATTTTGCGATTCTCCAATGAATTCTCATACAACTTTACGACGATATCCCACACATCTTTAGCTGTATTTTTATTTGCAACATGCAAGATGACATGATCTCGTACAACATCCAGGACCATTATCTTAGCTTTGGCCATCTCTTTCTTGAAGGTAGCCAACTATTGTGGACCTGTTGGCTCTGCCACGACATTTGTCACGAACTCCTTCAAACCATGCTCATCCAATAAGAATTGCATTTTGGCCTTCTAGACACCAAGGTTAGAAGCTCCGTCAAGTTTGTCTTGATCCTTGAGTCCTACTGTGGCCATTCCTACGAAACTCAAATAAAATGGATATTAGATCTGCAAATATCCTTCTCCTCCCTGCTAGGCTTTCCCTTTGCTACCCACACTCCTTTATGGAATGCACAAATTTGCCTCCGAATGTCCTTTTCTAGATGATATACAACCTTCAACCTCTCACTGGGACTACTTGCTCCGCCTTCCTGATGTCTTCCTTCAGAAACTAGCACCCGAACTGCGATCTCTACAACTCGAACTGGCTATCCTGGAAAACTCGCACTGGTAAATTACTTTTGCTACTACGACCCTCTGCAACCGGAAATTATGGATCTACTCTTGGAAAATGTATCTGGAAACCCTCTAAGAATTTTGGAAATTCCTCTTAGTGTGCTTTTATATTCATGCCTTGCCTGGATCTGCAACTGTAACTCTCGTTGCAAAACTTTTGCGCCCAGATTTGCTCTGTGAATCAATTGATCTTCTCACCGGAACTGCTTCCCGACAACCACATTGCTTGCAAACTCTGCTTCTGAGCAAATCGAACTTTTCTTGCACTTTGCCTCTAGAAATCGATTTTTGCCCAACAATTCGCACCACTGGCTTGGTTTGCGTAGATATGAACTCTGTGCTTCAGATGTACCTCTGAAACTGCACGATTTGCCGATATTTCACCTCTGAGCCTCAGATTTGATAAACAATGTTCTGATACCATGTGAAATTTCCTTGAAATTGCAACAATTGGAATTTATTCTCCTAACTGATGAGAAGTTTAATTTTTTACGACAATTAACGCATAAATCACAATGCATTTCTTCACAAAATAAATATGTTGCTAAAGCAAAATCAGGAACTGAGAAATAAATGCACACACAAAATCGACACAATTATTTTGGACTGAAAAGTCCCTAGAAAATCCCCGAAGGGAAAAACAGTGCAACAAATGAGGGTTTATTTTATTATTATGCATCAAATTTGGAGAGTACAATAATTTGGATGCCCAACTCGAAATCCTCCAACAATTATCTAGTGAAAATAATATGGAGAAAATTTCTCCCTTTTGCAATCAATGTTAGGTCCCTATATTACTAGTATAGTCCCTTATTGTTGTTAGTGTAACCTCCTTATTGTTATTGTTGTACCCCTGTAACCCCCATATTGTTATTATTGTTCCCTTACATTATTATTGTTAGGTCGACTAGGATTACATTGTGGCCCCATGGACTCCTATATATAGAAGGGAGGTTTTGTCATTTGTATCATCCAAGAATTGTTCATTTATGTAATGTATTGGAGGTTGCCCCCTCGAAGTGGCTTATTTTTAAGGCGTTGATCTCTCTTTTCTTCTATTTTAATTTTTTGGAGCTGGTTTCATAACATTTGGTATTAGAGCTTTGGATTCTAGGGTTTCACTGCTCCAAACAGGTCATCGTGGCATTTTCGCTATAACTTTTTTTCTACAAAGGTTTAGAAGCTGAAATTTTTACAAAGCAAAGTCGAAATCTTGAGGAATGTCGAGTAAAAATTTCAGATCTTGGTTCGCAATATTTTCGGAGATATGATCTGTGGAAGTTAGGCTTTTTTTGGGCTCCTGAATTTCACCTAAAACAGGTCATCGTGGCATTTTTGCTATAACTTTTTTTCTGCGAAGTTTCAGAAGCTGAAATTTTTACAGAGCGAAGCCGAAATCCTGTGGAACCTCCTGTACAAATTTCAGATCTTGGTTCGCAATATTTTCGGAGATATGATCTGTAGAAGTTAGGTTGTTTCAGGCTTCCGAATTTCATCTTAAAGAGGTGATCGTGGGAAAATCATCATAACTCTCTCTCTGAGCGTCGGATTGGAATTCTGTAAAAAGTGGTTGCAAGTACACGGATTGTAGTTTCTTGTGTATCAATTTCAGAGTCGAAGGAGGAAACAGTGACACGTGGCACGTTGTACAACTTCGCTCTACTGAACCAGTCCATGATCAGGTCATTGTGGGAGATTGGGCATAACTTTACCTTGAAGAATCCAAATCAGGTCAGACCTGTGGCATTCAAAAGAAGATTCAGAGTGCTACTACAGGGCTGAATTTCAAATATTGAAGATCCGAAATCATAGAGATAATTCAATTTCAATATTGAGCTCCTCAAAAACAAGAAAAAGGTGTTGGAAATACTGAGAGGGGGGTGAATCAGTATTTCTTTTCAATTGTTATTTTTACCTGTTAGATCACTTATATTTAGAACACAAAATGAACAATAAGAATAAATGCTTTTATTAATTTCTTCTTTACAATAAATCAAGTACAATATATGTAGGGCTCCAACCCTAGATGAAGACACCAATATTCAATCTCCCAGGCTCCAACCTATATTTGCCAAGCATCGACTTGGACTTCCAAGGCTCCAACGTTGTCAATTCTGAGGCACCAGCCTCAAGGGCTCCAACCTGTATTTTCCAAGCATCGACTTGGACTTCCAAGGCTCCAACCTTGTCAATTCTGAGGCACCAACCTCAAGGGCTCCTACCCTATATCTAGTACAGGCTCCAACCTGGTCTCTTGAGGACTCCTATCCTCTAGAGCTCCAACCCTATCTTCCAAGGCACCAACCTTGTCTCTATGAGGCTCCAACTTCCTGCTTCATTTCATGGCTCCCAAAGTCTTCTTCAATGAGCCCTGACAATCTTCAGCTTTCCCCTCACTTAGTCTTCGCGTCACTTCATCAATGACAACTTTGTTATTCACATGAAGGTGTCTCCACTGCTCTTCATGATACCCAATCAAAATCTCCAAGTTCACCTCATGATGACATCATGGTCTCTAATAGGCTTCTAAATGACTCTCCAAGGTATTCTCAAGATAATCTCCAACTGCTCTTCAAGATCTACAAGATTCCAAGATGAGCTTCTATTATTCTTCTAATTCTCTTCAATGGATTTTTAATGTCATCTCCAAGCTACTCTCCAAGACTACTTCAAAATCCGCCTTAAGTCTGCGTCACACAAGCTCCAAGATTTGATTTGGAAAACCTTCAATATTTGCTCAGACTATCATCAAAGCCGCCTTCAAATTGTCATTACAAGAAGCACTAGAAAAGCCTTCAAAAACAACGCTCCAAATAGTTTCTCAAATTTAGCTCAAAAACCAAAAACCAGACTCTGCTATAGCTTCAAGAAGGCTCACAAAAATGATGATCACTACTGAAATATTATGCCCAAAACCACTAATATAATTCTGTCCTCTAAATAGTTCCAAAGAAGAGAGCTCCACAAACCACTGTCTAAGGTATTAGGACTGCAATCCGAGTTCCATGAACCTGAGCTAACAAATCTGCAGTATAACTCAGCATCTCCAACTAGTGATCCGAGCTCTATATTAGCTTCTACAGGTGGTTGTCTGAGTTGTTATAGTTCCAAGATGAGGTCTTTCACAGGTAGTTGTTCCTAGCTTGCAGATCCGAGGTGGTTGTCACAGTTGCTAGAGCCTCTCCACAAGTCTGCTTCTTACAAGACTTTGTCACAGGTTTTGCTGTAATGAAGATTGACCTAGATCCGAGCTTGAGGCAAATAAAGCAGATCTGACTTATGTATATTTAGCTTTGAGTGATAGCCCAACACAAAAATTAGCCCAAACATTAAACTTTTATGTCCTCTCGACCTCCTGTAATTTTTGTGCCTCCTAACTATGTTCTTCACCGAAAATTGTTGATCAAATGAAGTGTTTTAGATGTCTATATATACTGGTTTTGGAGTTATATGAATAGACACGTCGGTTGGGTGAAGGAGTATGAGCATACACAAGTCGGCTCAAGTCGGCTAGGCAAAAATATATATATTTTTTCAACTTAAAAATTCAATTTCTCACAAACTATTGGGAGTTTGAGGGCAAGTAAGGGCTCGTTAGAAAGAGGAAAAAATCCTCTTTAAGATGGCGTAGGATTCATTTGGAAAGGATGCCTCCAAGCTGTCCAAAAATATTTTTCTTTATGACTGCTTCTGAAATCTTTTGTGCAGAAGATGATTAGGACAGTATGGCTTCTTTGTTTGGCTTCTCCATTGTTTGTCTTCTCCATTGTTTGGCTTCTTCATTATCATAGGAACATGTAGGACATCCACGTCATCATGGTAATGTCCAGCAATGAGTGCATCACTCATGTCATCACATAATGGTGCAGTGATATGTTATAGTGCAACATTATTTGGAGAACTCCAAAATAGTCTTCCAACCCTCAAATGATCTCCAACCATGATCATCAGATGTCATCATCAAGTATCAAAGTGTATGACATCATCACATAACATCAAGGGTTAAGTTATAGATCATCAAGTGCATGCAACATTAGATCAAGGACTTCTTAGGGATTCTTTCATTAGTGGTTTGACTTCTTCGTGATTTGACGTCTTCATTGATGGCATGACATCATCATCTTAAACCAGACATCTCAAGAATATTGACATCTCGATTAATGCCATATTGACATCAATGACAACCTTGACCAACAAAAGGTGTTTTTTTTTTAATATCCGAATTGCTCAAGTCTTGTTTGAAGAGTTAGTTTGAATTGATTCCAAGGGCATATTGTAGAATAGATATCAGTATTGGGTTCTAAAATGCCTCCTAAAAAGAATTCAACGCCCATTAAGCCTTCAGAAGGCTCTACTATGACTCATGAAGATGAAGAAATGCAACATGACATATCAAAATTACAAGAGCAAGTGCACCAAATTTCGCTCTCGCAAAGAGCAACAAAAAATGAAATGGATGTTTTGAAGAAAAGCGTGGAAGCTACGATGGATGGTTTGAAGAATGGTATGTAATAAAAAATGGATGATTTGAAGAATGGTATGGAAGGAAAAATGGAAGGTTTGAAGGAAGACATGGAAGGTTTGAAGGAAGGTTTGTCAAAGTTGATACAAGAAATGATTCCTAATGGTGAAAAGATAGTAGAGGAAACTCATGATGAGAACAAAATAAATGTTAATCGTGATTTCATAAACTCTAAGGTTGGATTGAAGAACCACCATATTCCAAAGATGGATATGAGGAAGTTTGATGGCAAGGATCCCGTAACATGGATACTACAAATGGAGCAATATTTTGATCTCAATAATGTGCAGAACACACAAAAGGTACGTATTGCAACTTTACATTTAGAACAAAATACATTTGTATGGTATCGATGGCTTTGCTCCCATAAAAAAATTGTCACTTGGTCAATTTTTACGGAGGAAATGATAGCACATTATGATGATACAAAGAGCAACACCTTGTTTAGCCAATTGATAAATCTCAAACAAAAGAGTTCAGTGGTGGAGCATATTGAGGACTTCCAAAAATTGAATACAAGGGTCACTGATATTCCAGAGGAGCACAGGATTGACCTCATCAATGTTTTAAAAAACGGAATCGGTCAGCTACCAGGCCGAGGTAATGACTCGGTAATGACTCGGTCGACTCAGTTTCAATGACTCGGTTTTTGTAAAAAATACATTAAATATTAATTTTTTTGTACAAAAACATAAAGAATAATCTTGTCCTATAATATTGTTACAGCCCTGGTTGGCATGACATATATGCTTCAGGAGTCAGTGAGCAGGCCTCTTATTCATTTCAGCGTAAAAAAAACCTTGAAATAAGTTCATCATTGCCAAAAAAAATTCAACAGTGAGGATAAGATCAAAGATTGTGTAATATTTCCAATTGCAAAGACAATAAAACATATTTTGTCAGGAAGCTAGTCAATTGGGGGGCCTTGTGTTCTAGCAGCAGTGCGGGTTTTGCATCCATTTATCATCAAACAATACTTGTTTTGTATCTATGTTCATTGTTTGCCTTCATTGATTTTGATCAATGTTATTTTGCAATAAAGGTTTTGAAAGAACATTGAGTAAAAATTTAGATAATATGGCCAGGAAAAACATACTGTAGCATTTGGGTTAACCAACAGTAAGTGTTGGATGCCTTTGAAACTATATGTTTTACAGTGCATTATGTGTTAAGGACATGGTATGCTACAGCTAAGTTTCTGGCTTGGTAGGATGAATGCGTCCATTGGTGTGTTATAAACAGTCATACTTATGGAATACAGAATAATCTTGTCCAATAATATTGTCACAGCCCTGTTTGGTATGACACATATGCTTCAAGAGTCAGTGAGCAAGTCTCTTATTCATTTCAACGTAAAAAAAAGTTGAGAGAAGTTCATCGTTGCCAAAAAAAATTTCAACAGTTAGGATAAGATCAAAGATTGTGTAATATTTCCAATTGCAAAGACATTAACACATATTTACTGTTAGGAAGCTAGTCAATTGGGATTTAAGAGGGAAAGTAATGTAAAATTACACATTTAAAGACAAAGTAGCTGTAGAACTGCTCTTGCTACAATTATATCCTTATTTCTCAGGTTGTTGCGGTCAAAGATTGTATTAGGCCTATTTGTAGGTTCACTTGACTGTGATTTTGAACGTTTCATAGTTGTATTGCCATAGCAAAACATGACTTCAGGATGAAAAAGGTCCACTAGTTTTACACATCATTGTTTAATGCCCAACCCCATGGTTCATTTGCATTTAAACATGAATATAAAATTCAAGAAAAACATTGCTAGACTACCACTACTTTTGCCTTTCACTTTCAGCTGATAAAATAATTTCGCACACACACAAATTTAAGACACTTATTTTTGGTCAATCCGAGACCCTGGAAAAACCCGTGGGAAAAACCAGTTTGAAGGAGGATTTTGTTTGCTTTCAATCTCAAAGAGTTTACAGCATTAAATACACATCAAGGTACTTATCTCTCCCCTTCAATTTCGTGCCCAGCCTCCTAGAAAAATGTGCAGCTGTTCTGGAAATGCATGCCACTGTCAGCCTTCTCTGCTCAGAAAAATATGCCAGTCTGCTTTTCCAGATCTAGAAAGCCATGTCACTGTTTAGCATACAAACCCTGAATTTCGTGCCACTTCTCAGCATACAAAGCCCTCGATTTCAGCACTATCAGATGAGGAATCATAACCTAACAGTGAATTAAAATCTGGTTTGAAGTCCACAAAACCGCATTTTTTGGGCCCACCGGCCGGCTGGTTTGGCTCGGCCTGGTTAACTTGGGCCAGGCCTAGTTGGCTGGCTTGTTACCAAGTTGGCCGAGCCGGTACAAAAACCGGCCAGCTCGGTAACAAACCGGCCAACCTAGCTGGTTTTGTACCTGGTCGGACCGGCTAGCCTAATGGCTTGGTCGACTAGGCCTGGTCGGAGTTGAGCCGACCGTTTTTTAAAACGGAGGTCTTCATAGGTACTTTAAAGGATAACATCCAACATGAAGTTCGCGTTTTGGAACTTGATTCATTGGAGAAGGCATTCAGGTTGGCAAGAAAAATTGAACGTAAAATTACGGTGACAAGGAAGCCTACCACTCACTTCTATAAAGATGGAAGTGTTGCTACTCCTAGATTTCCACAACCTACAAGGTTGACACCACAACAATTGGAAGAAAAAGAGAAAAAGGGCTTTGCTACAGTTGTGATAGAAAATACACTAAAGGTCATAAGTGTGCTGAGAAGAAATTATTTTACATAGATTGTGAAGAGGAAGAAGAAAATGAACAAGAAGAGGATATACACCAGGAACCAACCCAAGAAGAGGAAGAAATGAGTCCGACCATATCATGTAATGCATTGGCAGGAATTACCACACCTCAAACTCTCAAGATAGAAGGACATATCAAGAAGAAAAAGGTAATAGTGTTGATTGATTCAGGTAGTACCCATAATTTTATTCATTGTAAGGTAGCCAAAGAATTGAATTGTTTCCTATACCCAGCACCAGAATCTCAAGTGATGGTTGCAAATGGAGGAACTATAAATTGCTTTGGAAAATGCCATAATATCAAGCTAACCATGGGGGAATATGTATTGACTAGTCCAATTCTTTCCATTCCTATGGGAGGTGCCGATGTTGTACTAGGAGTACAATGGTTACAATCTTTGGGGACGGTAGCTTTTAATTTTCAAGAACTTTTCTTGAAATTTTTTTCAGAAGGAAAGGAAGTCGAATTACGGGGTATTGAAGGGAAGCCAGGAAGGATAATAAGCTCTAATGTCATGACAAAGCTTCTAAAGAAAGAACAACGAGGTGTAATTGTACAATTATGCTCACTAGAAGTTCCAACATCAAAATCATCTATTTCTGCAGATCTCCAACAAGTCTTGGACAATCATTCCAAGGTGTTTGAAATTCCCAAAGGACTCCCACCTATTCGTGATCATGATCATGCTATTCATTTGATTCCAGGAAGTGTTCCTCCAAACATCAGGCCTTATAGATATCCTTACGTTCAAAAGAGCGAAATTGAACGTATGATTGCAGAAATGTTAGAGGCGGGTATAATTCAACCTAGTCAAAGTTCTTTCTCTGCTCCTGTAGTATTGGTACACAAGAAGGATGGATCATGGCGAATGTGTCTGGATTATAGGGAGCTCAATAAGCTCACCATTAAAGATAAATTTCCCATTCCTGTGATTGATGAATTATTGGATGAGTTACATGGAGCAATTTATTTTACCAAGTTGGATCTTCGTTCAGGATATCATCAAATTAGAATGAAGACTGAAGATATTCCAAAAACAGCATTTCGAACTCATGAGGGTCATCATGAATTTTTGGTCATGCCTTTTGGCCTTACCAATGCACCTTCTACATTTCAAGGGTTGATGAATTCCATTTTCAAACCCTTAGAAAATTTGTGCGAGTAATTTTTGATGATATAATAATCTACAACAGGTCTTGGAAGGATCATGTTGAACATGTTGATAGGGTGCTCAAACTATTGTAAGAGAAACATTTATATTCAAAAACATCCAAATGTTTCTTTGGAGTACAAGAGGTGGAATATCCGGGTCATATTGTATCTCACAAGGGTGTTAAGGTAGACCCTAACAAAATTAAAGCCATTAAGGAATGGAAAGTCCCCACAACCATAAAGCAGCTGCGAGGATTTCTCGGGTTAACAGGGTATTATCGCAAGTTTGTTAAGAATTATGGGAGAATAGCAGCACCTCTAACAACATTATTGAAGAAAGATGCATTTTCATGGACTCCTGAAGCAACTAAGGCCTTTGAACATCTTAAAGAGGCAATGTGCCTAGCACCGGTCTTAGCTACGCCAAACTTCACAAAAACCTTTATTATGGAATGTGATGCCTCGGGAAATGGAGTTGGTGATGTTTTAATGCAAGAAGGAAGACCCATTGCTTTTGAAAGTCGTCCAATAAAAGGAAAGTATTTACAGAAAGCTATTTATGAGAAGGAAATGTTTGAAATACTACATGCACTAAAGAAAAGGTGACCTTACCTAATGGGAAGACACTTCCAGGTAAAAAATGATCATAATAGTCTTAAACACTTTTTGGAAAAAAGACTATCTTTAGAAGAGCAGTAGAAATGGGTCACAAAGATGTTGGGTTCTGACTTTGAAATCATCTACAAAAAAGGGAAGCTAAATGTTGTTGCAGATGCATTCTCAAGAAATAATGAAGAGGTGGAAGAATTGCTTTGTGCTCAAGAAACCCATCTGCCCCAGCTCGAATCCCGAATCCGGCGAATCAGATACGATTCTCCAAGATTCGTACCGGATTTTTGGGATTCGGCCGTATCCGTATAGGGTACGGCGAATCTTGACCATACCTTGTACAGATATGGCCAAATCTCGTACAGCTGGATTCTCCGTTTCAAAAAGTGAGATTTTTGGTTATAAAAAACCGAATTTGACATTCTTTCTCACCGTTTTGTGATTGTGAAGTGAGTAAGGAGCAAGGGTTTGCAAGAAGAAAGGGTTATCAAGGAGAAAGGGGGTTCTTTCGAAGAGATTCGAGCATTCGGTAAGTGCACTGCCCCTCTATATTTTTCATTTAGTTTGTTGTTAGTGTTTGCATGTGCATATGTTTCATATATTTTGGTTATTTTTTTGTTTATTGAGTTGGCATTGGCCAACTTGGATCTCAATGCACCAGTGCTAGAGCCTGTCACATTTGATGATGCTAGAGTAGAGGCATCATCCTCCACACCAGCAGATGCAGAGATGACAGAGGAGGAGGATGCATCAGAGCCAGAGGAGAGCAATGGTGAGCATGATGATCGGGATGAGGACAATGATGCTGATTATGATGATGAGGATTGATGGCTCATTGACTCTGACTCATTGAGGCTTCAGGCTTGTAGTCTTGGAGACTGTAGTTTTTTTGTATTTTCTATTTCTATTTGCCATTGGCAGTGTACTTATGTAACACATTTTGATTCTGATGACTTAATGAGAAAACTACAGTATCTTACTATCTTGTCTTTCTGAGTAAATTTGACAATTGTATGATGTATCAATGTATCAAATTTCAATGTATCATGTATGAGTATCTAAGATCTTAAATCTATGTTTGAATCAATGAATTTGTGTAAAAAATATCTAATTTTTAATATATTAATATACATATATTTTTAAAATATATATATATATATATTTTTAATAAAATAATATATAACGTATCATATCCCAGAAGTGTCCTGTTCCGGGGGTCACCGTATCCCGAATCCGATTCTCGAATCCCCATATCAGGTGACTTAGCTTTGTGCCATTTCTATTATCTAACCAGATTGGATAATCGAAGCAAGGGATGAATGGAAGAAGGACGAAGAAATGTGGACACTCATTCAAAAGTTGCAGCAAGATCCTAGTACATCTGATACATTTAGTTGGAAATGATTCCTTATGGTACAAAGATCGCTTATATATTTGCAAGAATTCCCAACTAAAACAAAAGATTCTTTTGGAATTGCACACTTCTCCTTTAGGAGGACACTCGGGATTTTTAAAAACTTACCACAGGGTGAAGAATTTTTTTTTTGGGGATAGCCTTAAATTTGATATTCAAAAGTTTGTGGCGGAATGTTTGGTTTTCCAGCAAAATAAAGTTGAGACAATTAAAACCCTGGGTCTTCTACAACCTTTATCCATTCCAAGTCAACGTTGGGAGGAGATTTCAATGGATTTTATCACAGGTTTACCTAAGTCCGAAGGAAGGAGTGTCATCATGGTGGTAGTTGATAGACTTACCAAGTATGCACACTTTTGTGTATTATTTCATCCATTTAAAGCAAGTACAGTTGCAACTACATTTATCGAAACAATTCAAAAACTACATGGAAACCCAAAGATTATTGTAAGTGACAGAGATCCCATTTTTACAGGAAATTTTTGGACGAAATTATTTTCTTGTTTGGGTACTCAACTAGCTCATATCTCATCTTATCATCCTCAATCCGATGGTCAAACAGAGATAGTGAATAAATGTTTGGAAGGATATCTTTGTTGTTTTGTATCTGATAAGCAAGCATAATGGGTCAAGTGGTTACCTCTCGCTGAATGGTGGTATAACACTTCCTTCCATACTGTAGCAAAAATGACCCCATTTATGGCACTTTATGGATATCATCCACCGTCCATCACATATTTTTTAAGGGAAAATTCTAGGATTCAAGCAGTGGAAGATCACATCGAGTATCAACAAGAAGTTCTCCAACTCTTAAAGGATAACCTAAATTTGGCACAAAATCGAATGAAACAACAGGCAAATCAACATCACAGTGAGAGAAGTTTTGATGTAGGAGATTGGGTATTTTTACGGCTACAACCATACAAACAAATGTCCCTCAAGCAAGCTAAGAAGGATAATAAATTATCGCCAAAGCACTATGGTCCTTACAAGGTGTTGCAAAAGATTGGTACTATGGCATACAAATTGGAGCTTCCTGCTTCTTCGCGAGTGCATCCAGTTTTCCATGTTTCATGCTTAAAGAAGGTTATAGGGGACAAACTTTCAGTTCAAACAATATTGCCAGAACTTGATGAGGAATGAAAAACCATATTGGAACCTGAAGCAGTCATGGAAACAAGAACTTGACAACTACGAAATCGATCAATTTTAGAGTATCTCATCAAATGGAAGAACTTACCCATTGAAGATTCTACATGGGAGGAAGAGAATTTTATACAGAAGCACCCGGAGCTATTCAAGCGTTGAGGACAACACTTTTTTGAAGGAGAGGAGCATGTTAGGTCCCTATATTACTAGTATAGTCCCTTATTGTTGTTAGTGTAACCTCCTTATTGTTATTGTTGTACCCCTGTAACCCCCATATTGTTATTATTGTGCCCTTACATTATTATTGTTAGGTCGGCTAGGATTACATTGTGGCCCCATGGACTCCTACATATAGAAGGGAGGTTTTCTCATTTGTATCATCCAAGAATTGTTCATTTATGTAATGTATTGGAGGTTGCCCCCTCAAAGTGGCTTATTTCTAAGGCGTTGATCTCTCTTTTCTTCTATTTTTGGAGCTGGTTTTATAACAATCAATCTGGCCTCCAGTAGCTTGCTTGAACCCCACCGTGGAAAACTCACTCTGCCTGGAATTCAGACTGCTTGGCTTGGATATTTCGCACTGCCTGCAAACTGGTTCCAAGTGGCTGTCCAACCTCCCTCTGCCCCTGGAAAATATTTGCTCTGCCTCCCGGATGATCTCCCTGCCTCTAGCAACGAAAACGACCCCTTTCTGGTAACTCGCACTAGGGTTCCTGCTGCTCGCACTGGCTTCTGCGACCCTCTCTGCAGATAATTCGACCTCCTATCTCCTGCCACTTTAGCCCTGGAGAAATGTTGGAAAATTCCCTAGAATCATCCCCCTGATTTTTCTATTGCTCCCTCTCATTGTTGCTGTCTCTCTAGCTCAAACTACGCGCTTGCTGAATTATTGCAACTTGGTAGCTCGATATGCCTTAGTTAACTCGTTCTCCCTCTTGTGTCTTTCTCCATCCCATCGACTTGCTCTTATAGGTTCTCGCTGGAGCATCAACGACCAAGATCTAATTGTGATCGATGGCTGTGATCTTTTTAGACTTGATCCAAGTCATTTTCTGGAAGTCTCTAGAGCATAAGTCAATCTCCTCCATTAATTCCCATTAATTAATAAATTTTCCTAAGTTAGACTTAGACATTTTTAATTACTAATTAACTTAATTGATTGGTCTCTATGTGTTTTCTCCTGAAACCTTTTCGGGTTTTTCGAGATCTTGTTTTCCTTAGCCTGTTAGACACAAATCAAGACTAGAACACTCGTCCGATGCTACCAAAAATCCAACAAGGAGCACACCCACTATCACCTCAACATATTCCTCTTGCTTTAGGCTAACTCCTACGAAAAACCAAGGTCGTATCCCTACAAACACACACTCAACCAAAAGTATAAGTAGACCCGTGCCTAAGTACACATATATGGAAGAGGTATAAGTTAATTTAATGACAAATCCTGATTTGATAAAATATGTAATAACAAAATTATATTGTAAATCAACAAAGAAATACTCAATGCATCAATGAAATAAGTTTGGAAAGTACCACAAATTTAGTATTGAGACTTCTTACCACAATAGGAAATAATTTGGAAGTGTTATACCTATTCTATGTGGCTGTAAGAAGGAGATAAGCTCGTTGTTCGAACCTTTCCAATGAGCATGAGAACACCAAATTTGGATGAGTAGATGAAAAGATATTAAATCCTCAAGTTAACTACTCAGAAAATGGCCCTCAACCGGAAGGGATGAAAATTGACTTAGCCCAAATGAGTGATTAGACTTGCATATTGTTTTGGAGAACCAATATATGATCTTAAAGCGATGGATAATCAATAGAAAACCTCTTGAGATCAACTATAAAGAATACAAAAGAGTTAAGCTTGAGATTCACATATCCCAGGGCAAGGGTTTGCCTCTAATTGCTTCCAATTGCTGTAAATAATTTCTAGAACTTGTAATAAGCCTTGAGACACTTGGAAATGATGTTAGTACAACAATATAGAGCCGTATAGCCTTGGGGATGTTAGTGCTTCCCAAAAATGCAATTTGTGGTGATTTATCCAATAGAATAGTAAATACAAATTATGCCACAAGTTAGTGAAGAAATTCACTATTGAAGTACTCTTTGTATTTTCTTATATAATTTTTTTTGAAGTTTTGGAATATATAATTTTTGATTTTTTAAATATTTAATGCTAAATACAAAATTTATACAAAATTACAATTACAATAATTTTTGAGAAATAATTTTGTAAAGAGATTTGATTGTAAATTTTTGTAATAAGGATCTATAGGAGTCAAGGACAAACAATTATGTCCACTCTTAGATTTGGTATCACAATTCTTGAGGTTTTGATACTAGGTGGAACAACAATGATACAAGCCTAGAATCAAAACGAAAAGAGAAATGCAACCAAAATCCTACTAGGAGGGCTTCCTATGGAATGAATCCTCCAACCAAGAAATCAATAATTATAAAAGATAAGATTATTTACCCTCAAAGGGAGCGCAAAACATGTCCCAAAAGGGAACAACAATACTTTGTATGAATTAAGAGAATGGTGTGAGATAAACCTTACATCTTCCTCTTCGAGGCCTTCTTGGATCAATTTCCTTATTTTTGTAGTAAATTTCAGATGCTCGACAAATTGCCTTTAAATATTTTTGATCAACCAAGTAAGAGAAGAAAATTCACGTGTGAACCCTTTTGTCTCATTGAAAATTTTACATTTTGATAAATCTCAACAAGTTCGCATTGAGAGGAGAAGGCCTATATTTATAGACGAGGCTCTTCAAAATTTCCTTCTCGGTTTCGCAAAAAATAAGTAACTTGCCATCCAAAAAATGCTTGGAGGCTAAGTTAATAATTAAATTTTTCAAATTTTCATTGAGTAAACCCCAAATAGAGGTAAGATGGTATATAGATGTGGCCAAAAGGTGCCGTTTTGACTCTAAATGATCAAACGTTCCACAAGTGATTGCATGGATGGCTCACATGCAACATTAGCTCTTCATTGGTGGCCCAACAACTTGATTTGACTCTCCAACAATTGGACTAGGGCTGGTCGCTAGGCTTAGGTGTATGGCTTGAATAGGCTAGTTTTCATTGCTTGAAATTTGGATGAATTTTGTTTGCAAAGTGACTTTTCCTTGCTTTTTTCTTCACATTTGAATTGACCCTAAGTGATCTTGCTTGGTACCTCGAATCTTGTGAAAATATTATCTTCAAAGAAATCCATGACCACTGAATCAATTACCTTCTTTGTGGGGATTCCCTATGTTGAAGAATATAACTAGTTTCGGTCTTCATAATTGTGCTTGTCAAAAGAAAATTTATTATTAATAAAAATGACTTATTAAAGCATGGGTTTCATGCTTGGGTCAAAGTTTTCTAGGTCAAAAGCCTCCATTGAAGGCTTCTAGTTTTTGTCTTGAGTCATTAGTCATTGACATTTTTATTAGAGCCTTGTTAGGCTTTTGTATTATGTAAAAATAATTATTTTTGAGTCAAAAGGGTTATTTGTCACCTCTACACCAAGTCTACCCTGTCCCCATGAAGTCGGTCTACATTAGGGCAATTTGACCCAACATAAAGGCTATATAAAGAGAGGAAATTCTACCTATTTGTCACATTCACTCATCAAGTTCAATCTTCAAGGAAGAGAAGCAAAAAATAGCAAAATAGTTGGAGAAGGACGAAATATGTTGGGAAGGCCTAAATTTGTTGGGAAGACCTAAATTGAGTTCCTGGGCTATCTATCTCTCACACGTTCGATGTTTTTGGGCAATTGCCGAGGTCGAAAATTCTGTGTTTACTACAGGTCCAAAATTTTCTTGCTGGGGGTCGAAGTTTTGCTGCTGGGGGGTCGAAATTGTGGACTAATGCTGTTGCCGGGGAGCCTTCACTTGGATATTTTGTCAAGGATCATCTATTAAAGGGAAGGGCTGACTTGGTGGTTGGAAGAGGTCTCTGTCTAGGTCTAAGAAGTCTGGAAGTGTCTCATCTTGATTTGATTCTACTGAAGGAAGAGTTTTTGACTAGGTTTTCCCCTTGTAGGGGTTTTGCCTTGGCTGAGCGCCTACATCTTGTGTCTCTTGTTCTTGTGGTCTTCATATACATATAATTTGGTAATTTCTTGATGAAAGATAAAGTAATTAAGAAGCAAGAGATGCCAACATAATTCACAAGTAATTATCAAGAAAGAGGAATCAAACCCTAATTCTCATTAGCATTGATTTCTCAACATCGTATCAGAGCTAAGGTCGAAGAAGGTTGGAGATCACTTTGTTGGCTTGGAAGAAAAGGTTACTCCCTCTATGGCAAGTTACTTGAAGATGGGATTCAATATTGTAAGAATTGTAGGAAGCTAGATTGGAAGGATCATCTACAAACTACCTAGGAAAGTCAAGAGTGAAGGATTCTTGGTTGCACTTACAGGTACTCTTGATGATGACAACGCATGGATCATTGATAGTGGAGCATCAAGACATATGACGAGAGAAACTGGACAACTTCATTCTCTATCAAGGGAACCATCATCACATGCAGTGGAGCTAGGAGACAACAATAGTTATGCAGTCAAGGGCCTTGGATCTACATCATTGAAGCTGGAAAGCGGAGCAAAGCTACAACTCAACAATATACTCTATGTCCCAGGTTTGAAAAAGAATTTACTTTCAATTTTTTGTTTAGAAGATAAAGGAGATAGGGTTGCTTTTGTAGATGGTAAATTTTTGGTTTGGGGAAAGGATTCAAGTATTGAGAAGGAAAAAGTTATTGGAGTTCGTGAAGGAAGACTATATAGAGTTATAACACCATCTCCTCAAGCCCTAGTTCACATGGAGATCAATCCCATTGAACGATGGCATAGAAGATATGGACATATTCATTACAAGATAATTCCATCACTTAGTTAAATGGTAAAGGGCATCCCCAACATCAAAGAAGATCATGAAGGAGTATGTAAGGGATGTGCTTTGGGAAAGAATACAAAGAAACCTTTTACAAGTAGTGATATAAGGTCTAAGGAAATATTAGACCTCATTCATTCCAATGTGTGTGGGCCAATGTCTAACAAATCTCTTGGAGGCCATCTTTATTATGTGACCTTCATTGATGATCATTCTAGAAAGACATGGCTCTATCTTCTCAAGAAAAAGGACGAAGTATTTGAAAAGTTCAAGGAATTTAGATCTGAAGTAGAGACCTTAACCGAAAGAAAGATAAAGACTTTGAGATCCGACAATGGTGGGGAATACACTTCAAAAGAACTAATTGCATACTGTAAAGAATCAGGTATTAAAAGGGAGCTCATTGTTCCCTTCAATCCCGAACAAAATGGAGTTGCAGAAAGGAAAAATAGAACAATTAAAGAATGTATACGAACTATGATATTTGAGCAAGATCTGCCATAGTTTCTATGGGGAGAAGCAACAATGACAACTGTATATATACAAAATATAAGTCCTCATAGAATCCTTGATAATATGACACCGAAAGAAGCATTCACAGGGAAGAAGCCATGTGTGGACCATCTTTGAATCTTTGGGTGTCCCGCATACATCCATGTTCGAAAAGACAAGCGAAAGAAATTAGATTCTACAAGCATAAAAGGGATCTTTGTTGGTTAAAATCTTTCTTCAGAAGCATATAGATTCTACATCAAGGAAGGAAGACAAATTGAAGTTATTAGGGATGTTAATTTTGATGAAAATTATGCCTACAAAATATCCAAGGATATTCCAATCGAATCCGATGATGAAGATGTACCAGTTTTTGAATAAGAAGAGTATCATGACAAGACAACTACAAACCAAGAAGAAGAAGAAGGACCAAGTGAGCCTATTCAACCGGTAATCATTCTCGAAATTAAGAAGAGGCCAAATTGGTTAAAAGCTATACTTGAAGATGCCGAAGGAGAAGGAACGTTTAGAGAAAGTAAAAGACCAAAGAGATATTCAGGTTATGCAACATACATGACAAAATTGATAGAAGATGAACCAACTACATTTGAAGAAGTTGCTCATCAAGAAGAATGGAAGAAGGCGATGCAAGAAGAATATCAATCCATCATGAAGAATGGGGTTTGAGAAATCGTTCCTAGACCAAGTGACAAATTGGTTGTCACCTCAAAATGGATCTACAAAATCAAACATGCTATTGATGGAAGCATATACAAATACAAAGCTAGATTCGTTGCAAGGGGTTTCTCACAAAAGGAAGGCATAGATTATGAAGAAACCTTTGCTGCTACTGCTAGGTATACTAATATAAGATCTTTGGTTTCACTAGCTGCTACTATGGGATGGTATATCCATCAAATAGATGTCAAAACAACATTTCTAAATGGAACCATTGATGAAGAAGTATACATTGAACAACCGTAAGGTTTCAAAATAAATAACAAAGATACACATGTTTGCAGACTCAAGAAAGCTCTATATGGTTTGAAGCAAGCTCCTAGGGCATGGTATGCAAGAATGGATGCATATCTCCTAAGAAATAGGTTCGTCAAAAGTTTTGCAGATGCAAACCTCTACATCAAGGTAGTGAAGAATGAACCAATCATTATACTACTATATGTGGATGACCCAGATGGGGTTTTATTAAAATAAATAATTATTTTTAATGGGAACCTAAGTCTAAACTTAGGGAATTAAAACCCCATTTGGGTCATCGAGTCGATTCTTGTAGTGAGGGCAGAGATAGTTTTGGTTGGATATTTTTCCTAAGCTGAGAATACATCGCAGAGAAGGAAGAGAAGAGGACGCAGAAGAGGCAGCGTAGGGGCTACACTGGGCAACGCAGAGGCATGCAGAGCCAACTTTGAGCCTCTGAAGAGATTCACAATTTTGCTGAGGATCAATCAGATCTAGTGCTGGAGAGCTGGGGTGTGAGACCGAAGGGCGAGAAGATCAACATGCAACCAACAGAAAGATCAGCCGAAGGGAGTGACGCAATTCCCAACCAGAGTGACGCAAGGCAGCGTGGGGCTCGTCAGTTCAAGGTTGGGTTAGTGCTAGATCTCCAGTGTTAGTGTGAGGTAATCCTCACTAATTCTCTATCAGTCAGATTCTCTATGGATAGCCAGATTTGGGCATCCAGTTTGTATTCATAAAAACTACAGCTTAATAATACAAACCCTCAACTGCTGCACTGGTTTTCCCGCATTGGGTTTTTTCGGGGACATTTGTCCAAAAATAACGGTGTCATATGTGTGTCTATTTCTCTTCTTGCTCATTTCTTGTTTCCGTATATTATTTTGTGTAGTGAAGGTTGCAGTGTGATGTATTCAGTGTTGGCCGTAGAACAACTGCAAATAAATTGTTAAGTAATGAATAACAATTAGGTGAATATTTTCTAGTTGCTGCAATAGGATTCCAGTTTTAGGAATTTTCACGGGAATCATGTACTACTACTTGGGCTGGAAGTCTGGCAGAAACTCGATGAGATATATCTGGGTCAAGGTAAATACATAATCGAGATATTGTAGAAATTCGGTATGATGGATTCCAAGCTTATGACTACTCCCATGATCACTAATCTCAAGAAGTTGAGAAGCTTCGACTCTAGTCTCGTCGATCCTACTAGCTATCGTAAGTTGGTGGGTTCTCTGATGTACTTGGTAAATACCAGACCAAATATATGTTTTGCTGTAAATGTTCTTATTCAATTTCAGTTAGAGCCTCGTCATGACCATTGGATCGCTGCCAAACATATTTTGAGATACCTATGTGGCACTATACATCACTGCCTGAAGTATGATGAAAGGGAAGTTAAGTTAATAGGTTTTACCGATTCTGATTGGGGTTGCAGTGAGACTAATGGAAGAAGCACTACCTGTGGATGTTTCAATTTGGGATCTATAATGATTTCATGGATGAGGAGAAAACAAGATCATGTCGCATTAAGTAGTGCTGAAGCAAAATATGTTTCTCCATGTGAAGTAGGAAAGGAACCTGTTTGGTTAAGAAAACTCTTGTCAGATTTGTTTGGAAAACCTCTAGATCTTACAGTGATAAATTGCGATAATCAAAGCAGCATCAAGATGTCTGAAGATCCCGTATTCCATGCAAGGACGAAGCATATCAACAACAAGTACCACTACGTTAGGAGTCTGGTACAAGATGGTGTCGTGAAGCTACAGTGTATTTCGATAAATGAAAAAGTATCTATTGTGCTGACGAAATCTCTTTCGAATAAGAATTTTTTTATATTTTAGAAGCATGCTTGGGTTGGTTGATATTACAAATTTAGTTGATAGGGAGAGATGAAGCATCTAATGGCAAGATGCTTAGGAGGACATCTGGCCGACGTATGTGTTGATGTCTAGATCTCGAAGAGGGAGGGTGGCATTGGTCATGGAGCTCCGGCCTTGGATACGCACCTAGATCCCTGAGTTGGTGGTAGAGCTTAAAAGCCTGATGGTACCTAGAATGACTAAAGCTTGAGTCCCCTTAGTCCCACCTTGATAGATTATCGTGGTTAGGTATCTAGTCGCAACGTTGAGTGTGGTAGAATTTTTCGTAGTTCATCTCATTTTGGAATCTTCGATGTACTCTTATATGTATATAATTATGAATACCTCCCTAGTTAAGAGGGAGTGTTGAAGAATGTAATTAGTTTCGGTCTTCATAATTGTACTTGTCAAAAGAAATTTTATTATTAATAAAAATGACCTATTAAAACATGGGTTTCATGCTTTGGTCAAAGTTTTTTAGGTCAAAAGGCTCCATTGAAGGCTTCTAGATTTTGTCTTGAGTCATTAGAGTCAATGTCATTTTTATTAGACCCTTGTTGGGCTTTTGTATCATGTAAAAAGAATTATTTTTGAGTCAAAAAAGTTATTTGTCACCTCCACACCAAGTCTGCCCTGTCCCTATGAAGTCGACCTACATTAGGATAATTCTACCCAACAGAAAGGCTATATAAGGAGAGGCAATTTGACCTATTTGTCACATTGACTCATCAAGTTCGATCTTCAAGGAAGAGAAGCAGAAAAAGAGCGAAATAGCTGGAGAAGGACGAAATTTGCTCGAAAGAACTAAATCGAGTTTTTGGGCTATATATCTCTCATGTGTGTGAAGTTTCTGGGTAATTGTTGGGGCCAAAAATTCTGTGTTTACTGCAGGTCCAAAATTATGTTGCTAGGGGTTGGAGTTTGTCTGCTGGGGAGCCGAAATTCTGGACTGAAGCTGTTGTTGGGGCGCTGCCACTTGGAGATTTTGTCAAGGATCATCTATTGAAGGGAATGGCTGACTTGGTGGTTGGAAGAGGTCTCTGTCTAGGTCAAAGAAGTCTGGAAGTGTCTCATCTTGATTTGAATCTACTGAAGGAAGAGTTTTTGACTAGGTTTTTCCCTTGTAGGGGTTTTGCTCTAGCTGAGCACCTACATCTTATGTCTCTTGTTCTTATGGTCTTCATATACATATAATTTGGTAATTTCTTGATGAAAGATAAAGTAATTAGGAAGTAAGGGAAGCCAACGTAATTCACAAGTAATTATCAAGAAAGAGGAATCAAGACCTAATTCCAATGTTCCACCGAGTTTTCGAGACGGGAAACGTGGGATTAGGGATACGCACAAGGGAGTCGTATATAAGAAACCCCAAAATTTAGGGAAATTTCGGGGAAACGGGGGGACGTCAGAGCCATAAAAATTATAAAATTATTAAAAATTTAATATATAAAAATAAAAAAATAAAATCCCAACAATATGTTAATAACTAAATTAGTAGATAGTAAATCTTATTAATTATGAAATGCACATCTAAATATGATCATCATTTTGTATTAGACTATTGTGAAGTAAAATTATCATTTGACATTTTTACAATCATCGATGTAAATCTAAAAATAAATTACTAAATTGAATCTATCATTTGACATTATGCAATGTTCCATCTAAATTCATCATTTGACAATGGGCATTAATATTATGCAAGGTACATCTAAATTAAATTCATCATTTGACAATTGAAACTACGCAATGCACATCAAAAATTAAATTCATCATATGACAAGGACATTTGAAGTGTAAAACAACCATAGAAAACTGAACTAAAAATAAACATAGAAAGCAGTGAAATAAAAAAATTGTTTTTTTTTAATTGTTATTAGTGAAAAAATTCAGGGGACGCGTCCCTCTTGCATCCCCCTGCATCCCCTCGTCCCCCCCACAAGAGAGATGCATTTCGTCACCAGAAAAACGCCCCCTTAGAGTTTCCCCAAGTTTTCCAAAAAAGGGGACGTGGGGAAAGTTTCCCCAGGAGTTTCCCCATCTGGGGAGCGTGGGGAGCAGGGAAGTGTGTCCCCCACCCTGGGGGACGCATCCCCATGGAACACTGCCTAATTCCCATGAGCATTGATTTCTCAACAACCTCTACCCACCTGATGAAGTAATTTGTAGCAGTTAAGATCCATCGATGACCATTGCTTGAATTTTCTTTGAACTTTCTCATGAAATCCAAGCCCCATTGTTGGAAGGGAGCTTCCACTACAACTGGATGAAGAGGGAGTGCTTCCAACTTCTTTTCTATGAAAAACTGACATGGACGACACTCTAACAAACTTATGCACATTCGTAAATATTGGAGGCCAATAATATCCATCTCTGAGAATCTTGTGTGTGATGCTCCATGCCATATGATGTCCTCCACAATCCTTGATGCAATTCCTTTGTCAACTTTGCGGCTTCATTTAGGCTGACACACTTAAGAACCAATCCATCGGGGTTCGTCCATCCATGTCCATGCTCCATCAAACAATATTTTTCTTCTCTTAATATCAACGACCTCTTCTTATGCTCTGGAATATGTCTTAGTGCTAAAAGGTTATTGAGGTAGAAGATGATGTCCCTATATCAATCATGTCCCTCAAATCATTGGTGACTGGCATACCAAGCTACATGCATCATCCTTCATACCTAATTTTTCTTCATTTCCTTTGGCCATAAGTTCAGCTAACGCTTGATATTTAATGAGCTTTGTGGGTTTGATTTCTAAAATCACATTCCTGTATTGTTGACACCCACTTGCCTCGAGTTCCTAAATAGTCCTGCTGAGATAATATGCCCTTGATTTTTGGATGAAGAACATGGAAAATCACTTTATTGTATCCGATGTATGTCTTGAAATGCTTAAGTGATTTGACGAAGGCATATGCCTATTTTTCCATAATGACATATTTGAGTTCTAGGTCTTAGAGCATCTTGCTCATGAAAGCTATAAGTGGATCTTCACCCTGTTCATTCTTCTAGAGAAGGATACCTGCAATAGTATCGTTAGACGCAAAAGAAAATACAATGAAATCTCTATAATAATGACTTACCAATACTAGATGCTGATTTAGTGTTTTCATCCCATTTAAAAGGGGCATCTATTTTTAATAGTTTGCTAATTTCTGCAAAGTTGGGAATGAACCTTCTTATGAAATTGATCTTCTCAAAGAAAGATTGGAGAGCTTTTTGCTATCTTGGTGGAGCAAATTTCTCAATTCCTTTGATTCTTTCGGGATCCACCTTCACATCTCCTTTTGAAACAATGTGACCAAGAAGCTTTCCTTTGGTGGCACCCAAAATTGTCTTCTTTTGATTAAATGATATGTGATACTACCTGCATCTCTCAAAAACATGTTTGAGATGAGATACATGGGTTGCCCTTTGTTTGGAGTATATTGGCAGATCATCCTAATAAATCTCAATAATTTTCCTCAGTATATCTTTGAAAGCATAATCCATGGCCCTTTGAAAGGTAGCGCCTGCGTTGATTAGTCCAAATGGCATTCTTTTTTACTCCCAAGTGCCCCAAGGTGTAGTGAAAGTTGTCTTATGTCTATCATCATCTTTCACAATCACCTGGTTATAACTTGAAAATCCATCAAGGAATGACAATCATCTCATCCCCTGTGATTCTTTGCGATAGAAGTTCGATGTTTCGGAGCATAGAGTTATCTTTAATGGAGGACATATTCAAATTTCTGAAATCAACACATGATCTAATCTTGCTTGGCTTATTTTTGACCACCACCAAGTGGACAACCACATGGAGTATCTTGTAGGAATAATGATATTTGCATTGATTTGCCTCAACTTTTGACGAAAAGGCTTAGCATCTTCTTTCAATGGTATCACATGTTGGATCACATCTTTCCGGTAAACCTTTAAGTTGTCATAATACCCCACAAAAACATCTCTAAATTCTTGAACTTGTTCTTTGATGGCATTTCTTTCCTTTTCTGATGTAGTTTTACCAACTTTAATAATCGTTAGATCATCTAGTGATCTAATTTTAATTTCATCGAATTATTCTGGCTTGGTGTTCAACTTTTTCCCTTTGTATGAATTAGCCCCCTTGAATAAATCTTCTAATGGAGCAAGAGCCAGTGGGATCTTGTTATCCATTAGTGAAACCACCGAGTCCTCATTTGACCAATCAACTTGTTTCTCAGTGAGTTCTTGGAGATTGTTCATAAATCTTAGAGTCAGTTCCTTGTCATCAAAAACCTGCCAATGCACACTGTTATTTGGAATTGAGGGCTTTCATAGCACTTCTAGTTACCAATGAAGATCAATGCCAATATCCTTCTGTGGCTACAGAGTTTGTTGCCCCAAAATCTAGTAGGGCCTGTGAAGGTAGCTCACAAGTAAAGATTTAGACCAGTGACAACACTATGAGGTGTGACGCACTATCACCACAACTACTACCTTGTGCTCTTTAGTAGATTTTTGCCATAAAGGGAGGCTTCCCCATGTTAGGTCACCTAATGGATATATCAAGCCTAAGGCATGGAGGTGATAAGGATATGCTTAGGATGGGTACCCAACTAAAGGGCAGGCCTCAAACTAGTTTGGACAAGGCAAAGGGTACCCTCCAAAAGGCCTATTTTGGACACAATTGACGTAGGGTTTGTGAATAGGCAAGGTTAATAGGCTTGCCTAGGTACACAAGGCCAAGAAAAGGCTTGAAGAAATGATTATGACCAACTTGTGGGAACATAAGCCTTCATCAAGCCCCAAGTTGAAGCTTAGGGCTAGATTAGGATTTACCTAGGGCACAAATTGCCTAGGATTTATGACGTCTTCCCTAGAATGGAAGAATTAGCCACAGGAAAAGGATGATTTTGAGGCAATGTCTTACATGCGTTGAATCCTTTCACAAGCCAACGGATGCACCCTAGTTGAATTTTAGCACTGACCCTAAAGTAGGGGCTTTTGCTTAAGAGGCCGCAAATTAGAAATAGGAGAGAGAAATCTAATTTATGGATGATTTATGGTGTGATCAACAATGTGGAAAGGCCAGTGCTTGACCTTGGGTGATGGATATTCTAGAAGGAAATCTACTTAGGAGAATGGAGTAAGGGAATATGAAAACTCTAGTTTCATACCCTAGCTATCATTTTATGAGGGAACAAAGTCATTGAGGAGAGCTTAAAATGAAGGATCACTCAAGGGATTGTCACACAAACTCTCAAGTGTGATACCATTGCTAAGATTTCTAGAATTTTTTTTTAATAAAAACCAGTAAATAGAATCCTTCACAATATCCATTCCATGTAATAGCCATAAAGATATTCAAATACATAGAATACTTACAAGAAAAATACATGAACCAATCCTTTATTGTACCAAAATGATATCTCCGAAGTAAGAAAATAGCTCCATAAGCAAAATCTCTACAAAAGATCACATCTCCACAAGATACAAGACAAATTTTAGCTAGGTTGAAATGCCTAAGAAGGTCATATTGATCCGCAGGTGATAGTGAAAAGGAAAATGAGGTGACCTCTCTTTACTACCTCAACTAATTTTTGACTAATGAAGCCCCTACAACAAGTTTGACATAAAATAACCGTTGGTTACAAGCCAACCTACTAGCTGAGTGACAAAATAAACCATAAATGTCCACACTTGTGAGATGTAGCCTCTAGAAATGCTGATGTCATGCTCTTTTTGGGCTCCAAATGCCATGTCATGTTGTGATGAGGTGTGAAAAAGTGCCATGATTCTAGAATCATCCAAAATTTGATGAAGATCGCTCAAATCCAACTAAAAACCTCCTCTGGGGTCCCAAGTTTAGCTGGGCCACCATCATGTCATCCCAATGGGTCTCCAACTGTTAAAACAAAGCCTCCTCTCTCCAACATTAGGGATTCTCCAAGTGCAACAAGACGTCCCAAATCTCTCAATGGGAGACCATCCTCATTTGGGCTCTGAATCAAGTCTCGCCCATCAGGTTGTGTCAAGGCCAACATGGGAGCATGCTAGGTCCAATGGTGTCATCGTGAAGAATTCCCTATGCTAGGTCAACGTAGACCAACGCCTTGGATATTTGTTGGTTGATGTAGCTCAGACAAGTGGTCTAGCCTCAGGTGGTGTCAATGAGGCCAGGAACACAAAAGCGGAAAATATCTCCAAGCCCAATTTATTCTCTTGAATGTAAATCTCTTAATTAAATTAATTAATTAAATTAATTATTTTCCTAATTTTTAACTTAGGGAAATAGATTAATTAATTAGTAATAATTGAGACAGTTGATTTTCCTCTAGAGACTTCTGGTAAAGTTTCTAAATGATCTTAGCTATCGATTAGATCATTTCAGATCTTGATCTTGGCCGTTGATTTCTCAACGAGAGATTATAAAGGAAATCAATGGGCCGTGGATTTTTGTAGCATCGGATGTGTTCTAGCCTCAAGATTTTGCAGAGAGGAGAAGACATATGCATTCTCCAAGACCTAGAAATTGTTTGGGAAAATTCCACCTGGAGATGATTTAATTAAAATAATTAATCATTTTTTATGTATTCCCAGTCTAAACTTAGGAAATATGATTAATTAAATTGTATTACTAGATCTCGTGAGAATCTTCTAGATAAAGATGAAGATCGAGTCCAAGCTAATCTTAGCCATCGATTATGTCTTAATCTTGGCCGTTGATACCTCAACGAGATATTATAAGAAGGAACTCGATGAGCATTTGGAGAACATACCAGTGCAGGTACTAAGTTGCCCAAGCAGATCAATTTTCTTAGTGGCTGAAGTTCGGCAAGAGAAAATCGAATCAGAGGGAGAGTTGCAGGTGGGATAGAGAGAGAGGGATCAACAATCATCCAAGGTGCAGGGAAATTCTGGAAGGGGCAGCGAAGAGGAGGGACATAGATCACCAGCGTAGAGGCAGTGACGCAGGCACTGCGCAGAGGGTGACGTAGTGAGGCCAGCGTAAGGACAAAAGGTCCTCTTCGGGGTTGGAAAAACGTTGTGAAGTGTGAGAATTTGTTTAGTAAATTTATCTGTGTCCCTTCTATTTTTATATCCAAAATCTTTGTACATGAATTATTGCTGGAGAATAATAAAGAAACCCTCATCTGTTGCACTGATTTTCCTACATAGGGTTTTTCCGGGGACGATTTTCCAAAAATAACTGTCATTGTGGTTATACTTGTGCTATTATTTTTCCTTGCATTTTACTTTCCATAGTATGTTAATTGTGACAATTGCAGTTGAATTTATTTCAATATTTACTGTGTAACATCGTAAATAACTTGATTAAGTATTAATAAGTAGAAGAAAAATAATATCATTTGTTGCAGTAGGGATTCTGATCTAGGAATTTTCACATGGTATCGGAGCACACAAATGAAGCAGGTAGAGCCCAACGCTGAGCAGAAGAGGGAGGTCGAAAAGACTGTGTAGGCAGCCGATCAAAAACCCAGAGGGGCTGTGCAGTCCATAGCCGGGAAGACAAAATTTCATGAAAAATTCCTTCTCTGAGAGAGTCGACAGGGAAGAATATTTTTCGATCGAGATTTGCTAGAGGCAGAGAGAGCAGTGCAACAGCTTCAACGCAAAGCAGATTTTCTGCTGGGACGCAGTTTTCTGCAACAATTGCTGGGCAGAAAACATCAGAGATAGAAAGGGAAAATGGCACAGGAAATTATGGAAAGTCAAGAAGCCTCAGAATTATCTTCCAGATTGGAAGATGAGTTTGTGTGTCTATTGGGTTCAACATTAACTGGTATCGGGTATATTGATAGCGGAGCTTCATCTCATATCACTGGAGTAAGAGAATATTTCTCTAGCTATCAAGAAGAATAGATGGACTTCTATATCACTATGGGCATTAGAACCTAGTGTACTCCAACAGGGAGAGGCACCATAGAATTTCAGACGGAAGCAAGAACCAGCACTAGCACCACTAATGTACTGCATGTGCCAGGATTGGGTATGAACGTGATTTCACTGTCCCAGTTGCAGGACAAAGGGTATGATGTATACTTCATGAAGAACAAGGTATATGTCAAGCATCCTAGCTGGATGAGGGTGATACAGACAGGAACTAGAAGCAACCAGTTATATAAGTTGCAGATCGATTCTCCAATGGCACTAATAGGCAGTAATAGTAACAGTGGGAAGGAGCTAAACGAACTTTGGCATAGGAGGATGGGACACTTACACCATGGAGCACTTAGGATGCTCAGAGAGACTGTGATAGGAGTTCCAGTCCTCAGTACCAAACATGATGATGTATGCAGAGGATGTGTACTAGGAAAGTGCACAAAGGCAACATTTCCTAGAAGTGATAGCAGAGAAAATGGCATGTTGGGGTTGATACACTCAGACATTTGTGGTCCAATGTCCACTAGAGCTCTTAGCGATGGCGAGTATTTCGTCATATTTATTTGTGACCACTCTAGGAAAACCTGGATCTATTTCCTACATACCAAAGACGAGGTCTTCGATTGGTTCAAAGAGTTCAAAGCTCTCGTAGAGAAATTGACAGGGAAAAATATCAAGGTATTGCGTTGAAATAATGGTGGAGAGTATACAGAGAAAGACTTCATAGATTTCCGTGCAAGGGAGCATCAAGAGAGAGTGGACAACTCCATATAATCCACAGCAGAATGGAGTAGCGGAGCGGAAGAACAGAACAATAGTTGGGGCAGCAAAAGCTATGTTATATGACCAGGACTTGCCTAGATTTTTATGGGCAGAGGCATGCGATACAATGGTGTACATCCAGAACATAACTCCTCACAGAGAATTGGGGAAGAAGATGCCAGAAGGGTTCTTCACGGGGAAAAAGGCAGAAGTAAGTCATCTAAAGATTTTCGAGAGTGTGGCTTATTGTGAGGCCTCAAAGGCATACAAGATCTATATCCTTAGCAGCAGGAAGATTGTAGTAAGGCGAGATGCAAAGTTCATGGAAGATAGGGTTTTCAGAAGATCTCGAGAGATGTCTATAGGTGATCAGTGAACAGATGTTCCATTAGTCCAACAGTAGTAAGGAGGACAAGTAGGAGGATAGACATCAGGATCGAGTACAGTGACCAGCACTACTATTTCCTCAGGAGTAGGAGATCCAGGTAGTTCTTAGTAGATGGAACAATCGGAATAGGAGGATTTGATTGAGCCTCCCACCACTAGTGGTAGAACCAGTAGGGAAGTACGCCAGTCACTGAGGGACGCAGAGGAGTTTGTCGGAGCTCCTAAAATCGACAAGAGGCAGCACAGATAACCTGATAGATACCAAGCCTTGGTAGCATAGGTTGAAGAACCCTCCATTTTTCAGGAAGCTATACAACACCAGGTATGGGTGGATGCCATGGTAGAAGAATACAGTTCTATCATGACTAATGATGTCTGGGAAGTGGTACCTAGACTAGAGGATAGATCAGTTGTAAGATCAAGGTGGATCTACACGATCTAGTGCGTTGCAAATGGCGGTGTAGAAAAGTAGAAGGCTAGATTCTTGGCGAAGGGGTATGCAGAAAAGGAAGGGATAGACTATGAGGAGACCTTTGCCCCAGTTGCTAGATATACCTCTATCAGATTCGTTATATCCCTAGTAGCTCAAATGGGATGGGAGATTCACCAGATGTATGTCAAGACAACATTCTTGAAAGGGGTGATAGAAGAAGGGGTGCATATATAACATCCTGAAAGATTCGAGACTCATGAGAGGAAAACTCATGTATGCAGGTTGTTCTATATACACCTTGGCAAGAGAAAATCGAATCAGAGGGAGAGTTTCAGGTGGGAGAGAGAGAGGGATCAACAATCATTCGAGGTGCATGGAAATTCTGGAAGGGAAAGCACAGAGGAGGGATGCAGATCACCAGCGTAGAGGCAGTGATGCAGGCACTACGCAGAGGGTGACGTAGTGAGGCCAACGTATGGACAAAAGGTCCTCTTTGGGGTCAGAAAAACGTTGCGAAGTGTGAGAATTTGTTCAATAAATTTCTCTCAGTGTCTCTTCTTCTATTTTGCTATCTAGAATCTTTGTACATGAATTATTGCTAAAGAATAATAAAGAAAGCCTCATCTGTTGCACAGGTTTTCCCACATTGGGTTTTTCTGGGTACGATTGTCCAAAAATAACTGTGTCATTGTGGTTATACTTTTGCTAGTATTTTTCCTTGCATTTACTTTTCGCATTATGTTAATTGTGAAGGCCATAGTTGAATTTATTTTGATATTTACTGTGTAACACCGTAAATAACTTGATTCAGTATTAATGAGTAGAAGAAATAATATCAGTTGCTGCAGTAGGGATTCCGATCTAGGAATTTTCACATGGGCAGCTTTGGAGATCATAATGATCATTGGGATTTGGCACCAGTGAAGGTTTTTACAACAATTGAACCAATGAGTATTTTCTGCGGTTTTCTTTCATTAATATTCTTCCAATTTCCGAGATCCAGAATAGGAATTCTCCCAACATTTTTCTGCAAAAATGGAGATTGCGTTATTGAGGCCATGAGGGTTCTAGAATGGGCGAGTTTTCTCTGAAAGAGGCCAAGATTTCCAAGACGAGTCCGTATGCATTGCCAAGGTGACGTACGAGTTGCTAGCATAGCTAAGAGGGTAATTCTGTCCAGGCTGTGAGTACCAGAGGGCCACAGGAGCGGCACATGTGAGGTCAAACAGGTCATGTTTTCTAGGAGAGGTCGTGTCAGGTTGCAAAGGGAGGCCGTGAGCCTTCAAATGGTCAAATTGATTTGTTGAGGTGAAGACATATTTTACTAGAGATTTTCTAGGGTTTGGCAAGCAATATTGTAATATTCATCAATTGTAGAATTTGTTGAAGATTAATATAACTCTTAGATCTGAAGAACTGGTATTCCCTTTGCAGTTTTTCCAAGGACATTTTATCCAAAAATAATTGTGTCCATTTTGTGATTGGTTTTCTATTAGAGTGTCCACAGTTTATTGCTTGTGAATATTATCGTGATGTTTTTATTTAGTATTTGTAGTATAATAATTTTTCTCAGAATTAAATACATTCTGGGACATGCAACATCTTCTCAAGTCATCAGGAGGCCCAACTCTCTCAATGCTGCATATGCTAAGCCATCTATCTCTCTGCTACATATGCTAAGCCATTTATCTCTCCAAAGAGGCTTGGGTACCTATCGAGTGGGTGCCCTCAAGGCCTAGGCTGCTGTGAACATGACAAAAACAACATGAAGTGAAGTGAAAGTTGTTGATTTTTGTAGCATCGAATGTGCTCTAGCCTCGAGATTTTGCAGAGAGTCTAAGACACATGCGTTCTCTAAGACCCATAAATCGTTTGGGGAAATTCCACCCTGAAGTGACTTGAATAAAATAATTAATCAGTTTTTAATATTTCCTGAGTCTAAACTTAGGAAATATGATTAATTAAAGGGTATTAATTAAATTGGGTGCGAATCTTTTAGATAAAGGCGTGGATCAAGTCCAAGATAATTTGAGCCATCGAATTGATATTTCAATGAGAAGGAGCTCAATGGGCACTTGGAGAATAGACTTGAGATTTATAGAGATCAATTTTGTTGGGAGATCGAATTCTCAGAGTAGCAGCGTTGAGTTGCCAGAGAGAGATCGAGTGATTTCGTTGCAGTGAGGGGCAAAGATAGTAGGTCAGATGAAGGTTTCCAAATCTGGGGAGTGCAAGGCAGAGAAGACATCGAGAGTCACCGAGAGGCTGCGCAGTGCCACACAGAGGCAATGCAAAGCTTTCGATGGAGTCCGTTATTTTGCCGAGAAACAATCGAGATCTAGTGCCAATAGTCGGGGTGTGAGTCCGAAGGGCCAAGGAGTCGACTTTCCAATGGGCAGAAGATCAGAAGGAGAAGGTGACACAGTTCCTTGAGCTGTGACGTAGTGACTGCGTAGGCTGGTGTGCTTACAACGCAAAGATAGTGTAGGGCAGTTCATCTTGAGCCCATATCAGTGTCGGATCGCTTGTGATAATGTGATATTTTCTCACTTACTCTTTTGTCAGTATTTCTTTGTATTAGATAGCCAGTTTGTATGAAAATTTCTAAAACGAAAACCTATTGCAGTTTCTGATATTATTTCTTCTACTTATTATTCAACAATAAGTTATTTACATAAATTACTTCAACAAACATCAAAATAAATTCTACTGCAACCTTCACACATAAAATACTGAGCAAGATATAAAGAAATACAAGCACAAGAATGACACAATTGTTTTTGGACAATTGTCCTCGGGAAAAATCAATGCGGGAAAACCAGTGCAACATATGAGGGTTTTATTATTCTTCAGAAAAATCTCTTGTACAGAAAATAACCAGCAGAATAGAAGAGGAGTTTCTGTGAGAAATTTACAAACAATTTCCTCACGTGCTTCTCAGTGAATTTCTGACCCTGGAGAGCCATTGAGCCTCTCTGCGACTCACTGTGTCAGCTTCAGCGCAGTGACTGTGCAGTCACAACCGCTGCGCTGTCTTTGTCTCTGCGTCACTCTGTCACTCCTCTGTGCTGCCTCTCCTGTTGATCCTGTACTCTTAGCTCCTGTCGATCCTATCTCTCTCTCTCCACCCTGCAACTCTCCCTCTGAATCGATTTCTCGTGTCAAACTTCAGCTAGTGGGAAAATCCATCTTCTTGGGTAACTGAGTATCTGCCTCAGTGTATTTTCCAAATGACCCTCAATATTTCTTAAATAACCTTCTAGTTGACATTTAATGACCCAGATTAGTGTAGAAATTTCTGAATCTTAACACGTATGCAGAAATTATTACTGTTAATCCGGTTAAGCTCCTCCTACTTAGATAAGCTATCAACTAAATAAATTCAAGTTAACATCGAAGCAAAACACATAACAAATCTCTACCAATTCAGATCTAGAATAAGCACATGCACACATTGACAAAGTGACACAGTTATTTCTGGACAAATAGTCCCCGGAAAAACCCAAGGTGGGAAAACCGATCTCTGGCTATTGGAGGGTTCTATTATTAAGAATATTTCTGAATACACAACTCTGTGTTCCAGATCTAGAAAACCCGACAGAGAAAACTCTAGATCTACAACTCACTGGCTGATCTAGGGCTAAAACAACGATTGATCCACACCCTCAAACGAGATTTACAGAACTCAACCAAATCTAGTCCTAGAAACCCCAACGCTGCCCCTGAAAGGCTCTACGTCAGCCTCTGAAGCCCTTGAAAGCCTCTGCGTCAGCCTTGGATGGCCTCCAAACCCTCAACGGTGCTCCGGAGGGGACTACGTTACCCTAGACTGGATGACGCAGTCACTACACTCCCCTAAGGGTCTCTGTGTAACCCCTAAAGGGTTTCCTGAAAATTATGCTGTCCTTGCTGCTATTGCCTTCCTCTGCGCTATCCTTGAGTTGATCTCTTCTCTGCCTCTTGTGTATTCTAGACCCTGGGATCAGATCATCCCCTTGGTCTAAATTCTCCTCTCTGCAGCTGAAACACTTCTGAGTATTCTTAGCAAACCCTGCCCTAGAATCTCAGCTTAGCTTCAGTGCTCTGCCTCTTTGTATCTTACAAATGACCCCAAGCCTTTCCTTTATACTTTTCTCGTTGACAAATCAATGACCATGATCATATCTTGAATCAATGGCTGAGATTAAAAGAAAGTTTGATCTGTGTGACTTAAGACAATTTCATCACATGTATAATTAAATTCACTTTAATTATTTAAGTGCCCTAAGTTTTAACTTAGGAAATACATTAAAATAATTAATTAATTTAATATCTCCTAAACCAGATGAAATTTCCCAAATCCATTTCTGGGTCTTGTAGATCAGGTGAACTCTAGTCCCTCCACAAAGTTTGGGAGCTAGAGCACAACTGATGCTACCCCAAATACACAAAATCTCAACGCTCCCTCTTAGCATCAAGGGTGTGCTCTAGCAATACATCACACTATGCATTACATGACTTTGAGTACTGGTTCGGTGCTGCTAAAGCTTGGCCTGCTGCCACTCAACTTTGCACTGCTGCTGCCATTCTATACTGCTACCCATGACTCTGCCACTACCACTGCAACCACTGTACTGCATCTCCCTCTCAATATGTTGCATCTGTGCTGCTCATAACACTGCCATTGCTGATCTGCTGCACTGCAACTTCAGTTGTTGAGAGAACCAACTGAATCTCCTGCCCAATCTTTGACAAACAAGTCTGATGGGCTGCAACCTCATCACTAAAGCTCCATAGGCTACAGATCTGTGCTAGCATCTAAAGAACGATGCACAGCTATAGCTCTGCCTGTGTAATCAGACTCCCTTTGCACTACTGAAGTCACATCAGCCCCTTGTGCTGAAATCTATCACGCTGTTGCTGCACTGCGCTGTCCCTCTGAAGCTTTCTGCGCTGCTGTAGCTCTGCACTGCGTAAGCAGCTCTGCTCTGCGCTGCTGAAGTCACATTAGCCTCTGCGCTGTTGCTGCTTTGCTCTGCGCTGCTCCTCCCAACCTTCATATCTGCCTCTGCTTCTGCCTCATCTGTGATCTATGCACCCACTGCTTCACTTGTCCCACTACTGTCCTAAGGCTGGCGTAGCTCGCATGTGATCCAAGAGATGAGCTGCTCAAGGATCCCGCCTCTCCTCCATGTAGCTCCTCTACATCCATGTCACCCCACCTCCATGGTTCATGAGTACTCATGGCTGCATCATCTCTTGACCCATCATCTGCCACAACTGGCTTGGAAGAAGATGCTTCCTTATCCCTTTTCTTCTTTGGACAATGGCTGGCAAAATGTCCCATTTCACCACACTCGAAACACTTGATCTTTGAATGGTCCTTCTTCTTCTTTGGTTGCTTCTTCGATGCCAAGGCTGCATCTTCCTCAACTTCCTTCTTCACTTTGCTCAATCCTGGGCTGTGCTGCCTCTTGGTGAATCTACGTAGTTCTTCTTGCCACAGGATTGACCACAAGCTGTCCCAATTTGGGAGGTCTGCTCTACCCAAGATACTTTGGACAAAGGTTTCCCACTCATCCGTGAGTCGTGACTGCATTGAGGGCAGTCATGACTATCATTGCATCATCTACGGTTGCACCCGTTGCAGTGAGTTGATCTCTGATTGACTGCAGTCTGAAGAGGAAGTGTTCCATGTCTTCTCCCTTGGTCACCATGAATGACCTCATTTGGGTCTCCAACAACATTTTCCTTTGGATTGATTTTCCGTCATACAGGAAAGTCAAGGCCTTACACATTTCGTTAGCTGTCTTCTTCTCTGCTATGTGTGGTACAATATGGTCCTTGATACCGTCCATTATCAGCCGCTTGGCATGCCCAGTAGCTTCCCTATGCTTCCGTAGGAGATCCACATTTGTCGGTGTGGCCAGAGTCTGCTCTGCATGGTCTCTTAGATTGTACGCCTCAAGGACAATCAGGATCCTTGTTTTCCACACCAAAAAGTTTGAGAGACCCTCTAGCCTATCCTGATCACGCAGTCCATGAGGAGCCATTTGCTCAGAATTTGTCGGAGCTCCTCCTTTCTATACTAGAGATTTGGATCTAGGGTCCTTTACAAACTGGGCACCCTCTGCTCCCTCTGACAATTGATTTCCCTCGTAATTCTACCAAATCAACTATGATTTAGCTTCTTCTTTGATCCTTTGATGAAACTCAAGTTTCCTTTGGCAAGAAACTCTCTGAGAAGTTGATCTCCTCCCAATCTTTGTCACTTGTGCTAAGGCTAAAAATCTGAAAACTTCAGAAATTTAACCCCACCAGCGCTTTTGAATTTCTGCAACTTTTCTACAGACTTTTCTGGATCCGACAGATTCAGATCTGAATCACACTGGTTGGCTTCAAACCCAACCAACGCTGTTTCTGAGCTGCCTCTGCGCAGTGATTGCGTGGGCTTGCTAGGACACAGCGTTGGACAGCGTCACTCTTCCCTCTGCGTGAATCTGCTCCTGAAAACTGCGCTGTCCCTTCAGATCTGCTTTTCTGCTGCTTTTCCAACTGCTTTCTGCAACTAGATCCTTTAGATTTTCTTGCTGGTGATCCTTCTAGATCTGCAATTGCTCTGATACCATGTAGAAATTTCTGAATCTTAACACTTATGCAGAAACTATTACTGTTAATCCGGTTAAGCTCCTCCTACTTAGATAAGTTATCAACTGAATAAATTTAAGTTAATATCGAAGCAAAACACATAACATATCTCTACCAATTCAGATCTAGAATAAGCACATGCACATTGACAAAGTGACATAGTTATTTCTGGACAAATAGTCCCCGGAAAAACCCAAGGTGGGAAAACCGGTCTCTGGCTACTGGAGGGTTCTATTATTAAAAATATTTCTGAATACACAACTCTGGGTTCCAGATCTGGAAAACCCGACAGAGAAAACTCTAGATCTACAGCTCACTGGTTGATCTAGGGCCAAAACAATAACTGATCCACACCCTCAAACGTGATTTACAGAACTCACCCAAATCTAGGCCTAGAAACCCCAGCGTTGCCCCTAAAAGGCTCTGCGTCAGCGTCTGAAGCCTCTGCGTCAACCTTGGATGGCCTCCAAACCCTCAGCGCTGCTCCAGAAGAGACTATGTTACCCCAGACTGGGTGACGCAGTCACTACGCTTCCCCTAAGGGTCTCTGCGTAACCCCTGAAGGGTTTCCTGAAAATTACGCTGTCCTCGCTGCTGCCTTCCTCTGCGTTGTCCTTGAGCCGATTTCTTCTCTGCCTCTTATGTATTCTAAACCTTGGGATCAGATCATCCCCTTGGTCTAAATTCCCCTCTCTGCAGTTGAATCACTTCTGAGTATTCTTAGCAAACCCTGCCCTAGAATCTCAGCTTAGCTTCAGTGCTCTGCCTCTATGTATCTTACAAATGACCCCAAGCCTTTCCTTTATACTTTTCTCATTGACAAATCAATGGCCATGATCAAATCTTGAATCAATGACTAAGATTAAAAGAAAGCTTGATCCGTGTGACTTAGGACAATTTCATCACATGTTTAATTAAATTCACTTTAATTATTTAAGTTCCCTAAGTTTTAACTTAGGAAATACATTAAAATAATCAATTAGTTTAATATCTCCTAAACCAGATGAAATTTCCAAAGTCCATTTCTGGGTCTAGTAGATCAAGTGAACACTAGTCCCTCCACAAAATTTGGGAGCTAGAGCACAACTGATGCTACCCCAAATACTCAAAATCTCAACAGTTAGAAGCTAATCAATGACTAAGATCATTTTGACTTGATCCTCGTCTTCTTCTAGAAGTTACACCCATAGTTAGATTAATACCCATTAATTATATTAATTTCCTAAGTTTAGACTTAGGGTCTCATTAAAAATAAATAATTTATTGAATAAAACTGTCTTCAGGTGGAATTTCACAAAACGATTTCTGGGTTATCTGGAATGCATGTGTCTAAGCCTCTCCACAAAGTTTGAGACTTGGAGCACAT
This sequence comes from Pinus albicaulis, assembly GCA_034641835.2. Lineage (NCBI taxonomy): Eukaryota > Viridiplantae > Streptophyta > Pinopsida > Pinales > Pinaceae > Pinus > Pinus albicaulis. Next base: position 791,524,931 of record CM076572.1, on the reverse strand, counting down.
CCGATGCTACCACAAATCAACACTCCCTCTTAACAAGGAATGTGCTCTAGTAAATATGTCTTGTTGCACACTGCTCTGACTCTGAAGCCTCTCCTTCTGCGCTGTTGATGTCTGACATGCTGCCCATCAACTATTGCGCTATTGCGGCACCTGTACTGTTGCTGACCTTGCCACGATCAACACTGCACCTGTACTACAACTCACTCTTAACGCTACATCTGTGGCTGAGATACCACCTGTTTCTGCTACTGAAACAAATTCTCTACCATACCCATCTGCTCCCTGAAGTGAACAAACTCGGCTCTTCTGAGAGCTTTGGTGTGTATGTCTGCCACTTGATCCCTTGTGGATATGTACTGCAACTGTACTGCCCCTGACTAAACACAATCTCTAATGAAATGACACTTGATGTTAATGTGCTTGACCGATCATGAAATACTAGATTCTCAGAGAGTTTGATACAACTCTGATTATCACAGTAGATACTAGTCACTTGCATCTTTCTTCTGAACAAGTTCACTAGTAGTTTTCCGAGCCATATGGCTTTGCATGTAGTTGTGCTTGCTGCCATATATTTTGCCTCTGCATAGCTCAGTGCTACGGATTTCTTCTTCCTACTGCACCAAGAGGTCATCCTTGATCCAATGCTGAAGCAATACCCTGTGGGACTTTTCCGATCTACTGAACTGCTTGCCCAATTTGCATCTGTGAAACCGCTCAATCTGACATCATCTCCGCGGGTGTATTTCAACCCATATTCGACTATTCCCCGCACATATCTGAGAATGTGCTGTGCTGCTGCCCAGTGTACCCTCTTTGGTTCTACCATGAACTGACTAAGGGTGTTGACAATAAAGAAAATGTTTGGCCTGGTGTTGACCAGATACATAAGTGACCCAATGAGCTGTCTGTACAAGGTGGGGTCCACTTCCTTGTTTTCTGATGCATCTATCTTCTTCCAGTTGGTTATCATGGGCGCTGCCATGGGCCGACAATCCTGCATCCTGAATCTCTTCAGAATTTCTGAGGCATATCTTTCTTGTCCTAGGAAGATTTCTCCATTCTTCTGCCATACTTGCAACCATAGATAGTAATGCATCAGCCCCAATTCCTTCATGTCGAATTCAACTTCCAAGTTCTTCTTGCAGTCCTTAATGAGCCTAGATGATCTTGTAAAGAACAAACCATCTATATACAATACCAGTATAAGTGGCTCATTCTCTACTCTCAAATAGTAGAGATTGGGATTTGTATCACTCTTGACAAATCCCAACTGCTGCAAGTATTCGTCAATCTAACCGTACCATGCTCTGGGTGCCTACTTGAGCCCATATAAGGGTTTTTTCAGTCTGCATGCATGAGATTTATTCTCATGGGTCTCAAAGCCCTCAGGCTATTCAATGTACGCCTCCTCTTCTATCACCCCATTAAAGAATGATGTCTTGGCATTCATTTGGTGAATTTCCCATCCCATCTGCGCTGCTAAGGACACAACATATCTGATGAAGGTGTATCGGGAAACAGGGGCGAAGGTCTCCTCATAATCAATTCCTTCCTTCTGTGCATACCCCTTGGCCACAAACCTAGCCTTGTATTTCTCTATGGTGCCATCTACAACATACTTGATCTTGTAGATCCATCTTGATTCTCGAACCTATAACTGATTTGTTCTCTGGTCTAGGCACAACTTCCCAAACATCATTAGTCACGATAGAGCTATACTCCTCTACGATGGTATCCACCTAGACTTGATGTTGTAGACCTCCAGAAATTTAGAGGGTTCTTCAACCTATGCTACCGAGGCTTGGTATCTGTCAGGTTGTCTACGCTGCCTTTTCTCGGTTCTAAGAGCCTCAACAAACTCCTCTACGCCCCTCAGCGTCTGTCGTACTTCTCTTCTAATTCTACCACTGGTGTGGGTGGCTCAACTAGTTCCTCTTCTTGCTACCCCATCTGCTGCGTATTTTCTAGGCTTTCTCACCTGAGGAAATACTGGTGTTGGTTACGGTACTTGATCCAGATGTCTGTCCACCTGTTGGTTCTTCCCCCTGTTGCTGCTGGACAAGAGGAACATCCTCACACTTTTCTCCAAGAGGCATCTCTCGGGATTTCCTGAAAGCTCTGTCTTCCATGAACTTTACATCCCTTCTGACTACAACCTTCAACCTTCCTGCTGTTTGGAATGTAGATTCTGTATGCCTTCAAGGTCTCGCACGAGATACCCCTTCTCTGCAGTCTGATCTAATTTGCTCTGTTTTTCATTTGGAATGTGACAATATGCCACACTTCCAAATATCCTGAAATGACTCACTTCTTGCTTCTTCCCTGTGAAGATACTCTCGGGCGTTCTCTTGCCTAAGGCCCTATGAGGAGTCCTGTTCTGGATATATACAACTGTGTTGCATGCTTTTGCCCATAAAAATCTAGGCAGATCCTAGTCTCACAACATTGCTTTTGCTGACCCAGCAATAATTCTGTTCTTCCACTCTACAACCCCATTCTACATTGGATTGTATGGAGCTGTCCATTCTCTTTTGATGCCCTCTCTTGCGTAGAATTCAGTGAAGTCCTTGTTAGTGTACTCTCCACCATTATCTGATCGCAATACTTTTATCTTCTTCCTTGTCAGGTTTTCAACTAGAGCTTTGAATTCTTTGAACCGATCAAAGACCTCATACTTGGTCTTTAAGAAGTATATCCAAGTTTTCCTGGAGTGGTCATCAATAAAGGTGACGAAATATTTGCCACTGCTAAGAGCTCTGGTAGGCATTGGTTCGCAGATATCTGAGTGTATTAGTCCTAATACACTTGGAGCCCTATTGTTGCTCCTAGAATATGCCGCTTTAGCGTACTTCCCTAGTACATATCCTCTGCATACATCATTGTGCTTGGTACTTCAGGCTAGAACTCTCGTAACAATTCTCTAAGTATTCTCAGAGCTCCATGGTGTAGATGCCCCATTTTTCTGTGCCATAGCTCATTCATGTCTTTTCTCCATTGAGATCATTGTCTACTAATGCCATTGGAGACTCGAGTTGCAACCTGTATAGTCTGTTGCTTCGAGTTCCAATCAAGGCCTTTTTCTTCGAGATTGGATGTTTAACGTATACTTTCCTTCCAATGAAGTAGACATCATATCCCTTGTCCTGCAACTGGGACACTGAAAGTAAATTCATTCCCAATTCTGGCACATGTAGCACATTCGTGGCTCAGAGGTTATCTCCTGCTTCTGTCTGAAATGATATGGTCCCTCTTCCTACTGGGGTACACTTCGTTTTGTTTCCCATAGTAATCTGGAAGTTCATCCGTTCTTCTTGATAGCTCGAGAAATATTCTCGAACTCCAATCATATGAGCTAAAACTCCACTATCAATTTACCAATCTTTGGCTGATGCAGAAGTTGATAAACAAGTAAATTCCTCTTCCAATTTGGAAGATAACTCTGAGATGTCATGATCTTCAATCTTGCTTTTTCTCTGGTAGCCTCTGCAGAAAACTGTGTAATCCCTCTAGGTTCGATTCGCTGTCAATGCAACACCACAACTTCCCTTCAATGCAGATTCTTCTGTGCCCTTGCTCAACTTAGCTTTGATACCATGTGAAAATTTCTAAAACGAAAACCTACTGCAGTTTCTGATATTATTTCTTCTACTTATTATTCAACAATAAGTTATTTACAGAAATGACTTCAGCAAACATCAAAATATATTCTACTGCAACCTTCACACATAAAACACTGAGCAAGATATAAAGAAATATAAGCACAAGAACGAAAACCCAATGCGGGAAAACCGGTGCAACAAATGAGGGTTTTATTATTCTTCAACAAAATCTCTTGTACAGAAAATAACCAGCAGAATAGAAGAGGAGTTTCTGTGAGAAATTTACAAAAAATTTCCTCACGTGCTTCTCAGTGAATTTCTGACCCTGGAGAGCCCTTGAGCCTCTCTACTACTCACTGCGTCAACTTTTGCGCAGTGACTACGTAGTCCCAACGTCACAGCCTTTGCGCTGTTGCTGTCACTGCGTCACTCTGTCCCTCCTTTGTGCTCCTGTTGATCCCCTCTCTCTCGACCCTGCAACTCTCCCTCTGAATCGATTTCTCGTGCTGAACTTCAGCCAGTGAGGAAATCAATCTTCTTGGGTAACTGCGTATCTGCCTATGTGTATTTTCCAAATGACCTTCAAGCTTCCTTAAATAATCTTCTAGTTGACATTCAACAAGCCAGGTTAGAAGCTAATCAATGGCTAAGATCATTTTGACTTGATCCTCGTCTTCTTCTAGAAGTTACGCCCACAGTTAGATTAATACCCATTAATTATTTTAATTTCCTAAGTTGACTTAGGGTCTCAATAAAAATAATTAATTTATTGAATAAAACTGCCTTCGGGTGGAATTTCACAAAATGATTTCTGATTTATCTGGAATGCATGTGTCTAAGCCTCTCCACAAGGTTCTAGACTAAGATCACATCAAGTGCTACCAAAAATCAACAGTTTGGGCATCCAATGATTTGTACTCAGATTACTATTGCATAAATATAAAACCCTCAGTTGTTGCACTGGTTTTCCCAAGTTGGGTTTTCCGGGGACGATTGTCCAAAAATAATGGAGTATTTTTGTGTGTGTGTTTCTATTTTTCCTACATTGTATTTTCCATAGTATTTTATGTTGTGTAGGATGCAGTGTATTTGATTTCGATATTTACTGTTTAACATCGTAAATAATTTGTTCAATTAAATAACAAATAGGAGAAATCTAATTAGTCGCTGCAGTAGGATTCTGAGTAGCGAAATTTTCACATGGTATCAAAGTGCAGATAGAAGCCGGAGAGCTCAGTGGCAGAAGGAAAGGGGGTGATTCGAAGCATTGCATAGGAAGCTGCTTGAAACCCTAGGAGGTTGTGCAGTCCAGAGGCAAGCAAGTTAGATTTTTGATGAAATATTGTGTCTCTGAGTGAGTCGAAAGAGCACAAAATTTCCAAATCGAGAATTGCTAGAGGCAAAGGGATAAACAACAAAAATTTCCACGTAGAGCAGAATTTCAGCTGGGATGCAGTCATTTTGTAGCAGTGGCTGGCAAAATATCGCCAGGACGAAAGAAGAACACACTGAGGGAATTTATTCCTCGAAAAATTTCTAGTTAAGAAATTCTATTTTTCCGCGCAGAGCAGCAGTAGCTGAGAGCAGATTTACCCACTTCAACAGGGAGTGCGTAGAGCCAGTCAGCAGCTGCGCAGAGGGATAGAAGCAGAATTCGACTTTATATGGTGAGATGACATCAACTGGGTTGAGAGATCAAATCGGTTAGACAGAGCGTATAACTATGTGATCTTGAAGGCAAGGATTTCGTTCCTTCTGGATGAATACGATCTCAAAACCTACAACAATAATGTGGTGGCTTTCCCCACAAATCCAGATCAGAGTAAGACATACAAGAAAGAGATGGCAAAGGTGAAGAGGATGATCCTTGATGGAGTTCGGGATCATGTGGTATCTCACTTAACGGCCCTGGGTACGACCAAAGAGATGTGGGACTCCCTTTCCACGCTATATGAGGGATCTTCTGAGCAGTGGAAGATGTATCTGGAAGAAAAATTGGGAAGTACACGTATGCAAAAGGGGGAATGCATAGACCACTTTCTCCACAAGCTTCAGGATGTTCGAGATCAGTTGGAATCTGTAGGGTCAACGCCTCAAGGTACATAGATGGTGTGGATAACTCTAAATTCAATCTCAGAAGAATGGCAAGTGTTTGTTCAAAGTATTTTGGGTAGAGAAACATTGCCAAAGTGGGATAGGATGTGGGAAAATCTGCAACATAAGGAGCTGAGGAGAGACTTGGTGAAGAGCACCATAAGGCAGCAGTAGAAGTGGGACGAAGGTAGGGGTGAAGGAAGAGGAGAGTGCAACCCTCGCATCAAAGGGGCAACAGGAGTAGCGCAGAAGAAAGGACGACGTTTCGAAGATCAAATGCTTTAGATGTGGTGAACTTGATCCCTACGCAACCCAGTGCCTGCTCAAAAAGAGGGACAAAGAGGAGAGGAAGGATCAACAGGATGCACCTGCAGAGATCGACAGGCTGTCCTCTAGATTGGAGGAAGATTTTTCCATGATCATCGACACACCTCCAAGGGTGAGGTGGGGTGATTTGGTTTTGTATCCCTAGAGAGCCACAGGATGGGCAGGATCCTTGAGGAGTCCACCTCTTGGATCAATTCTTTGCTATAGGAGCCCATAACAGTAGTAGGAGGATGGATCAGTGATAGTTGGTGTAGTCAGGTGCCAGAGTGACAGATGCATTAGCTAGTATCAGTCAAGACTGAGCAGCGCAGAGCAGAGTTGGCAACAGTGCAGTTGGCACAATGCAGAGTCAGCAACAACGCAGAGTCTTCAGTGGCAGCATAGAGTCTTCAGTGACAACGCAGAGACTTGCAGTAGTCAGGACTCAGGTGATAGATGCATCAGATTGAACACAATTGGTTCAATATGATGGAAATCTCTCAGTTGCAACAACAACAGAGTTGCAGTAGTTGGCAGCAGTATGCAAGGTCAGCGACAACGCAGATGCAACTTAGAATCAGAGTTGTGCTGTAGTTGGTGGGCAGTGAGGCTAGACATCAGCAGCGCAGCAGGAGGTGGTACAAAGTCAAAGTATTGCTATCAGTAGGGCAGCAGTACTAGAGCACATTCCTCGCTAAGTGGGAGTGTTGATTTTTGTAGCATCAGATGTGCTCTAGCCTCAAGATTTTGCAGAGAGGCTAAGGCACATGCATTCTCCAAGACCCATAAATCATTTGGGGAAATTCTACCCAGAAGTGACTTAATTAAAATAATTAATAAATTTTTAATATTTCCTAAGTCAGAACTTAGGAAATATGATTAGTTAAAGGGTATTAATTAAGTCAGGTGCGAATCTTCTAGATAAAGGAGTGGATCGAGTCCAAGATAATCCGAGCCATCGATTAAGATCTAATCCTGGCCGTTGATATGTCAACGAGAGATTATGCGAAGGAGCTCAATGGGCACCTGGAGAATAGACTTGAGATTTGCAGAGATCGATTTTGCCAAGAGATTGAATTCTCAAAGTAGCGACTCTGAGTTTCGAGAGAGAGATCCAGTGATTTCGTTGCAATGACGGGCATAGATAGTAGACCAGAGGAAGGTTTCCAGATCCGGGGAATGGAAGGCATAAAAGACATCGAGAGTCACAGAGAGGCTGCGCAATGCCATGTAGAGGCAGCCCGAAGCTTCAGAGGGAGTCCGCTATTTTGTTGAGAGACAGTCGAGATCCAGTGCCGGTAGCCGGGTGTGAGTCCAGAGGGCCAAGGAGTCGATTTTCCAGTGGGCAGAAGATCAGAAGGATAAGGTGACGCAGTTCCTTGAGCTGTGACGTAGTGACTGCATAGGTTGACACATTTACAGTGCAAAGACAATGTAGGGCAGCTCATCCTGAGCCCAGATCAGTGTCGGATCACCTGTGATAGTGTGAGATTTTCTCACTAACTCTTTTTTCTGTATTTCTCTGTATCGGATAGCCAGTTTGGGCATCCAACGATTTGTACTCAGATTACTATTTCATAATAATAAAACCCTCAGTTGCTGCACCAATTTTCCCAAGTTGGGTTTTTTTGGGGACGATTGTCCAGAAATAACAAATTATTTTTGTGTGTGTGTTTCTATTTTTCTTGCATTGTATTTGCTGCAGTATGTTATGTTGTGTAGGCTGCAATGTATTTGATTTCGATATTTAATGTGTAACACCATAAATAATTTGTTCTGTTAAATAACAAATAGGAGAAATCTAATCAGTTGTTGCAGTAGGATTTCGAGTAGAGCAATTTTCACAAAAGCAACCATCCACTAGAGACTAAGTTCATATATACATCTAAGTGGACCAAACTTGAATGATAAGGACATATTAATACTTCAAACAAGGATCACCTTCCAATATCAAACTAGACCAAGTCCGGTAAAGGTGTTCCCTACCTTGATAGAGGTGGCCAATGGTCAACCCTATTAGGTGCTTCCAATTGTCAAGGGGAAGTGACAATTCCAAGGTCAACGCCTCAATCAATAGGTGTTAGTGTAAATATGTGATAATGGAGAGGAAAAGGATTCATGGCCAAGTGCCATGATCAAAGGGACCTATTGACGACTCAAGTGTCAACTAGAGGATTGTCAAAGACCCTATATACAAAGTACATTTTTTTTTCATAGTTAGAGCAGTCAAAATTCTAGAAGATCATCATCATCTTTCAGTGAATTTTCAGAGATATGTAATCCAAATTCTGCAGCCCTACGGGGTCATTGTACAAATATTCTAGTATGATGAAATTGAGTCATGTAACACACTTGCGTAAGCTTAAGATTTTTTCTAGAGAGTTTTCACTCTAGGGAGTTTTTTTCCTTAGCTAATTATTTGTGTTTCTCGTCACCAAATAATTGGTTAAGTTTTTGTCCCAAATATACCCCAAAGCTAGGGTGAGGCTTGATGGTAAAGTCTTAGGTGAGTCCTAGTGTATGGAGTCGATGTAAATTGTCATAATAGATCATGTCTAAAGTTTTGCAGAATTTTGTTATGTCTAGAGGTCAGTTTTTAATTGTCAAAATTCCTCTTCTGAACGAGATTTTTATGTAATATTTGATGTAAAGATGTAAAAGTCTTGTCTATAGAAGTTATAGGGGGTATGAGTACTTAAAATCACACCTCAACTCCTAAAATTTTTATTTAGACACACTTTGAGGGTGGAAAAATATGTTTAAATCCCTCTAGTTATAGTTTTTATTTTCTGGCAAAAAATGGCAAAATAATTAGTCAGAAACTAGTCAGAAAATTAAAATGAGAGAATTTGTGGAATCTCCACAAATCAAGCAGGAAAAGTCCCACAAAATATTTTTTGGTCGAGAAAAGGAATTATTCTCCGAGAAAATCGACTTTTTAATGAAATGGTCTAAGATGGTTAAGTTGAATGAGAAAATTTTGAGGAGAAAATTGGGAAAAAAATATATTTTTTTTGTCCGGGATCAACTCCATCTTTAAGGAAATTGAATTTCTTCCTCCAAATCAAGGGACGAGATTATTTTGACGTTGGTCAAGCCTTCAACTAGCTGTTTTCTTCTGGGATCAAGTCAAATTTGTGCAATTCATTGGACCTAGTTGTTTTCACTTGGAGAGGGATCTAGATCTCTCATTTTTTCTATAAATTGAGCTCAAAACTCTTCATTGTAATTGAGCTCTTGGCTAAGAAAGCTCCATATCTTTTTGAATAACATAAAGAAATCTTTGGTGTTAATTCATGGTGGTGTCCCTCTTCTTTTCTATGGTAACAACTTTCTGAATTTTCTTCTTAATGCTCTACTGGTTTTAAATTTAAGTTATTCTTATTTCACTGGCCAATTTGTGGATTTACTATTTACACATGCATCTTGCATTAGTATTTGAGTTTAGAGAAGCATTTTGAATTAATTGATCTAGCAGGTATCTCTAGATCTTTTGTTTCATTGTGTTATCTAACTCCTCGTGATCTAACAATTTTATCTTGAGTGTTTAGATGTTCTATTTGTGCTAATACTTGTTATTTCCATTTGCCCTTTGAATTTATTGGTGTATAGTTATCTTGCATCATTATTTGGATTGGAGAAATACTTTAGATTGGGAAGATCTAGTGGGTTTTCTGTTGAACCCCTAGACTTCCCTCTCACTGTAGAAATTATCTTGTGATTCATATCTTGGGCATTAGGGGACGTTTCTGGTTGAACCAATTGACTCCCAAGTGATAGAAGCTAAAGAGCCTACTTTGATTACTTCTGAAGACTTATCATTTGAAAATTTCGTAGGTGTTTCTTGGTCATAGCTCGTGAAAATAATCTATTTTCTCAACTATTGTGCTTTTACTGAATAGATCTGGCTATTTAGAGCTTGTATTTTAATACCCAAGAGCGAAGTTGTACTCACACTCTTTGCGCTTGTAGATCTTTGAATTTTGTATATATTTTGTATATAATTTTGTTCATCTTGTATGGTTTTTATTTTGCAGATCTGAAAAAGGAGAAGGGTTTTGTCTTGGGAAAATTTTATAAATATTTTTGCAGATATGAGACATAATTTTGAGGAAGCTGCAAGCATAAGTGCTTTTCTTAGCCTCTAGAGTGAAGGGTTTTAAATTTAAATTTTGTTTTGTGGCTCAAAGAATTTAATTGAATTTTTTTTGGGCAGGCCGCAAGTCTTATGGGTCGTTTTCTCCATGAGCTGAGAACATTAAGAGGCTTTCATTTTTTCCTTAACCGAAAATTTCTTCTGGCTTGGACATCTTGCAGATATAGCCGAATTTTTGAAGGATTTAAGGTTTAAAATTTCAAGAAATTAATCATAAAAAATTATAAAATTTAATCAAAATTTTTGGGTTAATTTTTCTTGCAGGGCCATGAGCTATTGAGGCTTATTTTCCTGTTGTTCGTGAGAAAAAGGAAGCTATATTTTATCTTTGGAGGTCCGCAAACATTTGGAGGTTCAGAGCAAGTATTTGGGTTAGAAAATTTCTTAGGATATCACCATAAATATTTTTGTAGGGTTTCCAGAGATCGATTTAATTTCCTGAGGCCGTTTTCATTTGAGAGCGGAGATCGAACTGTTTTGGGAAGGCCGTTTTTATTTTTGTGGCCAGTCTCTCCTTGGCTGCAAGCTTTAAGGAGAAATTCCTTCTTTCTTTTAAACGAAATTCCTCTCGAGGGTTTGAATAAAAATAAAAATTTCTAAAGTGGAGCCTTTTGCATTTTTGTGAATATTTTTCCATAGCCGCAGGTCAAAGAAGAGCCTCCTCATTCTTATGCATATTTCCATTGGACGTCTAAACCTTTGGGAAGAAAAACAAATTATTTTTGGAGGAGAAATCAATCCCTTATGAGAAATTACCTTTCACGGCTTGCAAAATTTCAGATTTAAGTGGTTTAAAGGCAGTCTTTATTTTCCCTTGGACGTATTGCTTATTGAAGGAATTTCATTCTTATCAAGGGAAAACAAATTTCATTTTTGGGGAAATTTTTCATATTTAAATCTTTGTAAAATCATTATAAGAAAATTTTCCTTCATTACCCCTTGAGGAATGGGTATTTAAAATTTCTATTTGTATACCCTCAAAAGTTTTAAAATCCTCTTTTTCTATCTAAGAGGGTTATTTCTTTGTAATATAATAATAAAAGAATTTTCCTTAGAGGAGCTTGGGATTTATTCCCATGGTATCCCACATCCTTATTTAAAAGGGATGATTTCTTGTGGTAGTCACTAACTCAGTTTAGTTTTCTTTCATTGTTAGTTTAGTCTTTAGATCTAACTTCTAACTTGTTTTATTGCTCTCATTAGATTAGTTTCATTTACATGTTCATTGAATTTTATTTCTAATCTCTTGAATTGGCTATTGTTAGATCTAGATTTCATTATTAACTATTTTATCTAATTGCTACTTGATCTAATTTACATTTGTGTAATTATTGTCTTTATCTCACTTGTGTTTTAGATTAAAATTGTATATCTTTAATTTTCTAATTAGCCATCTCATCTGCCATCATTTAAATAACTACTTGTGTTCTTAAATTCACAATTGCTCTCAAATACTCTTAAGTCATATTGTAAGTGAAGGAATTTTTTTTAAAATCTAATCAATAATTCAAATTCACATTAAGAGCAATTTCCTGTAAAGCACGTGTTATTTCTTAAATTGCCTTTGTTTCATTGAGTAATCTTTACATGCTTCATTGGTCATTGTCTCATTATAATTTTGTGCTCAAAGTAATCTTTATCATACGTGGATTGGTGGATTGACACATCTTAAGGCATTTCATTTTTCGAAGCATCTTGTTATAATTGTATCCCATTGAAGCATTGTATTGACATTTGGATCTCATTTGCATATTAGATCTAGCCTTGCATCTCTAAATTTACCTCCAAGCATAAGATTGGTTGATAGAAATTTTAGGACCAACTTCCCTAACTTTCATTCAATTTGATAAATTTGAGTTTGGAGTAAGGCTAAAACATGTGACCTCATAGTTCTCTTGCAGCCCAGCCCTTCTAGAAACGAAGGCACGTGGATTTTCAAGGAGGCTAGGTGGATATCGTTAATGATGGACTAAGCGCCTCCTCGACCTATCCTTCTTGGAAGCCACCCCAATCCTTACCAAGTTTTGAGAAATTGAGGGGAAGCTTTCGCCAAAGTGTAGGCTATAATTAAAATCAACTAAGATTCTTGCATCACATATAGTCTAGTCTTGCATTCATTCATCTGACATTGCTTCATCTTGCATTTGTTGATTTGTGAGCATTTTATCTTACTTGCAACATTGCATTGCATTTCTCTTGTACTTTTCATTTCAATTACTTGATAATTAGCTCATGTGATATTGTTATATCTTTTATGAACATCTCTTTAAAATACAAGTTTTATTTACATTGCAATTTCTGCCTTACTGCTCATATTTCAATATTCTGCTATTGCTTGTCTAACCTTGTCTTGCAACATTGCTATCCTTGTAACTTGAAATATTATTTTCATTTGCAAGTATTATATCTTTATTTGAGGATTGCTTATAAGGCATTGGTCTTTCATCTTTGATCTCATCAAGTGTCATATTGATTTAATCGAATCTATCTTTTGATGTCTACATTGCTCAATAATAATCATACTTACTAATTAATCCTTAATTCAAGTTATGTTGAATGGTAATTACCTTGTCCCTTGTCTACTAGAGCTTGTTGTTTCAACGAGTTTTCCTTTACTAATCATCTTTAGGGACCACCCCTCTTAGTTTACCTAGGAGAGAGCTTAAACAGAGAGAGTTGGGAATAGGTTAGAACGCCTTCTCTAAGCATTGTGCCTTAAAGACTATACCTAGTGGGATTGAAATTTTTTCCCACATTTAGGTGTACATCTTAGGCGACAACAGGACCAACTAATGGGTTGTCCACATCTTGAGTGTGTGAATGTATAGGAGGGAGAAATCGTGGAGGCATGCGTTACCCTACTCAACCTGATTTTTCCGCCCCTCTTCTCCGCCTCTTACTTCTTCTTGATAATGCTTTGTATCACCACATCTAGCTCAAGGGTTAGAGCTTGCTCTTTATGATGTAGCATTTTTGTTACCCCTTAAGATGAGACAGTTCATCGCTCATGAGGATTGGGACATGCAAAGGTTCCTTTTGATGTAAGGGAGTACCATGTGCTTAGGAACCAGGTGATGGCTTGTAAGATGCCCCTAGGAATATCTCAAAATCCCACTTAAAATTTATGAGTTTGCTTGGTTTGGTCACTAAGTTATTTTGTCAAACAATTTTCATATACATGGCTGTAGGTGCATTCTTTTGCATTTTTATTTAAATAAACATACATAGTAGTAAATAGATACCAAGGAGATGCTTCAAATCAGTAACATTTAAATTTTAATCTATATAGAACTCAAAAATTTACATGCCCCTGATAGACTGTTTGCTACAACAATATGACTCTAATTTTTCCTCTGGAAATAACTCAGAAATGTACAACAATTGAAGACTACCTTCATATCTGATAATAATAGAGGTTCAACCTTCAATTTGATACATACAACTCAGGAAATACCTTCACACGCACAACAACCAACTCAACTCCAAGTAGCAAGGGAACTCAACCTCAACGTTGTGAATAACTTGGCCCCCTTCCCACAAGAGACTCAACCTACACGCAGACTTAAAAATCTGCCTTAATATCAGACAACCTCTTTAGGGATAGTAGTAGTCAACTCAACCGACACTGATAGAGGCTCTTGGCCTCCTTAACAGGTGAAACTCAACCCCAGAAAGGTCATACTCGACCCTGTTAATAAAGTTTAGACTCGGCCAACAACATGTGGATGAACTCAACCCCTCTTGGCAAGTGAAACTCATCCCTTTAGAACATAACTCAACCTCCATTGGATTGATAACACTCAGCACTCAAAAAAATACTGATTCGACCACCAATAACAAGATAATTCAACCCCTTTTTGGTGACAGAAATCGACTATCAGTCTTATGGCAGGACTTGGCCCTTCTTCAACAAAACTCGACCTTCTTGGTAAGATATGAACTCTGCCTCCAATATTACTCCAGAACTGGCATGTAAAGAGAGCGTATAAAATACGAAAATGAAAAATATAAAATCAATTGAGAACACTTTTAAAACTTACTCCATCTGTGCCATTGTCTTCTTCTCTGTCAACAATGAAGTCCAATGTTGAAATCTGAGTGATTTCGCTCCAATACTAGATAGGGTGTATAGTTTCAACATCGAAACCAACAACCAGAATGAGTGTTTCAAAAAACCGTAGTCTCTTTCTCAAGAGCTCTCTAAAGTTTTATTTTTCACGTGAGCAAATACAAGAATAAGGAGAGACTTCTCATTTTCCTCTTTTTATAACTCACTTGATTCTTTTGCCACCTTTTTACCCTTTTATTTTTATAAAGTCATTTTAGTGGGTTTTCTTACTTATAATATAAAAGGGACTTTTTGTTAGCCTAGGACCCATGTTCCCTTTTGCCCCCTTTACCTTTAATAAGGTTTTCTCTTGGACGAATTGTGTTGCCTTGATTAATTTTCCCGTCCTAGCCTACATGAACTTAATTAGGCTACCAGAATCATCCCCTTATGTTTCCTAAGTGGATGGGGACATTACATGGCTAATGAGGAGGGTAGAGCTAATGCTAGGCTTTTTCCCACACACTAATTTATGTCCCTATCCATCTTTTGCATATGATTTTCTTCTTTTTCTTTTGTTGTGGCCATGATATGCTTTTCATTCTTTTAGCTTCATCAACCTCCAAGGCAGTTTTCTGGCCCTACTAAAGGAGTGTGACATATGGGTACCAAATCCCAAAGAACCAATGACAAGGTAGACTCGAAGAATGGAGGTGGTATATAGGGCTCGTAATGTGGCATGGAAAGTGTCAAGTATGGTATAGGGGATAATGAACACACTATCTCAATTCGGGTTTGCCAAGTAGTGCCCCTCCTATAACCATAAGGCCTAAAAGGAGAGCCCACTAGACTAGGGCTAAAGATTAACCCCTCTAGTAAGGTGAGAGAACAAATTTACAGTCAGGATCGACCAGTCCTCCAGATCACCCCTTTATCCATACTAAATACCCAAAACAAACAAGTATAAATACCCGATTGCAAAATGATCAAGGTACCTTTTGAATAACAACCCACCTTCATCCAAGTGGAAATGTTGGATGGGGAGAGGCATATGGTTGATGTAGACGGTGGAGGCACATGGCATATCACCATCAAATAGCAGTTGTCAGGGGTTGTTGGTTGGCTGACTATCCGAATGGTTGTCAAATGTAGGAGAAAAGTTTTCTACTATGGGGTTACCCATTTTGGTGGGTAATAGAGTCAAGTGGAATTAAGTGGCAAGATGAGATCAAGAAGATGACCCTCTTAATAAGTTATCCAATGTTTTTGGATTAGGGAAATAAGTTATAATCTGATAGCTAAATTAACCCCTCAACTAATCAAGGAAAAATCATGAAATCATGGGATTGTTACCTACCGTTTTGTGGGTGATATCCCTAGGAGAAAATTTTCTCCAAGATGATCCTCAGCCGACAACCAACAACCCGTTACAGCCATCAACTAGCTCATTGTGCCATTTCTCCGCCACTTGAGCCAACCATGTGGTCCCTCACCCATTTGTCATGATCGTATGTTTGAAGGTGAGCCTCCTGAACCTAAAGGTATGCCTTGTCATTTGGTAATTGAGTATTGTAGTTTGCTTATCATGGACACTTCTAGACATGGATTAATGGGGGGATTCGGTGGAAAGAGTGGGTTAGGTCTGTACTTTTGTCCCCTAGATCTCTTTTGGATGTTACCCTTGGATCTAAGTGTGAAAAATTCTGAATGTTACTAATGCAGAAATCTACTGTTAGATTTGGTTATACTTCTCGTACTTATCAAGTTATTAATGCTGAAATATTAAGATTAACATTGAAGTAAACACATAACAAACTTTCACCGATTCAGTTCTAAAACATAAAAAGTACTTGCACACATAGACAAAGTGACAAGATTTTTTGGACAATAGTCCTCGGAAAAACCCAATGCGGGAAAACCGGTCTTCAGGCTGTTGGAGGGTTTGTATTATTAAGTAGTTTTCTAGATATAACAAATCTGGGTACCACATTGGTAAACCCGACAAAGAAAAATATAGATCTGCAGCTAACCTGCTACTCTAAAGCCAAAAAGTTGACTGATCCACACCCTCAAATGAGATTTACAAGGCTCAGCTAGATCTTTGCCCTAGAAACCTCAGCGCTGCCCTTGAAGCCCCAACGTCAGCCTCTGCGTGCCTCTACGCTGGCTTGGAGAGGGCTGCCTAACCCTAGAATGGGTGATGCAGACCCTATGCTGCCCTTGAGGGTCCCTACGTAACCTAGATGGGTCCCCGACTGACCAGTGCTGTCCCAGAAGGGACTTCGTAGCTGAAGCAGCCCCTGCGCTGCGCAACTGCTGCCCTCTCTGCTTCTCTGCGCTGCCTCTGGTAGCCGCTCTCTGCCTCTGGCTAATTCTAGGCACTGGGATCAGACCATCCCCTTTGCCTAAACTACCCCTCTCTGCAGCTGAAACACTTCTGGAAATTCTTAGCAAACCACGCCCTAGAATTCCAGCTTAGCTTTAGTGCTCTTCCTCTGTGTGTCTCTTCCAAATGACCCCAAGCCTTTCCTTTATACTTTTCTCGTTGGGAAACCAACGACCATGATCAGATCTTGAATCAATGGCTAAGATTAAAAGAAAGCTTGATCCGTGTGACTTAAGATAATTTCATCACATGTTTTAATTAATTACCTTTAATAATTTAATTTTCCTGAGTTAGACTTAGGGTCCTTAATTAAAATTATTAATTAATTAATTATCTCCCAAACCAGATGAAATTTCCCAAATCCCTTTCTGGGTATTGGAGATCTCATGTACTCTAGTCCCTCCACAAATTTTGAGAGCTAGAGCACATCCGATGCTACCCCATCACACAAGAAAACTCAACACTAAGTCCTGTGGGATCTCTTTTATTGACCTTTGGGCTTTAGGGATGGTACTACATGGGAAACCCTAATTTTGGTTGTGTGGTCCCACTCCTTCATCCACATATATCACCCCCTTTCCGTTCATTATAACCCCATTCATCATTTATTCCTCGTGGGTCCACATCCCTCCATTGGGTCCACATAGGGTTAACCTCCCCTTCCCCTTGCCCACACCTTGGGTCGGGCCTGAAACGATGCCTTAGAGGTTGATGCAGCCGAAAATAAAGGAAAAGCATAATTGGCCACATTCAACAGGAAAATATTCCATAAAATGCAAAAGATGGTTGGGACAAACACATTTAACACGTGGGAAAAAGCCAAATGCTTGAGCTCTACTCCAAACCCATGGCCATCACCCTAGTTCCTATAGGCCCTAGATGAGCCTCCTCTATCATTCATGAACCCATGATTGTCCCAACCCCTGGTGGGCAATGAACCACCCTACCTTAAAGGGGGTATCCACTGTTATACCTTACACATCATGCTCTTATCCTTGAGCCCCAAGCAGTTAATCAAAGAAAAAAAATCATAAAAGGAAAAAGGCATATAAAGAAGGGTGGAAAAATCAAGGTCGGGGTATCTCATGTACCATGATTTCTCCCCCCTATTCATTATATACTCAAGTGTGGGCTTCCCTTGTTAGCTACCCTTGTACCTCGACATGTGGCCCAGGATTGCCCCTTTTATTCCCTATTCCATTCATCTCTGTCACATGCCACCACCATTTGAAGGATGTACCATAGACATACTGCCCCCTTTAAAAAAAGAAACCACCTAATAGGGTGCTTGGTTAAGCCCCCTTGGAGCTTGGAGACATTAGCACATGCCAAAGCTCACTATGGAAGGGCATTCCATTATGAAGTGACGATCTGTTGTCTGTGGTTTGTAAGCTCTTTAACTTGATTTCCTTAAATGACTTGTTGTACTGGAAGGCTAGTAGATGCATTTGGACCTGAGTAGCTTTGTGGTAGCCTTGAGCAATCATAATAATGCATTTAATGATGTAGAAGAAACAACCAAGAAAGAATAGCTTCTAAGTAAAAAATGTTTACCACATAGATAAACCTTAAGACCAAAAATGCTCTCATAAGGATTTTTCCACTAAGATGCAAGGATAGGAGTGCTCTCACAATCCAACCATGAGTACAAATGACGAAGCTTTTCACTATTTATAGAGTGAGATCTAACTTCCTTCCCAATGTAATATCATTATTTGATTTAATTCCTTAGATCTAGCCTTAGAAAACTAAATCTAACGAACTCCTAAAATCAAGTAAACTAACACACCATAATGATGAAGTGGTCAAGCCACATGTACAATGATTTGATGAGTAAAAGCCCCTCAAGGGGCCCGGGGGGGGGGGGGGGGAGTGGGGTGTAGTGTGATTCTCCAAATAGAAGCACAATTTATTGTCCAAGCTGCCATGTCAAACCTCCAATGGTCCAAAGTGATGTAGATGGTAAACATCCTCATCGAAGATGGCGATCCAAGTGTGGAAAAGTCTCCTCCCAATTCAAAAGGCCTTTATGTCCTCCCTCTTCTAGTGCAATGACCTCATGTATGTGGCAATACTCCATCAAAGGGGGCAGCATCACGAGAACAGTTCCATAAATCAAGTGACATAGTGGTCAAATACCTCCAAGTAATGCTCCAAAGGAAGGCCCAACATCACGACTTGGGTCAAGGCACTCCATGAAGCATGGAAGGTGATTCTACAAGTCAAAATATGGGTCACAAAACCCCCATATAACCAAGTGACGTCAAATACAATAAAGTTAATCTTCATTCTAGCTAATTTAATCTGCAAGTCAAGGCTTAAATGCAAGTCCATATCATCCAAGCTACATCATCACCCAAATTATCCATGTTAGATTCCACATTACCCCACTGCTGTCATAAGTGCAAATCAGCCCTCAAATACTGTAAAAATCAGCTCCAAATGAACCAATGAGGAGAGTGGTCCATGGTGTGACATGTGGTATGCATGGGAAGGGTCCATGTATCCATGAATAGTCCCAAAACTTCATCACGAGTTGTGACCAATGCCTCAATAAACATGATGTACCTTGAACAATGTGAACTGTCTTGGGAAACTTGAAAGTACCCAAAAATTAGAGTGCAACTGGATCATGAAGGAAAGTTATGCCATGCCACAAGCTGCCTCGTTCATCAAAATTTTTACTATGGGTATCCATGCTAAAAGGAAGAGTAATAACTCCAACTAAAATACGCTAGCTGCATAAGTGTTAATTCCTCCATTCAAAAAGGGCAAGAAGAGATATGTCTAATGGACATTGCATACCCTATACTAAATCTTGAAAAACAAAGAAAAGGAAGGCATAATTTTTTTTTTCTTACTAGGAAATATAGATATGGTATATTGGAGTAGATCTTGACTTCACAAATGTTTAGCTGATGTTAATGAAAACTATAGATTTGCGCTTGTTTGCTTGATGAAAATGGTCACATTACCCTCAGAGCACAATCTCCCTTAAGAAAATTCACAAATGAAGTTCAAAACCTCCAACCAACATTTTAATCTGTGTTTTAAAAGAGCAGAGTGATAATTTCCCGTCGTCTCACAATAATTTTGAAAAGGGCAAACTATCTTAGTAATTAAGGGCAATATTATCACTAACCTAGATTTCATCGATATTATTACGATAAATTTGATAATATCACGGTAAGTGCAACACTGGTTCCACCCAAGAAAAAAATAAAGATATGCTTGTGACAAACAAATTACCTAGGTGAAAATATTCACATGTTATGGAACATCAATGAAACTAGGAAAACTCTAGGGAAATACACCACCATTGCTAGAGGACACTCGTAACTAAGACATGAACTAACCATGCAATACAAAGTGAAAAAGTTACTAGAACATGGCTAGGTGATTTCCATTCCACAAGTGAAGCAGCTCTTACCATCATTCTAATTCTCTCAAGGTTAGATCCATCATGCCACCCTGCAAATATCTGGCTCATATGATCCAAATCAGATGTGCAATTCTCATGTGATATAGGGGGTAATAGGACCCATATGACCTAATGGAGTGTTTTTAAAGTACACTTAATGAGTTCATGAAGTTCATCAAAGAAGTATATTCTTAGAGCTTCTATTCATTCAAGCATGTGCATTTGATAATATTCAAGTGAAAGTCAAATAAGCTTAGGAAGAAGAAGATAAATGGTCGAGCTACATTTTGTTCCTTGGACTTTGGGGACAAAACTTTTTTATGGGGGACAGTATGTTTTGTACCTATACACAACATATTTTGTAAATGAACAATTATGTTTGTAAACTCATTAATGCCTCATTACTAATTTAGCTGAGATTATAAATGAGTCATCAGTGATCACTAAGTTAGTGGGTAGGTGTTAGATATATGCATTAATGACTCACCATTATGTTATTGGACATGTATTATGAGAGTTGTATTAAAAGAGCCCCCCCCTCACTTGTAATCAATTGATTCTACTATTAATACAAATATATTACTCTATTGAGTATAATTACCTGTAGATGTCTTCCCCATGCTTTGGGATTTGGAAGTGAAATCCAGCCTTGGCGTGTAGGTGTTCTCAATCCTTTGTTTCTTTGTCTTGTTTATTTAGTTAATTATAGTTATTGTTGAAGTTGTTCCATTTTGAGCTTTAGAATGCTCCATCAATTATATAACGTGGCTTTTATTATATTTAATTATAGTGGGGCATTATACTCCAACAATTGTAAATTCTGCCTCTATGAACTTGAGACTAAAGACCATTTCATCTTCAAATTCCCTATCTACTATGGGATCAGAGATGGTATTATTGATTGTTTAAGGATTCCTATGTTTCTTCGAAGACCTTTGCAGAATATGAGGACCCAAGATGTCTAGCCTTATGTCTTTGTGGGATGTTGCTTTTGCTTCAGAGTACTCCTAGAGGGATATCTTCTTGGGCAATCATTGCTAGACTTATTAGCTCCTATTTCAATCCTATAGATATTTCTAATATAAATGGACTGGTTGACCATGGCTTGACTGCACAATCAATCAAACAAAACAAGTTCAGGGTCTTCCATCCAGCTGAAAGCCTAATTGTAAATTTATGTAGATGTTCTATGCTTGATGCAACTTTACTTTCGCTACAACAATCACATAAACAATCAAGTAAAGTGCTGATAAAACATACCAGTAGATCAACAGAAGACAAACCAGAAACAGATAAATGTGTTGGTGTGTTACGGCGGTCAACAGGATGCTTCAACCAGCAAAGTCTCCTTGGTTAGCCAACCTAGCATGTGTCACAACAACCCTCAAAACAACCACATTGTCAACTCAAAGTCAACCCCAGAAAAGTCAACGCAAAACAGCAGCAATAGCACCAGCAACACCAGCAATAGCAGCAACAGTAGCAGCAACAACAACAACAACAGCAACAACAACAACAACAATAGCAGAATTCTCTTCGTCCTTCTTTCCCACGTGTGAACCGAAAACTGCCTCCAAGGAGATTGAACCAATCAGAAGAGGAGAGATGATGTGTAAGGATGAGATGAGTGAAATGTCCTCCAACGTTGACTCTATCTATATCAATTACTGAGGGTGTGTGACACATTTGTTGGGTGTGTAAAACCTTAAGGCTGACTTGCACATATTTTGAAAGTATTAAAAATAAATTCAAAATAAATGTTCTGCTCATCGGATCAAGATGATCTTTATATCAATCTTGCACCTCTCTGAAAGAAGAACCCAATAAAAATATCGGTGTCTTCATCTGAGCATCACAACTTGGATTTTGGACTTAGATGTCCAATTTTAACACTCCCTCTCAACTAGGGAGAACTCCATCCACCTGTGCAATCAAACATCGTGCGTCATCCTGCCGTAACTTGCTTTGTTGGCCTCTTTATTTCAGAACAGAAGTGGGTCAGTCACAAAGACATCATTCTTGGCTGACAGATTCAGCGTAGAGGTCCAAAACCTCTATAGGACTCACAGAGTCTCATACCAACCCAAAGTTGGTTTACTTGACCCGAAGTCAGTTGGAGGTCTGAAACCTCACATGGACTCAAAGAGTCACATACCAACCTGAAGTTGGTTTATCTGACCCGAAGTCAGCGGGAGGTCCAAAACCTCACTAGACTTGATCCTAGATCAAGTGGTTGGACACGTGTCATCCTAGATAGAGAGTACAACAATCTCTGATGCGTCCATTAGTCTTTGCTACTAGTCTCTAGCTTTTCCCACCTCATTGGCTAGATGAGAGGTACTTCCAATGAGTCCGAAACTCAAGGGGTAGGATGCATACGGGGCACAGATCATGAGAGGCGAACCAAATCAATCATCATAACAGTGGGGCAGAAGCACCACAAGGTTTAGCAAGCCTAGTCCCGTGTGTGCTTATAGCTCTGAGAAGCTATCCCTAGAGTCCCCCAGAGCTCCAAGAGCTCATTATCCAATAGGACCCTCAGAATAGGGTCGTTCCACGATTCCAAGATTCTCACGGAAGGTTAGGAACATGACCTTCCCCAAGGGCATTGTGAGAATATCTGCGACCTGCTCATCAGTTCCCATATGATCGAGCCTTACGGTGCCTTGTTGTACCATATCCCGGATAAAGTGGTACCAACCATCAACATGCTTGGATTGTTCATGGAACACGGGGTTCTATGACAAACGAATCCCCCTCAGGTTATCACCAAGGATAACTGTGGCATCTAGCACATGCTTGAACAACTCACTGAAGAGATTTCGCAACCAAGTGACTTCACAACAAGCCATACATGTTATAATGTATTCGGCCTCAACGGTGCTTAAGGCTATTGACTTCAGTTTCCTGCCTAAAGTAGATCTACGTGTGAAGCAACATCCAGATGTGCTCTTGCAATCCACCACACTGCCAGCCCAATCGGCATCAGTATATCCATGGAGTGTCATACTCCCGACAGTGTATCTCAGCCCATGGTCTAACGTGCCCCAAAGATATCTCAAGGGTTTCTTGGCACCAACCCAGTGAATGTTATGATCATCCATGTGTTGACTCAAAGTGTTCACTGCACAACATACGTCCAGACGGGTGTTCACTAAGAACATCAGGGCCCCTACGAGTTGACGATACTCAGTAGGATATGCTAACACGGGCCAAGCAGCGCTGCCACTCAACTTCTTAAAGTTGAGTTCCATTAGTGTCGACACGGACTTGCAGTCCACCATACCAAATCTTTCCAGAAGCTTCACAATGTATTTTCCTTGAGCCAGGTCTCTGCCAGACCTCCACGCCTAGGAAATAGTGCATTAGTCCTAGGTCCTTCATCTCGAACTGAGCAGCGAGCTCCCTCTTGCACTGATGAATGAGAGGGTCAACACCTGTCAGGAAGAGGTCATCCACATACAACACCAGAATGAGAGGCTTCTCCCTGTCAACCTTGAAGCAAAGGTTCGGATCAACATTACTACGAGTGAAGCCCAGCTTCATCAGGTAGCTATCTATCCTCTCGTACCAAGCTCAGGGTGCTTGCTTCAGCCCATAGAGGGCTTTCTTCAACCTGCAGACATGTGTGTCCGGATCCTGGACTTCGAACCCCAGAGGTTGCTCTACATACACCTCTTACTTTATCGCACCATGCATAAAAGCGGTCTTCACATCCATTTGATGAAGACTCCATCCTTGCGTAGCAGCAAGGGCTTTGATAGATCGAATGGTGGTATAGCGTGCCACAGGTGTGAATATGTCATCATAGTTGATGCTTTCCTTTTGAGAGAAGCCACGGGCAATGAATCTTGCCTTGAACTTTTCAACACTTCCATCAGATCCATGCTTGATCTTGTAGAGCCATTTCGAGGTGACAACTGCTTTGTCCTTCGGTCTTGGAACTACATCCCAGACATCATTCTTCATTATGGACTCATACTCTTCGTGCATAGCATCCTTCCAGACTTGATGCTTTACGACTTCCTCAAAATATCCAGGCTCGGATTGTACAATAGTACTCATGGCTGCTAGATACCCTTGGTATCTACTCGGCTTCTTGCTTTCATGAAATGTCCCCCTTTGGGGCCATATGTCCCTCAACATCCTTGAGAGTGTCCCTGAGCCATCATGGTCTCTTTCCCAGTGAAGGAGGTGGATCAATCGAGTCCATCGGTCCTTCAACATCAGGCATCGTCTCATCCTTCGGTTCTTCTTGATTTCCAGGCCTTGCTTCATGATCTTCCTGGGATCTCGGAAGATTGATTACTTTCTTCAGGGAAGCATCTTTGTCAAAAGTGACATCGTGGCATATCTCCACTTCCCTTTGACTAGGCACATAGACTCTATAGGTCTTCGAAGTTTCACTGTAGCCCACAAACATTCCTTTCTTCCCAGAAGCATCCAGCTTGCTCCTCTTTTCTTTCGGCACATGAAAATAAACAGGACATCCAAAAAGTCTAAAATGTGAGACGTCAAGTTTCTTACCAGAGAAATCCTCTTCGGGAGTTTTGGAGTCTAGAGTGGAATGCGGACATCGGTTTTGTATGTACACAACAGTGTTTGCAGCTTCTCCCCACAAAAACTTCGGTAGACCTTGGTCACATAGCATGGATCGGGCAGCTTCCACAATGGTCCTGTTCTTTCATTCATCAACACTATTTTGCTCAGGAATATATATATAGTTGTGGTCTCCCTCTTAATGCCAGCTTCTTTGCAACGATTTTTGAACTTGTTCGTCTCATATTCAGTGCCATTATCAGTCTGTTGGATAGCATCTCATGTCATTGCTCCCAGTGGACTTCCTCCAACCTGGTAGAGTGTATCAATTTTAGACCCAAACGTGATAGCTTCCTTGAAACTCCTCTTCCACATGCGCACCTTTCCATCCATGAATGCCACATTGAAACCTTTGTCTTCCATGGTCGATATAGACACAAGGTTCTTCTTCAAATTTGGTACATAGAGTACATCCTGCAAGCGGAGGACTTGACCTTGAGACAAGTGGAGGGTCACAGTCCCTGTCCCTTTCACGGGATATGTGGCATTATCTCCAAGGACAATTTTTAGATTAGTGTCCTTCTCAACCATATCAGAGAGTACTTCTTTGAACCCAGTGATGTGCCTTGAGGCACCACTATCTATCAACCAGACATCCATAGTGTCAGGTGGAGATGCAATGGAGAGGGCAGTTGCAAGAATGTATTCATTTCTTTTATCAACAACATTTGATTCCTCATACCTCTGGTTGTTTTTGTCATCACCATCAGGAGAATCCTTCTTGAAAGGACATTCTCTAGCATAGTGACCAGGCCTATGACAAGTGAAACACTTGTCCTTATTTCCTTGGGCCCTTGGTTTTCCTTTGTTCTTTGGACCACCAAATTTCTTCTTTCTAGAATGAGCAGTGTAGGCAACATTTTCTTCATTTTCATACTCCATTCTTGATTCTTCTTGAACGCATCTCGACAGTACTTCATCAAAGTCAGGTATCACATTATTATTTAGAATGGTAGTGTTGAACACATGCCATTCGGATGGGAGCCCTCCAAGTGCGGTGAGTACCATCTCTTGATTAGATGTTGTCTCCCCAATAGCCAGTAGATTGTTCCTAATCTCGGTCAGCTTCAGTAAATTGTTGAAATTTGGTTACCGGAGGACAAGTGGTTCCCTAAGGCTTTGATCTTTGGCCTAGGGAAAAGTGTCTAAAAGAATTTAATTTTTCTCCTAACGTGACTTTATAATTTTTATAAAGTTCAATCTAATTTAAGAGTGACTTTAAGTGATAAAGTTACTAAAGTCTAATTTAAGAGTGACTTTAAGTGATAAAGTTACTAAAGTCTAATTTTAAAGTGACTTTAATAAAGTCAATGTAAAATTAGAAAGGAAAAGTGACTTTGGAAATAAATGACTAAGTGGGTCTTTATTAAAGTGGGGTGAATTAAAAAATAGAAAGTGAGATTTAAATGAGCATTTAATCACAGCCCTAGATCTCAATCTATTTCAGCCATTGGATTTAGGGATTCCCCAAAAGTCACTTAGGGTTAGGTTAAAGGAGGAAAAGGAGGGAAAAGGTCATTCATTCTTTCATGAGCAGATTGAGAGAGGAGGAGAAGGAGAGTTGGAGACTTTTTTTCTGAAGAGAGCTTGAGAAGGTGAAGGAGAGGCAAACTCAACAAATCCGTACAGCAACAAGGAGGGCACGATTTTTGAGGCAGTAAGAGGCTGCACGAATATCGAGGCAGCAAAGCCGTACAGCAGCACGAAAACCGAGACAGCAGTTCGTACAGCTTTTTTTGTGGCACGTTTTTCGAGGAGAAAGGCAACATGGTTTTTGAGGAAAAGTACAGCAACAAAGGGCTCGATTTCCAAGGTTGCTGGGCACGTTTTTCAAGGCAGCCAACACAGTTTTCGAGAAAGGCAGTTTGCTGTAATAAATTTCTGTTTTGAGTATTTTGCTGTTCTGGCACGTTTTCCAAGGCGGAGGCAAGCACGGAAAACTAGATAAGTCTGTAATTAATTTGCTGAAATTTTTCCTGTATATTTCACCTCTCTGTGTTAAAATGTGTGAATCGCTGTTTTAAGCTTGCTGATTTTTATTTCTGCATTTTTCAGCATTCTGTAAATTTTCCAGAATTTGTGTTTTCAACAAAAAAATATTTTCCAGTTTGTTGAATGTAAGGATATGGGAAAGGACATTTAACTATTTGGAGAAATAGGGTGAAACTGAAAATCGGGGTGGGAAAGAGGAAATTTCTACATAGTATCAGAGGTTGAGTGCTGAAGTGCAGTTTGGGACAGCAAGGAGAAAAATATAGCCTGCTGATTTTTCACTCAGAAAATTCCAGCAAGCTGATTTTTTCACAAACAGAATTTTTATCTTTACTACAAGCAGTGCTATTTTTCAGTTTTAGGACAGCAGGATGTCATTGGGATTGAGGGTGGAGGATAGGTTGGATGGGCATACCAATTACATCGTTTGGAAGGAGAGAATGCAGAGTATCTTTGAGGAGGCAGAAGTCTGGGATATCATGGTTCATACCACACAACAGCCTGTTAATGTGCCTACTGATGCTACTCAGTTGGCAGCATATAATAGGAAGAACAACAAGGGTAAGAGACTGATTCTAGATGGAATCAAAGACCATTGCATTCCTCATGTGAGAGGAAAGAGAAATGCTCATGAGATGTGGACAGCATTGTCCAATCTCTACCAAAGTACCAATGAGAACCGGAAAATGGTCCTGAAGGAGAAGCTGGAAACCATTAAGATGGGTAAGACTGATAGTGCAGCTGGATATCTCACAAAGATTACTAATGTGAGAGATGAGTTGGCAGCGATTGGAGAGGTCATTCCACCCACTGAGTTGGTGCGGATTGCAGTGAATGGCCTCCCCAGTTCATGGATGAACTTTGCTGATGGGGTTTGTGCACATGAGACCCTTCCACATGGGAGAGGTTTTGGGATGATTGCATTCAGACAGAGATCAGGAAAGGTCAGCTTGGGGCAGCCAAGCCAGTTGAGCAGGATGAGGATGTAGCACTGTTGGCAGGAGGCAAGAAAGGCAAAGGCAAGAAGCAAGCTTCCACAAGCAATGGTGGGGGCAAAGGCAAAGGTAAAGGTAAACAGGGTAACACACAGAAGGACTATTCCAAGGTGAAGTGTTGGAATTGTCAGAAGATGGGACACTATGCAGTTGTGTGTCCGGAGAAGAAGAAGAAGAAGGGGAAGAACCAGGGCATGGCAGCATCAGTAGAGGTTGAGGACTTTGCAGATCGCTTTGACCGGGAGTTTGGGTTCATTGCGTGTGAGTCCTCTAGTGCAGGACTACCTGCCACAGAGGTTCAGAGGGAGCATGCATTTCCCTTGACTAGCGGAGCATCTTCGGGTATCTGGTATGTGGACAGTGGGGCTTCACGTCATATGACAGGAGTCCGTGAGTACTTCTTAGAGCTTTCAGAGAGTGGCACTGATATAGAGGTAGTACTCGGCGATGACAGAGTTGTTAGAGTAGTCGGTGTGGGAACACTGACATTTCAGAGGGAGTCTAAACCTCCCTTGAAGGTGTCAGATGTTCTTTATGTGCCAGGGATGAGGAAGAACCTCATATCTGTCTCAGCTTTGGAGGACAGAGGATATGAGACACTGTTCAGGGGTGGACAGGTGCTGATGTATCCCAGGGGCGCTCCAGCTGATTCAGCTAGAGTGATAGGTGTACGCCATGCAAAGGTGTACAAGTTTGCATTTAAGCCCCTTTTGGCATTGAGCAGTAGCACCGACAGCAGAGCTAGCAGTTTTGAGCTATGTGAGATTTGGCACCGTAGGATGGGGCACATGTATCATGGAGCTTTGAGGACTTTGCGGGAGATCACTACAGGTGTGCCAGATTTCAGTACTGATCACTTTGATACTTGTAGAGGATGTGCGATGGGCAACTTTGCCAAATCCCCTTTTCCTAGCAGTGACAGCAGAGCAACTGGGATACTTGATTTGATTCATTCCAGTGTGAGCGGTCGGATGTCTCATGTTTCCTTGAGTGGATATGGGTACTATGTTTTATTCATTGATGATCACTCCAGGAGGACCTGGATTTATTTCTTGAAGACCAAGAGTGAGGTCTTCAAGCGGTTTCAGGAGTTCAGAGCTCTTGTGGAGACACAGATAGGTCGGAAGATCAAGTCCCTGAGGTCGGACAATGGGGGAGAGTACACCCTTGGAGAGTTTGTTGACTATTGTGCGGAGGCAGGCATTAGGAGGGAGTTCACTGTTCCTTACAACCCCCAGCAGAACGGGGTTGCGGAGAGGAAGAACAGATCCATCGGAGGGGCTGCCAAAGCCATGTTACATGATCAGGGGTTGCCATTGTTTTCGTGGGCAGAGGCCTGCAACACTGCTGTTTATTTGCAGAACAGGAGTCCGCATCGTGCCTTGGGGCACATGATTCCGGAGGAGGCTTTTTCTGGGAAGAAGCCTGATATTGGTCATCTTCGTATCTTTGGGTGCATCACATACTCCTACATACCCAAGGAGAAGAGGACCAAACTAGAGCCCACCGCAGAGAAGGGTATCTTTGTGGGCTACAGTGAGACCTCAAAGGCCTTTCGGATTTACATTCCCGCACAGAGGAAAGTTGTTGTCAGGCGGGATGTGAAGTTCGAGGAGGATAGGGCCTTTAGGAGGTCACGGGAGTTAGAGTATCTGGATCAGCCAGACCCTCAGCAGCAGTTGAGTCAGTCGCAGGGATCCAGTGGGCAGGGATCAGGAGGATCTGGAGGTACATCTATGACGATGTCAGGTCCGTCAGTGAGCAGTGGCTCGCAGAGTCAGAGGGGTGGTGCTTCGGGCAGCATGCAGAGCAGTCCACAGAGCAGTTCACTAGGGAGTCCACTGATGGACAGTTCACACGGTACTTCAGCATCTACAGGTTCAGGTGCAGGCAGGAGGACATTAGACAGACAGTCAGGAGTTCAGGCTTCTGATGATGATGATGAGGAGGAGTTTCATTCTCCAATGGGAGAAGTATGCTCAGGGAAGAGGAAGCCCAAGTGGCTTCAAGACACCTTGAGAGAGGCCACATCTGTTGCTGCGCCTAAGAGGCCGGTCAGAGAGAGCAAACCACCTGAGAGGTTTTGTAGCTATATGGCAATGGCTACCTACATCCTTGACTCTGAGCCTTCTAGCTATGAGGAGGCAACTAGCCAGCAGGTCTGGAGAGAGGCCATGCAGGAGGAGTATTCGTCTATCATGAAGAATGATGTTTGGGAGGTGGTACCTAGGCCTGAGGGCAAATCCGTGGTTACTTCCAGATGGCTTTACAAGGTAAAGCATGTTGCAGATGGCAGCATTGAGAAATTCAAAGCGAGGTTTGTGGCTAGAGGGTTCTCCCAGGTAGAGGGAGTTGATTATGAGGAGACCTTCGCTCCTGTGGCTCGATATAATTCGATCCGCTCCATTATATCTATAGCAGCAGAGATGGGTTGGAAGATCCAGCAGATGGATGTGAAGACCACATTTCTCAATGGCTTCATACAGGAGGAGGTGTACATTGAGCAGCCACAGGGCTTTGAGGTGCATGGGAAGGAGTCCCATGTGTGCAGACTGAAGAAGGCCCTTTATGGCCTGAAGCAAGCTCCCAGAGCTTGGTACTCCAGGATAGATACATACTTGCAGAAGATGGGTTTCACAAAGAGTGAGGCGGATCCGAACCTTTACTATATTGTGATAGGTGAGGAGCCTCTCATTCTGGTGCTGTATGTGGATGACTTAGTCATTACAGGTGCAGAGAGACTCATAGAGCACTGCAAGAGAGATCTTGCGGTGGAGTTTGAGATGAAGGACATCGGCTTGATGCATTACTTTTTCGGTTTGGAGGTGTGGCAGGAGGAGGGGCATTTCTTTCTAGGGCAGGGGAAGTATATTGTGGATATCCTTGGCAGATTCCACATGGAGGATTGTAAACCCATGTCGACACCGATGATCACCAACTGGAAGAAGCTTCATGCTTCGGATTTCGAGTTGGTGGATCCCACATTGTACAGACAGCTGATTGGTTCCTTGATGTATTTGGTCAACACTAGACCAGATATTTGTTTTGCAGTCAACACGATGAGTCGGTTTATGTGTGAGCCTAGGAAGGTTCACTGGGTGGCTGCAAAACACATTTTGCGGTACTTGCAGGGGACAGTGGATTATGGTCTGGACTACAGGCAGGGGGTTGGAGTGAGATTGGCAGGTTACACTGATTCTGATTGGGCAGGTTGTGCTTCTGATAGGAAGAGCACTTCAGGGTGCTGTTTTGGGTTGGGTTCGGCAGTGGTGTCATGGTTCAGCCGGAAGCGACGATCCGGTAACGACGAGTTCGGCGAAACGAGTATATGGCGGCCGGTCCTAGCTAGTTGTGAGGCCATCTGGCTTCGCAAGATGTTGCTTGGCTTATTTGGTCAGCCGTTGAGACCTTCAGTGATTTACTGTGATAATCAGAGTTGCATTAAACTCACGGAGAATCCAGTATTTCATGACAGGTCAAAGCATATTGGGATAAAATATCATTTCATCAGAGACTATGTTCAGAAGGGAGCTGTGAAGCTTGAGTATATTCCCATTGATGAGCAGGTTGCAGATATTCTTACCAAAGCCTTACCACGGGGCAAGCATGTCTACTTCAGAGACAAGATGGGTGTGGTGAAGAACACCTTCCTCGAAGAGGGAGTGTTGAAATTTGGTTATCGGAGGACAAGTGGTTCCGTAAGGCTTTGATCTTTGGCCTAGGGAAAAGTGTCCAAAAGAATTTAATTTTTCTCCTAAAGTGACTTTATAAAGTTATAAAGTCAAATCTAATTTAAAAGTGACTTTTAAGTGATAAAGTTACTAAAGTCTAATTTTAAAGTGACTTTAATAAAGTCAATGTAAAATTAGAAAGGAAAAGTGACTTTGGAAATAAATGACTAAGTGGGTCTTTATTAAAGTGGGGTGAATTAAAAAATAGAAAGTGAGATTTAAATGAACATTTAATCTCAGCCCTAGATCTCAATCTATTTCAACCATTGGATTTAGGGATTCCCCAAAAGTCACTTAGGGTTAGGTTAAAGGAGGAAAAGGAGGAAAAGGTCATTCATTCTTTCATGAGCAGATTGAGAGAGGAAGAGAAGGAGAGCTGGAGATTTTTTCTGAAGAGAGCTTGAGAAGGTGAAGGAGAGGCAAACTCAGCGAATCCATGCAGCAGCAAGGAGGGCACGGTTTTCGAGGCAGCAAGAGGCTGCACGAATATCGAGGCAACAAGGCCGTACAATAGCACGAAAATCGAGACAGCAGTCCGTACAACAGTCTGTACAGTTGTTTTGTGGCATGTTTTTCGAGGAGAAAGGCAGCACGGTTTTTGAGGAAAAGTACAACAACAAAGGGCTCGATTTCCAAGGTTCTCGGGCACGTTTTTCAAGGCAGCTAGCATAGTTTTCGAGAAAGGCAATAATAAATTTCTGTTTTGAGTATTTTGCTGTTCTGGCACGTTTTCCAAGGCAGAGGAAAGCACGGAAAACCAGATAAGTATGTAATTAATTTGCTGGAATTTTTCATGTATATTTCACCTCTCTGTAAAAGAATTTTCCAGAAATAAGGAGGAGATTTCAAACTGATTTTCCCCAAGAGTTGTAGGGGGTTTTTCCAGGCTCACCTTGACCAAAAATATCTGTGTTAAATATGTGTGAATGGCTGTTTTAAGCTTGCTGATTTTTATTTCTGCATTTTCCAGCATTCTGTAAATTTTCCAGAATTTGTGTTTTTAGCAAAAATTTATTTTCCAGTTTGTTGAATGTAAGGATATGGGAAAGGGCATTTAACTATTTGGAGAAATAGGGTGAAACTGAAAACCGGGGTGGGAAAGAGGAAATTTCTACATAAATATGATTGAACAGACTCATCCCTGCCTTTCCTTAGATTCTTCAATTGATTCTTGTAGAATAGGACTTGATTTGCATTGTTGGCATTGAACATGTTGACCAACTTATCATACATCTCTTTGGATGAGCCTAGCTCAAAGATGTAGGCAACCAGACTCTTGTGAATTGAGTCCCTGATCATTAGCTTTGCTTTGATCTCCCCTTTCTTGTACTTAGTTTTGGCGGCAATAGTTGCAGTGGATGGAGGCTCTTGGATTTTACCCAGCACATAGTCCATGACATCTTAGTCTTCCAACATAAGATCCAATGTCATCTTCCAAGCATGGAAGTCATCATTCCCAGTCAATTTGTCATCAGCCTTGAAGCCATTGTAGTTTGAGAAACCCATCCTCTTCTTCGGTGATTGCTACAAATTAGGACTTTGTCTTCACCTCAGCTCTGATCCCATGTAAATTTATGTAGATGTTCAATGCTTGATGCAACTTTACTTTCACTACAGCAATCACATGAACAATCAAGTAAAGTGATGATAGAACATACCAGTAGATCAACAAAAGACAAACCAAAAACAGATAAATGTGTTGGTGCGTTACGGCGGTCAACAGAATGCTTCAACCAGCAAAGTCTCCTTGGTCAGCCAACCCAGCATGTGTCACAACAACCCTCAAAACAGCCACACGGTCAACTCAAAGTCAACCCTAGAAAAGTCAATGCTGCCCAGAAAAGTCAACGCAAACAACAACAAGCAAACAAAAACAAACAAGCAAAGACCAACAACACCAAAGAAATAAATGTGCCAGCAACAACAACAATAGTAGCAAAATTTCTCTTCGTCCTTTCCCACATGTGAATCGAAACCGCTCCAAGGAGATCGAACCAATCGAAGAGTGAGATGATGAGGATGATATGAGTGAAATGTCCTCCAACATTGACTCTATTTATATCAATCATTGAGGGTGTGTGACACATTTGCTGGGGGTGTAAAACCTTAAGGCCGACCTGCACATATTTTGAAAGTATTAAAAATAAATTCAAAATAAATGTTCTGCTCATCAGATCAAGATGATCTTTATATCAATCTTGCACCTCTCCGAAAGAGGAACCCAATAAAAATATTGGTGTCTTCATCTTAGCATCACAACATGGAGTTTGGACCTAGATGTCCAATTCTAACACCCTCATCACCAACTCCATTTTGACCTTGGATGATAGAGACGTTGAGTTCTAGTGCTCTTGAGCTAAATCTTCTACATTGTGACGCCTCAATTCTTGTTTCCCAGCTTTGGGGTTGCTATACTTATCTTATTGCTTCCCTTTTATCTTTTCCCACCTTTTCATTCTAGTGTTTTTATGCTTCTTTTGTCTTCTTTCCAAAGATTCTTTTGCACTCACTTTACTTTTATCTTTTCGTTGTAGGTTTTATAGTCCCATTGACCAATTTTGGCCTTTAGTGGACATTCATACATGTAAATAAGCTAAATAAAATTTACCATCAATAAGTGAACTCCATTTATCAATAAAAGATTGTACTATGGATTGACAAGATATCATTGAAATGGAAGAGAGCATCTCTGAAGTAGATTTTCTATAATTAAGCAGATAAGCTATCCAACAAATCCTTAAAACACCCAATTTCATACTTAAAAAATGACCCTAAGGAGAAACATGCCACATGATAATTGTTAACAAGAACCTAGAGAGTATTATAATCTTAGTAATTATATTTGGGGTCATTAATTGCCAAAGTAGATAACTGGTAGCAAATTTTCTACAAACAAGTTGATTGAAGAATTCCGTGTTTGTTGGAGTATTGGCACTTGAAAAGTATATGGGAGTCATAAATATTTGTATTGGGTGACCAATGGAGCATTAAATAGTAAGTTTTGAGGGTGGCTGGTTAAGGCACCATACCACTTCAGGGTCATATAAATTATAATGAGACATGGTGTAAAGGCGTGTGAGAGAGATGCATCTGATGCAACATCCTTAATAAAATCGCTCTTTTATTTCCTCTGCAGCTTTGTGTATTTTTTTTTTTTTTTTGTGTGCACCCTACAGAATTTTATATCATATACTAGTCCCATGCCCATGATTGTGAGGATGGGAGGACTGCTTGTGATTGCAAAGCCTCAGGAGTTGGTTCGGACAATCAAGGACAGAGACTCAAGGTTTTGTGGACCTGATAGGATTTTGGAAAAGCCCACAAAACTGGGGAACTATGTGAGAGAAAACCTTAGATAGTTTTGAAGTGCATTCAGGTAGCCAGTAAATGTATGCCACAGTCACCAGATATTGCGGCCCTATGTGGACAGGCAGGCCTCTAGCAAATGGTTTGAAGAAATGGTGCTGATAATCGTCACTGTGTTGGAAATGTTGTCATTGATGGCAAAGGAGGCAGCAAAGACAGAGACAGGCAAAGGAGGCAACAAAGACAGAGACAGGCAATGGAGGCAGCAAAGAAGCAAACGAAGGAAGCAAAGGAGACAGGCAGAGGCAGAGGAAGCGAATATAGAGGAGACAGGCAGAGACAGAGGCAGAGGCAGAGCCGTTATCACAGCAGTAGAGGCAGAGGCAGAGCGACAGAAGCAGCAGAGGCAGAGGCAGAGCGACAAAAGCAGCAGAGGCAGAGACGGCCGTTATTCCGAGAATCGCTACCTCAGCCGGCGGATATATATATATATATATATATATATATATATATATGTACCTTAATTCCGAGAATTACCCAGCCAGGCGTTATATATATATATATATATATATATATATATATATATATATATAAATTCCGAGAATCGCCTACCCCACTGGAAGATACACTAAAGATTGGAGCGGCAATGTAATGCACATATATATAAATCTCATTCCGGGAATCATAACCCAAGCGGCAATGTAATGCATATATAATATAAATCTCATTCCAGGAATCATATACTCCAGCGGCAAAGTATATATTGCGCTTTATATACAAAGGACTAAAGCATATATATACATATGTATAGCGATATGTAGCGCGAGATTCATAAAACAAAGTATTATATGGTGGGACCCCTTACCCAATCGCATCGGAGATTATAAGGGCAGCGGAACGTATAAACCAAAGAATTGCGATTGCGATTGAGAGCCCGGATCCGATGGGCATATAAATAGTGGCTTGATAAGTTTGAAATCCGGCTTAATCGCATTGACTCAAAGCCTATATAAGCGCATAAAACAAAGTATTGTATGGTGGGACCCCTTACCAAATCGCATCGGAGAAAAACAAAGTAGCGGAACATCCATACAGGAACTTGCGATTGCGATTAAGTTCCGGACCCGATGGGTCTATAAATCAGGTTTCATATATGGTTGAGTTCCGGGTTAAAGACTCAATCGCATCGGAGTATTCGAGTCGGGATTGCAATCAATCGCAATCGGAGCAGGAGTGATCAATCGCAATCAGAGCAGGAGTGGTCAATCGCATCAGACAGATAATACAACAATCGCATCGGGAGTATTTGAGTTGCGATTGCGATCAATCGCAATCGGAGGACAATGCAAGCTCGGATGGTGGGCCTGAAAGGGCATTTTATGTATTAAATAGTTTTTTTTCCTATTACGTCGAGAGTGTGTTAAGTTGTATTAAAAGGGCAGATTATATGATTAAAACATCTGATAATTAAGCCAAGAGCTGAAGTTGTGTTTGCGGTTGTATTAAATTATGCCGCGTGGGCTGTGGACCCACGGGCCTCGGCCCAAGGTGGAGGGCGATTGTGAACATAAAACAATTGTGGTGTATGTATGTTCCGCTTGTGGAACATTCCACATCAACAAGACACTTGCTAAGTACAAAAGCATTAGAAAATGCCCGATTTATAGTCAGCCGGTATAAAAAGCTCAGTTACATGTATGCAACAGTTACACCATAGCAGAGGACAGAAAAGCAAACAGAGCTGAAAAGAGATAAAGCACAGTCACAGAAAAGACAAACACAGTCAAAGAAAAGCCAAAAGACTAAATGAGTCGAGCTGGAATTCTCATTGTAATTTGAATGTAAATGTTTTTAATTGATTTTTTATTGTTTGTGATGCATTGGCAAGTCTCCTGAGGAAAACAAAGCTCCCATTGTAATATTGAAATTAATGCATGTTGGTATATTTTCTGAATGAGCAAGTGAAAGAAATGAAAAGGCAGAAAGCGAAGAGGTATGGCTGTCCATTCCAAATTCATTGAGGAATGCTAACAGTCACAAGAAAATCCTTATAAATAATATCATCTTGATATGCAAAAGCTGAAGAAGAAAAAAAGGGTGGAGAGAGCAAAATATAGAATACAGAGTATAGAAGAGTGAGGCAGAGAAGATTAAGAAAAGAAGAGCAGAAAGAGAAGCTACAGAACAGAGCTGATATCTGAGGTAAATCAGCAAACATTCAGTTTGATAAATTGAGGAAGTTAGAGCTTCCCTATCAAGTTGCAGCTTGATAGCCGTCAGTTGTAGTTGACTGAGGTTGGAGCCTCCTGTAGGTTGGTGCCTGCAGAAAATTGAAGGGAGTTGGTGCTTCCTTGCAAGTTGTAGCTTGCAGAATTGAGGTTGGAGCCTCCTGTAGGTTGGTGCCTGCAGAAAACAGTGGTGAGAGGGAGTTGGAGCTTGCCTTTGCATCACAACAATAATAAGATGTGGTTTTCTCCCTTTATGGGTTTCCATTTATATCTGGTGTCTCTGTGCATGATGTTTATGTGTTGATCTGATTTATATCATCTGCTTAATACCTGCTGCTCTCATATTAAGTCTACTGTTATATTATATTAATACTTGCTGCTCACATTCTAAGATTACTTACATATTAAGTTGGACATGAAATGAAGGTGTAAATAAGGTTTAATGAAAAGTTTTAAGAGTACATGACACTGTTAAACTGATTCAACCGCCCCCCCCCCCCTTTCTCAGTTTAACTAAGGGTCCAACACACTGACCATTGCATAAGAGAGAGATGTAAAAGCGTGTGAGAGAGATGTATCTGATGCAACTTCATTAATAAAATTAGTCTTTTATTTCCTCTGCACCTTGGTGTGTTCATTTATAATTGCGTGCACCCTACAGAATTTTGAAGCACATTCAAGTAACCAGCAAATGGATGCCACCGTCACCAGCTATTGCACCCCTCTGTGGAGAGGCATGCCTCTAGCAAACAGTTTGAATAAATGCTACAGATAATCATCACTACTCATTGCATAAGAGAGGACATGAAAGGTAGACCCAAAAACATTGAAGACGAGTAACAACAGACAATCTTTGTTTGTTTGTACTAATAAAAACCAGAATGTGAACCCAGATTTGACAGTCACAATAGGAAGAATCAACAGTGAAATATGGAGATGCTGACAACCATGAAATACAAATTATTTAAAGCCTATGCTCAACTGAAATCCAACAAGAAATTTTGCAGATTCAACTACCTTAAGTTTGCAACAGAAAGAACTATTAAACCAGGGCATTATTTTAAATATCAATGCCATAGTTATTTTGGAAGTCCACACGAAGGAGGAAGATGTAAGAAAAAAATTAGAAACCAGATTCTCAGATTCAGTCTGTTACGAGCAAGAAAATAGTTGCACAAGCTCTTTTTTATCTTTTTTATTTATAAACTTACTGGCAGTCAGTCTTGACAGAGGGATTCAAAGGAGCAAGCAAAAATGTCGCAACATTTTGCAGACCCTAGACAAACCCAAAATAAAGATGCCCATAAGTAAAGGTTGCTGAAAATATTCTTTAAGTCCAGATTTGCTGACCAGAGAAATTTACAGGAGCTAAAATTTTCCATTAGACTTTTTCTTTTCTTTTTTAAATCTTCCCAAAAAGATTGCCAAAAAAATTTGATATTTCCATAGCTCAAAGATAAAAGTTTACTTGAAAATTCCTCCCTAATTTTTTCTATAATATAGATAAATCATTGAGAATATTTATCATTTTACAAAAGGTTTTGCCAAATCTTTATAGTTAAAATTTGTAGGATTATAAAGATTCATCAAGCTTCTTTTAGCTCATAGAAAACTGTTTCCTTGAAAATTTCCCTGTTTCAGATGTCTATTGTAGGAAAATTGAAACTTCTGATTAACACACAGTGCCTGGCTATGGCTAACTATGTTATAGACATGGTTAATTTTTCCTTTTATTTTTTGCAAAGATTTGGCTAAAATTTTAAAGTGCAGATTTGCAGACCAGAGAAAATTGTCGGGGCTAAGATTTTCCATTTGGCTTTTTTTTTCCTTCTAAAATTTTTACCAATCCAAAATTAATATTTTCCTAACTTTCAAAGATGAAGCTTACTTGAAAATCCCTCCCACTCCCACATTTTCTATAAAATAGATAAAATCATTGAGAATATTTTATTATTGTACAAAATATTTCGCCAAATCTTCATTGTAAAATTGTAGGATTGTAAAGATTCTCCAAGCTTCCTTAACTAATAAGAAAACTGTTTCCTTGAAATTTTCCCTGTTGCAGATACCCATTGTAGGAATTTGAAATTTCTCATTAGGGCATAGAGCCTGCCAATGGCTAACTATGTTGTAGACGAGATTGATTTCCTCCTGTTTTTTGCACAGGAAAATATTTATTTTGAGTATGCCATTTAAACGAGGAAGATGTTCAATTTAATGATGACAATTTATTAGAGATAAAATGGTCAGTTTGGCCACCTAGCTCAGAATCACAAAACATTGTGCAAATATTGTTCCAAAAGTCCTGTGAGAGATATCTTCAGTTATACAAATAAAACAGATGCCTAGTAACTAGTGGAAATTCAGAATGAAGGCTAACACCTGGTGTCTGTTGGAGATTTCAAGACAAATCTCCAGGAGAATTTTCATATAGTTCACTAAAAGAGAAAGAGGGAATTTCCAGGCATGCAAAAGAGAGGCAGCTGACACACTTTGTTTGAAACATAAACATCATTACAGGATGTGAAAGTACATTTGAGTGTACGTTTTAGTTTTGAAGAAAGTAATTTCATTGGTTAGCATGTTATAGTTACTGGTTTACACCATTAGCCTGTGAAACGAGATGAAATTGATTAAGACTACCTGATTAAGACTACCTGTTTTGGCTAGAAGCATATGGAAGTCTCTAGACAAAGGGTACAAAAGAATGATTGCTCAATTTCATTGATTGTCTAGGTGAATCCATTAGAATCCAACCTTCACCCTAAGGGTACAAAGGATGATTGTAATCTAATAAAGTTGCAAGCTTGTCTAGTTGGGTTTGGTAGAATTATTCTTTCAAAATGATGGCAATGACAGTGATATAGCATCGATGGAGATACTTATTTCTGCAGTAGTTGTTTCTTTGTTGAAGACAAACAGTACACGTAGTTAGGTCACCTGCCTATAGAATCAATAAGCATCATGGCCAGTTACGTAGATGCATGGAGGTGGCCCGTGGGCCCATATGTGGTCTAAACTCTCCACACCATAACATTTTGGTTGTCATCTTTTGTTGTAGATGTTAAAGTTAGATTTATAAATAATTTTTAGTTTTGTATTAAGGGGTTTTTCTTCTTAAGTTTGGGCATGGAAGCATTGGAGGTGGGCCCATATGTGGTCTCGACTCTCCACATCATAACATTTTGGTTGTCATCTTTTGTTGTAGATGTTAAAGTTAGATTTATAAATAATTTTTAGTTTTGTATTAAGGGGTTTTTCTTCTTAAGTGGGGGCATGGAAGCATAGTTACAGGGCTCTATGGGTAGACTTATGAGTTGTTGACTGCACGTGGCTCTCCAACGTAAACTAGTTGGTTGAACCACACTTGATGAACCTACCTGGAGTTTGGTTGACTTGCACAAAATTGCCAAAACCTCCTAAACTTGTTGAGTTTAGTAGGAATCGTTGAGTTTTAGGACTTGTTGACACTTAGCAGGAACTGTTGATTCAACATAAGGTTACTGGGTTATAGCAAGAACCATCGAGTCATATGATTTTGGATTTGACATTTTTTAATCCTGACACATGCCAGTGGACAATTTAATGTTTGAGAACCTTTGTGCATTTTGGTTCACGAATCATAATTAAATACTCGAGTCCATGACAATTTTGAAATTTGTTGGATGAATCATGATATGATGATTGATTGTGGTGTATAATATTCTTGGTTATGTTTGAATATGTTATTTTTGCATTATATTTGGTGTAACATCTCATGTATAACTCTAATCTAAAAACATATTTTTCTTGAAAATATATATTTTGTCATTTTCATGGCACTAGGGTGTTGTGGGATCAACTTAAGTTTGTCAAATCCCAAGTCTTGGACATAGTGACCCTTGAATTCAATCAGGTCAGGTGACTTTGTATGGGAGTATTAACTATGAAAAGTATTTAGGGGTCATGCATATTTGTATAATAGTCACTTTCTATTATTGACCTGTGACTAATGTACAAGGTTAGGGGTTAGG
This sequence comes from Pinus albicaulis, assembly GCA_034641835.2. NCBI lineage: Eukaryota > Viridiplantae > Streptophyta > Pinopsida > Pinales > Pinaceae > Pinus > Pinus albicaulis. The sequence continues at coordinate 791,484,054 of CM076572.1, read as the reverse complement.
TGGTTAGACTCCTATAACCACTTACAGGTATTCTAAATTGTCATGAGACATAATTTAAAGGTGTGCAATGCTGCTGGCTGTAGGAAGCAACAATTTCAACCATGCTTAAGTTAAAGGTGTGCAATGCTGCTGGCTGTAGGAAGCAACAATTGTCATGAGACATAATTTAAAGGTGTGGGATCAACATAAGTTTGTCAAATCCCAAGTCTTGGACATAGTGAGCCTTGAATTCAATCAGGTCAGGTGATTTTGTATGGGAGTATTAACTATGAAAAGTATTTAGGGGTCATACATATTTGACATTTGTATAATAGTCACTTTATATTATTGACCTGTGACTAATATACAAGGTTAGGGGTTAGGTGGTTAGACTCCTATAACCATTTACAGGTATTCTAAATTGTCATGAGACATAATTTAAAGGTGTGCAATGCTGCTGGCTGTAGGAAGCAACAATTTCAACCATGCTTTGTGGTCAAAGCATTTCAAGATCGGGCTTTTGATATTACCAAATTAATAATGAAATAATATTATTGGATTAACTATAATAATCAAACAATAATAGTCACAATGGTATGAACAAAATTCGTACTTAAGTTAAATATTCCAGAAGTCTTGGAATATGTAGATCTCCATTGAGGATACAAGAATATATATTAAAAAACTAATGAATAAGAATGATTCAAATGAGAGTGAGGGGTCTGCTTATATATCCTAGGCAGGTGCTTTTTCATGGAAGGTCATGTCCCATTTAGACATGCCTCTTCAACACTAATTACTAATTAATTAATCATTATTACACTTATCATCATTATTTATATTTAATATATTTTATTCATAACACACAATGAAAGGTTGTGTGATCCCAGGATACTGGGTTAAACAGATCATAGCATATAAAAAAAACTCATGTGCTCCCAATCAAAATTAAAATTCTTGTTAAAACCACGACATATTTAGTTCAAACAATCCATATGAAGGAAAGAGAACCATACAAATAAAATACTGATATAAAACATAAAAACTCTTTGGCCAAATATTACAATGGGCGGCCTCTTGGCTCTCAGCCCTTCAAACCATTTCTTTTACTCTCTATATTCCTCACTTCTTCCCTTCCTCGCTTGTCCTTTCTCACCCTCACAAGCTACATATTTATACATAAATATAATTTATTCCATTCCATAATTTCCTCCACACAAATCTCAACTTAAAATTTAAATTAGATTTATCTTTTTTTGGACTCAACTAAGTCCCGTTTATGGAATTCCTCATCCTTAGATTATCTACCTAATTCAACTCCACTCATATCCTTAATTATTTAAGGAATATTTACAATAATCCTCACATTTATATTTTCTCTCCTAATTTATTAAAAATGAGCAAATTAATTAATAAAATAATTAAAATATCTCACCCCATAAATTACACAAAGGAATAATAAAAAATTAGCTTTGATGCTTCTGCATCATTGTGACATTTAAAAGAAAAGATATGATAAATACTATATATTCTTAGATCCATCTTTGTAATAATCATTGGAAAACATGAAATGTATACATCAGAGGAAACCTCCTCGTATTTATCTTGATATTAGCTCTAGAATTGTGACAGATGAGCAAGTAGCAAGGTACCATCAAAGAAACTATAATGGATTTAATGAACCATCTACAGTTTCATAGTCTGAAGCAACGTTGCTGACATCATGTTGGCAAATATACCGCTTAGGGTCCAGAAAACCAAAATATTGTAAATATTGCCAAATATTGGCAGAATTTATAAAAAGTACAAATGAGCCCAAAAAACCCTGAAAAAGTGACTTAAAGCTCCACAGTCCAAGGCAGGTGATATTTTCGATTGTCACATGATGTTTGTCGTGATAATATTGCCATCTGAAAATGTCGTGACATTTACTGGCGATAATGTTGGCTGTGTGGAAAAATCAGACTTTTGCGATATTATCACGATTCTGAAGTAGTTTATACTTGTATGGCTTAATGTTTGAAACAAGTATATGGCTACTAACAGTATGTGTTTATCTATTAAGCCATGCATGTCTAACAATGATCTAATTCAAACTGGGAAATTGTGGACTGTGATTCAACCAATTGTAATTTCTTTGATAGACCTTGCTATCTTAATATTGTTCTCAGAATTTGTCCATATTAAATCTCCTAATACAAGCCCAGATTTATTTTCTTGCAACAATTATTTATTCCCAGCAATTTATTTTACTAACCAAATAAATTCTGAATTGTTGAAAAATAAAATCAATGGTATTTTAACTTCCCAAAATTTATATGCAGTGGAAATAAAATCAGAGAGAGATCAATCACAGATTACAACAGATAAACACCCACAACAATTCTCCTTCATTAATTTAATCTTAGGAAAATCAGGGTTTCGAACCATAGAGAATTTACAAGGAAATATGCATTGACTGGAACTTGTAACTCAGACCACAAGAAGAATTCGGCCCTAGGAATTTCAGTGCATTGGAAATCAATCTCTGAACAAATTGGCTTGGAGAATTCGGCCCACCTCTTCACCGGCAACTAGGCCCTGCACTTTCCCCTCACACAACCTCTATGCCTCAGGAGATTAAGCCCTGGAAAATTGGCCTCTCCAACAAATCGGCCTCCTTCTCGCTTCAACAATTTGGCGCTGCAATCTCCAACTATTCAGGCTCTCGGAAACACTCTCGAATCCACCTGCACTCTTCCTCCCTTGCGCTACAATCTAGCTGAGCCACTTGCTCTACAGGAAATCACTTTCTCATCTTGTTGTGTCTTCACCTCTCTCTTATGCTTATTTTAAAATCCTCATCAAGCTCAAATCCCTAACCCTAATCTTCCTTCTAGAAGATCGGGGATATCAACGGTTGAGATAATTTCTAAGTCACTTAAATAATTGAATTATTTGTCCTTAGAAATTCACTTAATAGTCCACAATAATTAATTGACCTTAATTATTGTACTTATCCTATGTTAGGGTTAGGAAAGAAGGCAGAAATCACTTACTCCACGAAGCAAGCACCTAAAGAGGCTATAAATCATCTTCTACATGCTAAGACAACAAGGTTCATTACATAATTGAGAAGCAAGGTTCAATACATAATTGAGATCTGATGTATGATTTAAGCATTAGAATCTAGTTTAAGTGAGAATTTTATGCCATATGAGTTTTAGGAGCAAATAATCTTACTAGAGCATTTATATATCAAGCTAAAGGGATGTAATCATTGATATGTTCAGGTAGTATGTTCATGTTATATTATTTGAACGTTTATGGTTGGTATCTATTTTTTCAGAAAGATAGCAATTGTCATATGGCAATGTCTTTAGTGGCGGATATTGGTTTCATTTTCTATGACCAATGGTGTGTGCATTGTAGAAAATTTGTGTCATCTAGCCCCACCCGGTTTCAAGTTGTTTTACACAATCAAGTTTATTGCCCAAACCCCATTGTTCATTGCTGAGAACTGAACTTCAATATAAATGCAATTAAAATACTAGAAGCTACCACTACTCTTTCACAATCAGCTGATAAATTTCACAAGCATGAACACAATTTAGACACTGATATTTGGTCAATCAGACCCTGGAAAAGCCCCGAAAGGAAAACCAGTAGGAAGATTTTTTTTTTCTTTTAATCTCAGAGAAATTTACAGCATTAATTACAGAACAGGGGTATTTATCTCCTTCCTAGAAATTCGAGCCAGCTCCTTGAAAACTGTGCCATTGTCTAGAAATTTGTGCCACTGTCCAGACTTCTCTGCCTCAAATTTTGTGCCACGGTTTTGCACTTCTAGCTCTTGAATATTGTGCCACTGTCTGACTTCTCTGCCCTCAAGTTTTGTGTCACAGACCAGCAATTTCTTCCCTTGAAATTCGTGCTGTCAGACCCACAATTTCTGCCTAGAAATTCATGCTGTCAGACCAGCAATAAATGTGGCTTGACTCCCTTGAAATTCATGCCTGTACATGCCTCAAAATGCACTGGAGAAGACTACTGTACCTCCTGCACCTTCTCGATTTGCGTGACACACTTTCAGCCTAGAAATTCATGTTGTTGTACGATCTCTCCTTGCTGCAAATGTTTGCTATCTCAGCGTTCTCCACCAGCTTCTCCTCTCCTCTTCTCCAAATCTACACATGAAGAATAATGAGCCAACATTTACCTTTTTCCCCCTCTTCAGTCTTGATAAGGATGAGAAGACCTATCTCTAAAATCAACAGCTGAGATTAGATCTCAGCTTGTCTTGATCAAGGGTGGAGATCTAATCTCACATTGACCCACCCCCCCCCATGTCTCCCCCTTGATTAATAACCCTCTCTAGTCACTTTAATAACTTGTTGTACCATGTACTTTTTTCCTCATAAAGTCACTTTAAGGATATAAATTTAAGTATGAGGGGTTTCCACAGTGCATTATATTAAATATCATTTTTGGGATTCAACTGCGTTAAATTTACTTAAAAGTACAATGTACTTTTAGACCTCATAAAGTGACTAAAAAGTCACACGACTTTAATAATCTAATAAATTCACTCTAAAATGGTGGGTTCACTTGTTTTCCTAGGCTTAGGCACAAAGCACTGGGAAACACCTCCTTGGAACCTTTTTCAACATGCATTCCCACAACAGGCACAATCAAGGGTGCATACCTCTTAGAAAAGCCTTTTACCCACTAAATGAGAGATAATGCAATTCAAGTCTGATCTCGTATATTCGTAATAAGTAAAAGTGATAGCATCATAACTGACACATGCTATTTTTATCTTTTCCTAAGCTGTTGACATATGATGCATTTTTTATCTATTGGATTCTTGTGTAAGTGAGGGTATGGTATCAGAGAATTTTCAGTTGAATTAAATCCATATCTACTAAAACTTTGCAGATCTGACCATTAAGAAAGTGAATATTTTATGTTTTAAGTTATGTGTTCTTGCTATATCGATTGAGCTTTTATGGCAGGTTGCTTTTTATTTATTCTAAAACTAAGGAGTTGGGAACATGACAATCCTTATATTGTAATGGCTTTAGTAATGAGTACGTGTTATTTTTTTGAGCTTTTTGGGTGGTAGTTAATCTTCTATTTTGAAACAGGAGCTTCAGAAACATGGGAATCCCAATATAGTAATGGCTCTAGTGGGAAACAAGGCCGATCTCGAAGAGAGCCGTTCTGTTGGACATGATGTATGTATATGAAGTACCGAGTCACGTAATACTGATTTCTTACTTGAAATATATTTCATTGTATGAGGAATGTTTTTATGCATGCAACATTTTTCTGTTTTTTTGTGATAGTGAGGGTGAAGAAAGGTCTATTTTAGGCCCTAGCTTCTTGTCTGCAACATTGCTCTACTTTGGTTGTATGCTTTGCATTAGATAAAGCAGCAATGGATATGGTCTTGAAAGTGGCAAGGTGCGCTGTCTCCATGATAATTTTTTGATTCTCCTTTTAGGTTGCACAAGCTTATGCAGATGCCAATGGGATGTTCTTAATTGAGACTTCTGCAAAAACAGCAGACAACATAAACCAGCTATTTGAGGTATGTGATTTGGTTTAATTTTTGGTGTCAAAAGTTGAGGAGAAGTTTGATAGAGATATTACAAATCAAATTATATCTGAAGACTTGAAAATACAATCTTTTAATTTTCCGTTGCTGTGAAATATCAATTGTATTTCAAGTTTGACTGTTCTAAATTTAGAAAAGTGATGACTCTGCAATCTATTTTGAGAATTCGGATGTTGGATGGGTTGCACTTGTCATTTTAGTTTCCTTTGAAAATGTTAATAAACCCAAAATAATTCATACATACTGTTGAATTTAACTCTAAGTCGGTTTATAAATAATAATTGAGTATCAATGGATAGTAGCATTTGTCTACGGTAGAGTGAAATATTTCCTTTGAGAATGTTCCAACTAAATACTCATTGTTTAGTTGCCATCGTAGGGCATTTTTAAGTGGCAATTCTTTTGGCCTTTTTCTCAAAAAAAATATTCAGGTATTAACCATTTTCATTCTCTAGAGTGATAATATTTGCCAAAAGTTACTAGAGTTAATAATAAATTGTATATTTTAAATCGAATATTTGCTTATATATATATATATGATTTTTTTCTAACCAAAATAATTGCCTATAATGCTATACTTAATACTTGAATCCTTAAAAAATACCGGAAGTATCAAAAACTTAAAATGAGAAATGGCAGGAAATAGGTTTCCCTAAATGTGTACACGAAACACCTATAATGTGTTGGAAACATGGGAGAGACTTAGGAAGTTGTAGGAAATGAGAGGAAACCCTACAAACAATTTGTGTCCCCAGGAAAAAATTATCAAGTAAATTCTGCCATTAAACCTTACTGCGTGTTCTTTCCTTGTTGGTTTGTTTCTTTTAATACTTTTGAGGTTTTTATTGTTATATGATAGGATTAATGGGGTTTTTAGGATTATTATAGGTGTTATTATTTTTGTTTTTAAAAGTAAAAATAGGGAAAAAACCATTTGCAAGAAATGATGGACGAGTTTTGAAAAAGGCTGGAAAATTACTTGAGCAGTTTTCAGAAATGTTCAGAAACTACTGACCTTTTTATGGCATCCTTGAAACAGTTTTGGGGTCTTCCCAGCCCACCATAAATCTTTTTTGGGATACATGACTTATTAGGTTGCAAGATTAGTATAGCTTATCATAGGGCTTGCTTTATGTAGCAATTGCCATGCCTGTATCGCCATGCAGTGGTTGTTTAGCACTCTTGGTTGTATCACTTCTATCCGATTAGAGCAGATGAGACACCCTGGTGCAAGTATTTATCCCATAAGCTTCAACCAGTGGACATGGCCTTTCAATGCCCTTGAGCATTGGAGGGCAAAGGTTTTAACGAGCAAATCAAGTTTTATTTGTTAAGTTTTCAAAGTGAACATGTATAGTCTTTGAGACATAAATACAGATAACCCTGTGCACGGTTTCTCAATTTACATTCATCATGATTCATAATCCATCAATCAAAAGTTAAAATGATGTTTGGTTCATAGTGAGATTTTTTCATAATTATGTTTAGCTTCTTGTTTTTGGTGTAATATAATGGGGCAAATTTGTCCACTCGTTAGTCTTTCCATTAAAGCACACCATACCTCTTTAAGGCTCCACATTGTGGGCGTGTGAAGCATTATATACGCTGACCCACTTAGCATGATCCCTGGGAACCCACAGGGGTAAACAGTCACCAGCCTCAAAAGGCTACAATGGATGAGTAATATTGGCCCACAAGACATGAAGGTTAGTGATGTTAAAATTTAAATAGATAATGTTAAACACGTGTTGACTTAGATCATTATGTTTTATGTCTTGTCAAATAACTTAGATCATTATGTTTTATGTCTTGTCAATTATTTGACAGATGTCTGTGCATCCATGTATGTATGTGCACCTTTAAGAGTCTCAAACATACCGCATGGGGATATTCGTATAAATGTATTGTTTCTTTTTATGTGGACTTTGTTATTGGAGTAGTGGGTCAAGTATTTGTATAAATTTGTTGGTGAAGTGTGTTGAATGAAGCGTTTTAAGGTAAAGATGCATGGGCATATTAGGGTTAGTTGCATTTCTCTACTGTTAGTGAATATTTTCCTTTCAGAACGTGCCACGTAATTTAAATCGTTTTTTTTGGCCCTTCTCTTCCCCTTTCTATCTTTGTATTTCAGTTTTACTTTTACTACAATAAAGCCAACTTCAATGTGTTTGCACTTTGCAGGAAATTGCAAAGCGCTTACCCCGGACAGCTCCATTGCAGACATAGGAGATTAGGAGATTTATAGATGGTTGTGTTATTATATGCTAATCAATTCATGAGTTTATTACTTTATTTGTACAAATTAATCAAATGTACAATATGTGCTTTCAAATTTTTCTCTGAACATTCTATGCTAGAGAATCAGTGATGTATTTGGGTTGGTTTTGAAGAGCCTATCTCGATAAACTCTCCTGTAGACATGAGATATTTACGATGGTTATTTGTTTTGTTTGGTTGATATTGGAAGGGCAAGATCCACAGTGATATGGAGATTATGTTTTTAATTTGATTTTAGTCAAATATCTAATATTAGTGATTCGTGATGCAATGTTTGTCCTGTTGCTTTGCTTATCATTATTTTGAATTATCCCAATAAATTTGGAAAATAATAGTAGTAAGATGGGAAAAGGTAGTAAGTTACATTATTTGTATACAAGGCCACTGTTTCATCATCGTGACGTCTTTTAGTCAATGTATCAATTAGATTTTTAATTGGAAGTCGTGCAATTGTAGTGGGGGTTTTATATTTATGAAGATGGCATTTAACTTGAAGTCCTTGTGTTCCATGTTTTGCCTTTCTCTGTCTTCGCCTATACATTATAATGAAATTCGTATGCTAAGGAGGTTGGTGTACCTTGTTAGAATTTCTTAAGTACCGAGGTTGCCTAGAGGCTAAATAACGTATATTAAAAATAGCGAGGTTGCCTAGAGGCTAAATCACATATATCACATATATTAAAAGATACCAAGGTTGCCTAGAGGCTAAATCACTTATATTAAAAAATAATTGATATATTTTGACGTGAAATTACAAAGGAGAGTTGTATTTTGATGTGAAATTACACCATTCAAGAGTTCTTTATCCAAGAGGGGTTATGGGTTTCACATATATTAGATTGCTTTACCCAACCCTACAAACATAATATTACAATATAAGATTTAGATTGTTGTTCGTTGAATGTGAAGATTACAACATTTTCAAATTTTCTCTTAAATAAGGGGCTACAACGAAAATTGATAATATAAATGATAGGGGTGTATAAATACTCAATTCAATATAAGATTAACTGTGGTTGAAGATTAGAAAGCGTGTATAAATATACGAATATAAGGTTAGAAGTGGCCTAAAATGAGGCGATGTATAAATATCCAATTCAGTATAAGGTTGATTATGGAAAAAAATGTGAGTGGGTCTATAAATGAAGGTTACACCACTATTTTCAACACCACCACTAATGTAAACAAGGGACATAAAGAGAAAACATTACATCACATGATTCACACCCTCCATTAATCTACATAGGGAGCACATGGTGAAGACATTAGATCATATGACTCACATCCATCGTCAATGTTGAATAAGGATTGGAGATTGCTATTGTGTTAGTCAATCAAAAAGAGCAATTGGGATTGCATGATTATATAGGGGATGAAACATATTGATATGAGGTCCTTAATAATTGCTCAATTGATGCCATGACTAATCATCAATCCAACCAAAAAAATCCTAGCAGTCCTCGTTGTTCAAAGATTTTTCCTTCTATCTCTTTTCTAATGATTTGTAAGAAGGAAAATTTCAATCAAAGTGTTTAGGTTGTTCTAATGATTAAGATGTTGATGGTGAAGAATTCTATTCCATTTAGACATGCATGTATGAGGTTCATGCTCAAACAAAAGCACACGATGTGGTTTCTATAGGTTGTAGGCTTAATCACTTTTATGAAAAGATTAATAATACATATATGTGAAATTACAAATGAGAGTTTATATATATCCACACTAGTCAATAGGTAGGTGCTTTCCCTAAAGGGAGTGATGGAGCCCACATATACTATGTAGGCCTTAGTGAGGCCGACAAACATAATACTACAATATAAGGTCAATTGTGGATGAATGTGAGGCTTACCTGATTTTCAACAACCTTCTACTTTCCAAGGCATTTTAAAATTAGATAAATAATGAACTTATGTTGTTTTCCTTTCATTATATTACGAGAATGGGTTAATATTGCTTTTAGGGAATTAGTGCAGCATAGACTATTTGAGTTTGATTTCAACCTTTGTGCAAAATTTTGTAGGTATAGGTAATTTTTACTAGAGGCATAGGTGAGGGACAACTATCAACTCGTGTCATCCAAATTGAATGTGTAATAAAATAATGAAACATCTACATCATTTCTCATTATCACGGTTTTTAAATTTATTGATCTTATGAGATTGATCTTTAGGGAATCGATACAACTCCTGAGGTGGGATTTAAAGGTTTGGTTAGATAAGGTAGAATTTAGTTAAGTTTATTTCTCCATCTAAAACATGTAAGAACCTGTATTTTCTTTCCACATTTGTAGTAAGAGCAATGGTCTTATCCAATTCAACATTTAACTTGGGTTTTCATTCAATTTGCAGTGACATTTGCAAAGGCTTATCAACATTTTTTGGAAACCTTGAATATATGAAATGTGTGAATCACCTTTTTCCCTTTTTAAATTGATTTATCAACATTTTTAAGAGACCTTGAATATATGAAATGTGTGAATCACCTTTTTCCTTTTTTAATTTGATTTATTTATTTGTTAAATTATCTTTGATGTAATAATTACTTTGTTTTCTTCCTTATCAAGCCTCAATTCAAGATAGCATTTAATTTAACACACACATATATATATATATATATATATATATATATATATATATATATATATATATCTGGCTATTATGCTTTTCTAAGTGGTGTTATCTTTAGAGATATAGTTATGTTGGAAGGTTTATTTTCAACGTGTTCAAAGGTTTAAAGGTTTTTTATTTCATTTGGTGATCAATTCTTTCATACTTGGTTTTAAGGGCATTACTTTTGTAGAAGTCTAGTAACGCTTCCTAGTTCTTGCACAAGGATGCATAAAACTAATACATGTTTATAACAACTTGATTTTATTAATAATATTTAATTATCATTATGGTTACCTTGTTCTAGCCAATTATGAGGGAAAATCCTAACTAATATGGTTTTCTGAATGAAAATTCATAACTTGTTATGGTAAATGTTGACCCATAAATTTATTCATATAGATATTTTACTATAATAATATTTTATTAGGTTTCATTTTAACTTCTCTGTTTCAAGCATATATATATATATATATATATATATTAAATAATACTTTTTTTTCTCCTCGATGGGGGTGGGTTTAGTGGACGGGGGGCGGGGGGCTCGTGGGGCGAGCCAACCACCCTGTGGGCATGATGGGCATTAAAGGTCAGGGGGCCGAGCTCACCCTGACATGCAAATGCATGCAATGAAAAAATGGTTATGAAATTGTTGCAAAGGGTGGTGGGGAGAGTTATGAGCTTGGAGTCGAGTGAGGGAGTCTTGAGCCTAAGCGAGGTCGTGGAGCCAACCTCGCTACGGTGGGTGTCTGAGTTATGCTCCTGTGTTCAGTATGTAGAGCTTAGTTTGGGGCTTGATAAGCAATTAAAAGTGGCGAAGTTTCAGTGAGGGGTGAAAATTCCTACTCCCGGAATCCTATTGCAACAAACTGATATTACTTCTCCTACTTGATAAATTATACAAGTTATTTACTATGTTCTACAAGTAAATACTGAAGCAAATACACTACAACCTTCACTAAATAAACTGCGGAAAATAAATGCAAAAACAAGATCTGAGCAAGAAAATTAAACACACATGACACCGTTATTTTTGGACTAAGTCCTCGAAAAATCCCAATATGGGAAAACTGATGCAGTAGTTGAGGGTTTGTATTATTAAGCAGCAATTTTTTTGAATACAACTGGATGCCCAAATCTGGCTATCCACAGAGAATCAGTGAGGATTACCTCACACTAACACTGGAGATGTAATACTGACCAAACCCCAAACTGATGAGCCCCACGCTGCTTCTGCGCTGCCTTTGCGCATATCTGCGTCACTCTAGTTGGGCACTGCGTCAGTCCCTTCGACTGGTCTTTCTGTTGGCTGAATGCTGATCTTCTGCGCCTCTGGTCTCACACCTCGACACTCCAGCATTGGATCTGACTGATCCTCAACAAAAATACAGATCCCTTTAGAGGCTTAGCGCTGCCTCTGCGTGGCTCTGCGCTACCCAGCATAGTCTGCATGCTGCCTCTTCTGCGTCCTCTTCTCTGCCTTCCTTGCGATGTATTCCCGGCTCAGGAAAGATTTCAAACCAGAACTATCTCTGCCCCTCACTGCAATAATCAACTCGATCAATCCTCTGGCTGCCCTGCGCTGCTCACTCGAGAAATCAATCTCTAGACTCTCTCCAATGTCTCGATGTGTCTTCCAAATGCCCATTGAAGTCCTTTTTATAATCTTCTCGTTGGATAACCAGCAAGCCAAATTAAAACATAATCAACGACTTAGATCATATTGACTCGATCTCTATCTTTTTCTAGAAGTTTCACACCCAGTTCTATTAATATACTTCAATTATTTTAATTCCCTAAGTTTAGACTTAAGCTCTCATTGAAAATAATTAATTATTTTAATAAAACCCCATCCGGGTGGAATTTCCCAAAACTTTTTTTGGGTATTTTGGAATACATGTGTCTAAGCCTCCCTGCAAAATTTGAGACTTAGAGCACATCCGATGCTACCAGAAATCAACACTCGCTTTTAGCAAGAAATGTACTCTAGTAATACTTCCACTTGAAGCATTTCATTGACTCTGTAACATTTCCCTCTGCGCTGCTGATGCCTGACACTCCTGCCCATCAACTACTGCGCTGTTGCATCTATGCTGATGTTGACCCTGCATAATGATGCCAACTGCATCTGCACTACAACTCTGTTGCTGTTGTTGCAGCAGAAAAACATCCAAAATTACTGAACTAAGTGTTCAACATGATGCATCTGATACTAAAGATATGACTGCTACTAGTCTCTGTGCTAACCCTTTTAAGCTCCTGCGTTGCTGTTGACTCTGCGTTGTGCCTTCCTGCACTGCAACCAACTCTACTCTGCGCTGCTCAGAGTCTGGCGCTCTCTAGCCACTACGTTGTCACTCTAGCACTCCTATGCACCAACTGACACTGGTTCGTCCTGCTACTTTTGATATGGGCTCCCGTAGCAAGGTATTGATTTGAGAGGTGGACTCCTCAAGGATCCTGCCCAACTGCAGTTCTTTCGAACTACAGTTCTTGATCACCCCAATTCTCCCCTGAAGATATGTGGGAAATCATGGCGAACTCCTCCACCTCGATCCTTGCTGTTGCAGCCTGCGGATTATGTTTCTTGTCCTTGTCCTTCTTCTTGACAGGACACTGTATAGCGTAGTGACCCATCTCACCACACCAGAAACACTTGATCTTTGAGATGTCCTTCCTCCGCCTCTGCTGCTCCTGCTTCCCCTTGGATACAACGGTTACATTCTCTTCCACCTCCTTGGGCTTTGTCCCATTGCTGCTGCTGCCATCAAGTTTGCACTTGATCATATCTCGCCTCATTTCTTCCTGATAAAGAGCAACCCACATCTATTCCCAATCAGGTAATCTTTCTCTGCCTAGGATGCTATGGACAAAGACTTTCCATTCATCTGATACAAAGTTCAGGGCCAATATTATCATCTTTGTGGCCTAAGGTGCTGATCCGATAGTTGCCAACTGATCTCAGGATTTATGAAGCTTTGCAAGGAATGGATCAATGCGTTCTCCCTTCTGCATCCCCATAGATCACATCTTCTCCTACAAGTACATCTTCTGTTGCTCGGAAGATCCTTGATACAACATCGCTAAGGCATCCCACATCTCCTTGGCAGTTCCTTTGCCAATGATGTGACATACTACATGATCCCTCACTCCGTCGAGGATCAAATGCTTAGCCTTTTCCATATTCTTCTTGTAGGCTTTCAACGAATTTGCATCTACAGGGAAAACTACCACATTCTCGATAAAGGCCTTAAGATCATGCTCATCTAATAGATAAGTGATCCTTGCCTTCCAGATCACATAGTTGGAGGCACCCTCCAATCGATCTTGATCTCTCAGCCCGTTTATTGCCATCTGAATAATGTCGAATTTCTCCTCTCTCTCCTCTACACAACTACTAGGTTGGCCTACGCACCCCCTGCTGGAGTTAGTAGATCTACTCCTCACTACTCCTACGCACTCCCTGCTGAAAATTAGAATTCCTTGGCTCGGAATTCACTGAGGAAGAAAATTCTCTAAAAAAGTATCTTCTTCTTCCTTTGGACGGTTTCTGCCCCAACAAATGTTGTGGAAAAATTGTGTCCTACATAAAATTGCTTTGTGCTGAAGCTGCTGCTCCACTGCTATCTCTGTCACTGACAAATCACGAACTGGAAATCTTACCTCTTTGTCGACTCACTTAGAGAGATTTTATTCAAGAATCTTGCCCTTCTGGATTGGACTGCACAATCCCTTGGGGATTCGATTTACTGCCTACACAGCTATTCGATCTCCCTCTTTCTCTTCAACGATGATATCTTTCGATGTGCTCTCTTGCTTCACCTGCATTGCTATAATACCATGTGAAAATTCCTACTCCCAGAATCCTGTTGCACCAAACTGATATTACTTCTCCTACTTGATAAATTATATAAGTTATTTACTTTGTTCAATAAGTAAATACTGAAGCAAATACACTGCAACCTTAACTAAATAAATTGTGGAAAATAAATGCGAAAACAAGATTTGAGCAAGAAAATTAAATGCACATGATGTTGGAAATGTTGTCATTGATGGCAAAGGAGATGGCTAAGCAGAAGTCAAAGGAGCAGCAGAGGAGCTTCAGGAGCAAGGAGCAGCATCAGTCAAGGAGCAGAGATATTTGAATTGAGAAACTGGTTCTGAGTGTGGGAACATATTATAGAAAGTATGAAAAGAGTGTTGAAAACTGTGTGTGAAGGGTCGTGGAAATGCCCTGCATAAAATAAGGAATTCGGTGTGGTTGAGTAATTGTAATAAGGTTTAATGCAAATGGTTTGATTTATAAACAATTCTGATGCGCTGAGGATATATATAAAATAAGGGTTAGTATATATATATGAAGATCCTCTGTTCCGAACTTAGATGTGTTGTATTGATCGAATAACTCTGAAATAAGGGCTCATTCGAGATTCTGCACATATATATCTGAAGGGCCGGAAGGATCGATGTCACAAAAGGAGAGGCGGAACCATAGTCAAATGCACAGTGGTAATGGAACTATGCGTTATATATATAGTAGGACCGTGTTGAAACGCCAGAAACAAGGCCACTTATAAAGGAGCGGAACACATAAAAGAGCGGAACAAGGCGAGGACGGAACCTGGAGAGTGAGAGGAGTGGAACCGTGACCGAGAGGAACAATGAGCGTGGTTTGGAGTGAACAGTGACGGCGGTTTCCAGTTTACATTGCACCGCTTTTGTGGAGCAAGTGGTTTTTCCCCATTCGCGAGCGATTCCATAGAAAGCTTGACACGTGGCGTCGGACAAAGTTCCAAAACCACCGTCTAAAGTGAGCCATCGCACGTTATAGTTCGTACCAAGACGTCGAGCGATATTGTGATGAGTCGTTGATTTGGGAAGGGGCCATCGAACGGTGATCGCACGCTGGACTTGCCCGAAGTTTAATAAAAGAGCCCAGATCATATCGATAACGATCGACGGTGTAGATTCATTGCAGGTGGGGTCCGGAGCCAAGACTTATTATACGGTTATGTGTTTAAAACAGAGTGTTGGATTTAATATAAAGTGCGAAGGGTTATAACTTTAGTCCTAAGGTTCGGAGATATATATATATATATATATATATATATTATGAGGAAACCATGAGCATATAAGAATTTATTTATGTTAATATATATCGAATGTTGATGCGTTGGGGTTTAAGCCAAAGTCAAGGATACTATGCAGCATTTCGAAACATTGGGTAGAAAAATTTACAATATATTGGTATATTATGTTGTGAGCTAATATTACAGTTGTTCTAAATCAAGAATATAAGTGCAAAGGCCCGAAAAGTTGGAGATGCATGGTTATATGGATAGAAAGAAAAAATTGGGTTAAGTACTAAATTGAGTGCAGGTAATTTTATGTGCAAGTAAATTTTAATTATTTAAATTGCCAGCCCAGAAAATGGAGTATTGAAATTGCCTAGATCAACAATTGGATTGAGTACAAATTTGTTGTATCCATTTCATATGCACACAGAAAAAGGAAGTATGAGGCTTGACAGAGGTAAACGAAATTTGTAGAGTTGAAGAGATGTACAACAAAGGGATTCAAAAAGTGCAGTGAACAGGTGAAATATACAGATGATAGTAAACAAAGAGAATGCAAAACAGTTTCTTAAACAACAGTAGAAAAAGACAAAATCCAGTAAAGCCAAAGTTCAGAAGAAGAGCTGAGTGATATTGAAATGTGTAACTGAAAATGTAAATATTTTTGTTATTTATATTGTTTGTGATGCAAAGGCAAGTATCCTAAGGAAAAGACAAAATCCCACTGTAGCATGGAAATTTGTTCATATTGGTATAATTTTAAAATTGAGTTGGATAAAGGAATGAGAAGACAGAAGCCAAAGAGTCATGACTGTTCACTCCAAATTCCTTGTGAAATACAAACAGTCATGTGAGAATTTCTATATATAATATCAATTTGATATGCTAAAAAAAAAGGCTAGAGAGAGCAAATATAGAGAAGGCATAGTATAGAAGTGTAAGACAGAGAAGATTAAGAAAAGAAGAGCAGAAAGAGAAGCTACAGAACATAGCTGATATCTGAGGTAAATCAGCAAACATTCAGTTTGAAAAATTGAGGAAGTTGGAGCTTCCCTATCAAGTTGCAGCTTGATAGCTGTCGATTAGTAGGAAAGGGGTTGGAGCCTCTGTAGGTTGGTACAGGAAAAATGAAGGAGTTAATTGCTTCCTTGCAAGTTGTGGCTTCCCGAGAATTGAGGTAGGGCCTCCACTGTGGGTTGGTGCTGGAAAACTGATGGTGAGAGGGAGTTGGAGCTTGCCTTTGCATCACAACAATAATAAGATGTGGTTTTCTCCCTTTATGGGTTTCCACTTATATCTGGTGTCTCTGTGCATGATGTTTATGTGTTGATCTGATTTATATCATCT
Source organism: Pinus albicaulis (assembly GCA_034641835.2). Lineage (NCBI taxonomy): Eukaryota > Viridiplantae > Streptophyta > Pinopsida > Pinales > Pinaceae > Pinus > Pinus albicaulis. The sequence goes on along the minus strand of CM076572.1, from coordinate 791,467,171 downwards.
GCTTAATACCTGCTGCTCTCATATTAAGTCTGCTGTTATATTATATTAATACTTGCTGCTCATATTCTAAGATTACTCACATATTAAGTTAGACATGAAATGAAGGTGTAAATAAGGTTTAATAAAAGTTTAAAAGATTATGACTGTGTTAAACTGATTCACCCCCCCCTCTCAGTTTAACTAAGAGTTCAACAATTGGACTAAGTGCCAGGGAAAACCCAATGTGGGAAAACTGGTGCAACAATTGAGGGTTTGTATTATTAAGCAATAGTTTTTCTGAATACAATTGGATGCCCAAATCTAGCTATCCATAGAGAATCTGAATGACAAAGAATCAATGAGGATTACCTCACACTAACACTGAAGACCCGACAGTGACCAAACCCTGAATTGATGAGCCCCACGTTGCCTCTGCGCAGATCAGTGTTACTCTGGCTAGGGACTGTGTCACTCACTTTGGCTGGTCTTTTTGTTGGCTAGATGCTGAACTTCTACCCCTCCGGTCTCACACCCCAACTCTCCGACAATAGATCTGACTGATCCTCAGCAAAATAGCGGATCTCTTCAGAGGCTTAGCACTGCCTTTATGTGGCTCTGTGGTGCCTAGCATAGCCCCTATGCTGCCTCTTCCGCATCCTCTTCTCTGCCTTCTCTGCGATGTATTCCCGACTCAGGAAAAATGTCCAACTAGAACTATCTCTGCCCCTCACTGCGTAGAACCAAATCGATTATCTCTCCGACTGCTCTGCGCTGCTCACTTGAGAAATCATCTCTATATTCTCTCCCGATGTGTCTTCCAAATGCCCATCGAGGTCCTTATTATATTCTCGTTGGATAACCAACAATCCATATTAAAACATAATCAACGACCAGATCATATTGACTCGATCTCTGTTTTTTTCTTGAAGTTTCACACCCAGTTCTATTAATATACTTTAATTATTTTAATTACCTAAGTTTAGACTTAGGCTCCCATTAAAAATAATTAATTATTTTAATAAAACCCCATCCAGGTGGAATTTCCAAAAACGCTTTCTGGGTATTTTGGAATACATGTGTCTAAGCCTCCCTGCAAAATTTGACACTTAGAACACATCCGATGCTACCAGAAATCAACACGAGGAAGTGGGGATTTGCAAGTGACATTCATTGGCTATTGTTAACAAAAGGCAGTTATCGTCTCTCAGTCAATTCTTGTTCAACTACTCATGTTTTTACTTCTCTGACATTCCTCCTTTTTCCTATCATTCTACCTGGTAATGTGAGTCCTTGTCTAGCCAGTCTATCAATTAATATTGGTTTTCTATGTTCTGGGGTTACTATAACGGAAATCGGTCTCTGCTATGGCTTTCCCTGGTTTGTGAGTCTAGTGCTATTGTTTGGTTGGTGGTTTTTGAAAGTAATGTTTGGCATGTCCTTGTCGGTGTTGGAAGCTCTGATTAATTGTTTTAAAATAGAGGTGTATTACTATGGCATGCCTCTTTTCTCGATATGTCTCTTGCTTTGTCTTAATTCTCAGAGAATGGTAGGCCTCAAGAGTGAGGAGATTATTACCCCTATGAACCTGGTAGGTGTGGTTCACCCTCTAGCTTAAGCTAGTGTTAAATGTCTAGAGTCGCTATTTGTTTTACTATCAATCAATGTATTGTTAGTGCTTATGCTCTAGATTTGTGTACACCTCGGGGTAAGGTTGTGGCTGTACATTTGAGAATTTGAAGACATGCCTCTATTGCACGCCATGTCTCCCAGGAAACACTTGCATAATAGGAAGGGTGGCAACAAATCCCAGGGCCAACACAAGGCCTGTATATTTATCTAGGAATCTATTGAGGCATACTTCAACATTGTTTCTCCCGAGACTCGATGAGAAATTTGGAATCCGAAAACCATGGTGGGTGCTGAGAGACAATATTATTCTGAATTGAGATATTTGAAGAGGTATCTTGTTGGGTTCCTGACCCTAGTCATACAAAGGGACAAAGGAAACATTACCTAAAATCAATTGCACTGCACTGGGAGATGAAGACCCTGCTTGGAATGGTACTGAAGGATAAGCAAGTGGAAATATATAATGTGTTTGATGCGTTGAGATATCAAAAGAATGTTGAGAAATCAATGTTTCTTCATGGATAGGCTTGATGCAAGGTGTTGATTTCTGGTAGCATCGGATGTGCTCTAAGTCTCAAATTTTGCAGGAAGGCTTAGGCACATGTATTCCAAAGAACCCAGAAAGTGTTTTGGAAAATTCCACTCAAATCACGTTTTATGAAAATAATTAATTATTTTTAATGAGACCCTAAGTCTAAACTTAGGAAATTAAAATAATTAATGGATATTAATTAAAGCAGAGTGTGAATATTCTAGAGAAGACAAAGTTCAAGTCAATTTAATCTTAGTCGTTGATTAACGATTTAATCTCGACCGTTGAAATCTCAACGAGAAGATTATAAGAAGGATTTGGAGGGGCATTTAGAAAACACATCTACACAGAGAAACAATCTAGAGATCAAAATTCTTCACTGAGCAGTGCTCAGGGAGAAGATCGAGTGAGAGGATTATCGTAGAGAGGGGCAGGGATAATTTCCAAGAGGAAGAATCCCTGATCTGGAGAGTGCATAGCAGAGGAGGCGGTAGAAGCCACAAACAACTGCGCAGAGGCTACGTTGGGACTGTGCATAACTACAGAGGGAGTTCATTTTTCTGTTGAGGAGACGACAAAGGGTCAGTGCCAGTTCCTAGAGGAAGTTTCTAAAGGCCAACATATTCCAGTTTCTAGCCAACAGAGAGATCCAAGACAGAGACAAAGAGTGACTACAGTTGTGACACAGAGACTGCGCAGAGTGACATAGTAACTGCGTAGAGGCATCACAGAGCTCAGTTTGGGTGTAGGTCAGTGTCAGATTCCCATGGCAGAGTGAGATTTGTCTCATGAGATTTTACTCGTCAATTTCTCTGTATGATTTGTCAGATTCGACAATCATAGATTTGTCCTCAGAAAATTATTGCCTAATATACAAACGGTGTTAATGTGTGTATACTTGTGCTAGTATTTTTTATTTTTATTTTTTATTGTGAAGGGTTCAATGCATTTTATTTCGATATTTACCGTAGCATACGTTAAATAATTTGTTCAGTTAAACAAATAGAATAAATTTAATCAACTACTGCAGTAGGATTCTGATAGAGATTTTTTCGCATGATATCGGAGCAAAGAAAACAGATCTAGAAGAAGTGCTGAATAGAAGAGGGATGTCAGGGGACTGCACAAGAAATAAATCGGATTTCCTTAAGGATTGCGCAGTCCAGTCCAAGAGGACAAATTTTCGCGGAAAATCTCTCTCTGAGTGAGTCGACAGAGAGAGATTTCCAGATCGAAATTTTCCAGTGACGGAGGGAGCTGCACAACATGTTCAATGTAGAGCAGTATTCAAGGGGGATGTGGTTTTGTTGGACTGCAAAAGCGTTAGAAACTGAAGGGAAAATAGCATAGATAAGTATGGAAAATCTTGATGTCTCTGAATTGTCTTCTAGATTGGAAGAAGATTTCGCATGTTTGTCAAGTTCAACATTTGTAGGTGTTTGGTACATTCATAGCGGGGATTTAACTCACATGACTGGAGTACGAAAATATTTCTCGAGCTATCAGGAAGAGCAGATGAACTTCCAGATCACTATGGGAAATAGAAAAAAGTGCATTCCAGCAGGGAGAAGCACCATAATGTTTCAGACGGATGCTGGAACTAGCATCAGAGCCACTAATGTGCTGCATGTGCCAGGGTTAGTAATGGATCTTATTTCAGTGTTCCAGTTACAAGACAAGGGATATGATGTATACTTCATTGGGAAGAAGGCATATGTCAAGCATCCAAGTTGGAAGATGAAGAGGCAAATTGGAACTCGAAGCAATACACTATACAAATTGTAGCTCCAGCCTCCAATGGCACTGATAGGAAACAATCTTGATGGCGAGAGAAATCTAAATGAACTATGGCATAGGAGAATGGCACATCTGCACCATGGAGCACTAAGGGTGCTCAGAGATATTGGTAGAGGATGTGTACTCGGGAAGTATGCCAAGGCAACTTTTCCCATAAGTGATCACTGAGTAGAAGGTGTATTGGGATTGACACACTTAGACATTTGTTGCCCAGTGTCCACTAGAGATCTCAGCATTAACGAATACTTTGCCACCTTCATTGATGATTACTCTAGGAAAACCTAAATCTACTTCCTAAAGACTAAGGACGAGGTCTTTGATTGGTTCAAAGAGCTTAAAGATCTTGTGGAAGACATGACAGGGAAGAAAATAAAGGTGTTGAGCTTAGATAACGATGGAGAATATACAAACAAATACTTCACAAATTTTTGCACAAAGGAGGGCATTAAGAGAGAGTGGACAACTCCGTACAATCCATTGCATAATGGTGTAGCAAAGAGGAAGAACAAAACTATTGTTGGGGCAGCAAAATCTATGTTATATGACCTAGACTTGCTTAGATTCTTATGGGCAGAGGCATGTAACACAATTGTGCATATTTAGAATAGAACTCCTCACAGAGCATTGGGAAAGAAAGCTCTCGAAGGAGTTTTGACAAGGAGGAAACCAAAAGTAGGACACCCCAGGATATTCATAAGTTTTGCATATTGTCACATACCAGATGATAAGAGAAGTAAACCTGATCAAATTGCAGAAAAGGGGCATCTCGTAGGATATAGCGAGACCACAAAAGCATACAAAATCTACATTCCTAGCAATATGAAAATTGTAGTGAGACGAGATGCTAAGTTCATGGAAGATGAGCTTTCAAGAAATCTCGTGATATGCCAACAAAGGATCAGTCAACATAAGTTCCTTTATTTCAACAACAACGGGGGCAACATGGAGGATAGGAGGACAGACAGTAGGATTGAGTACAATGACTAGTACTAGCATTTCCTTGGGAGAAGAAGATTTTGGCAATTATCTGCAGATCGAACAACAAGAACAGGAGGATGAATGGAGAGATCCTCCTACCACCAGTGGTAGAACCAATAGGGAGGCATGAAAAACACTGAGGGACGTAGAGGGGTCCATTGGAGCTCCTAGAATTAAGAAGAGGAAGCATAAACAACCTGGCATATACCAAGCATTGGTAGCACAGGTAAAAGAACCCTCTAGTTTTCTGGAAGTCGTTCAACACCAAGTATGGGTGGATCCCATGGTAGAAGAGTACAGTTCTGTCATGACAAACTATGTCTGGGAAGTTATGCCTAGACCATATGATAGATTAGTTGTAAGATCGAGATGGATCTACAAGATCAAGTACGCTGCAGATGGTAGCGTGGAGAAGTACAAGGCTAGGTTCGTAACAAAGGGGTATCGACAGAAAGAAGGAATTGACTATGAGGAGACCTCAGATGGGATGGGAGATTCACCAAATGGATGTCAAGATAGTATTCTTTAATAGGGTGATAGAAGAGGAGGTGTACATAAAACAATATGAGGGCTTCGAAACCCATGAGAAGAATAATCATGTATGCAAATTGAAGAAAGCCCTGTATGGGCTCAAGCAGGCACCCAGAGCTTGGTATGGTCGGATCGAAAGCTACTTTAAGAAATCTCATATGGACTCTGGAAAGTTCCCTGGACTTGGCATGTTTTAAATGTTGGACAGCTGATGTAGATTCCAATCACTCTTCATGATTGAAGGCATGCCTTTGATGTTTGGTTTTGTATATGCTAACAAATTATTTTTGATAAGATTAGATCATCTCCATGTTTAGTGCCAAAGGGAGTTGACCTCTGAGCCTTGATGATCGACTACTTTAGATTAGAAGTGTAATAAAGAGATTATGAGGACTTCCTTGTTAAGGGAATTAAGTTGTTAGAGACTTTGGCATGATGATTAATACTGAAGCAGTTGAGAGAGATTCCTCTTCACATTCATATTTGAGGGATCCCATGATATTTTGGCAGTCATATGAATTATTTCTTTGCAACATGAGTCAAATAAAGCCTAGATATGTATATTGGGATGCTGCTAATCATGTGCTGAGATATATACATGAAACTATTAATTATGGACTGAGACACAGTGTCAGAAACTTGATGGATACATCGATGCAAAATGACACTGAAAATATTGTTTATAATAAAATCACATTTGAGTGATGTTGCATCTTGGGGTCTGCCATGATTTCCTGGATGAGCCGAAAACATAAGTCTGTTGCTTTGAGTACAACTGGGGCAGAGAAAATTGTTGCTAGCATGGCTAATTGCGAGGCAATGTGATTGAGAAAGATCTTTGGAGACTTGTTTGAGCATGTGTTGGACATGATTGTGATATACTATGAAAGTATGAGTGGGATTTGACTTTAAGAGAAACCCGTGTTTTATGATAAGTCCAAGCATATTGAAATTAGATATCACTATATCCGAGATATGGTGTAGAGGGAGCAGTAAGGCTCCGATAATGATTTGTTGTGGAATTGTAGTGAGGCTTCAAAAAATGCACATATAGCTGACATTCTTACCAAGTCTTTACTAGAAGGGAAGTTCTTGGTCTTCAGAGAGAAGCTTTTACTGGTTGATCTGACCCTCTCAGGAAAGGGTCGCGACTGATTGAGTACAATGAGCTATGCTATTCCCCCCTGTTTGAGCTCCCAGGCAGAGGAATTGAGTCGGAAAGCTCCTGGGGTTGAGGGAAATCTGGAAAATAGGATAGTTATGGTCTCTTACCTCCCATGGTAAGTATTATCCTGCCTATTATCTGACAATAGGATAACTATGATCCTTACTTCTCATGGTAAGTCATATTGTACCTATTTTCACTATATGGTGTGTATGATCCTTGTCATTTATGACAAGTTGGGTATACTCCCCTACCATCAAGTCTAGGACTTGAAAAAGTATACCCAAGTATGCATCCTACCCAAAAGATGGGCTTGTCGGGATTTCCACCCATCTCGAAAATGTGTGATTAGGACTTGGGTTTGGATTGACCCTTACCAAATGTGGTAAGTGGTATCTACCCTCAACCTAGAGGATGAAATTGTTATACCACTTGGGTGGGAAGATCAACAAACAATAGGATAACTGTGATCCTTACCTTTCATGGTAACTCGTAACCTACCTTTTGTCGATCAGATATAGGGTGGTGTTGGATTAAGATGCTTCCATGATAATTAATGATAAGATCTTACGGGATTTTTGACCGTTTTTATGGGGATAAGGTGTCATTAATGCATTTCCGAACATTTTTACGGGGATATGCCCGTGAAACTCCTGCGCCTGAAGTAAGTAAGCCTGAGTTTATATTCAAGCCAAGGACACTACAAGGAAAAGACCCTCTAGCGGATGTTATAAAGGAGGTTTTTAGTGTTATATAATTGGCCAAAATTATCAAAAAAACATTTGCTACAACATCCGTTTATGGTTACGGAGGTTTTGGCTTATCTTTTAATGGAAATTCAACACAACTAAAAAAAAGAGCGGCTAGAGGTTATTACGAATGTTTTTTTCATCAGTGCACTACTCTAGATTTAACGCACAGGTGTGTACATGTAGAAGGCGCCCCGGGGCAGCCGAAGGAGAATGCACTGGACCGTTAAGGTATAAAACCACGCCGGGCGTAGTGTTGGTGATACAACGCATGGGGCCGTTCTAATTGGTCTTGGGATTTGTGCAGTGCCCATAGGTCGTGTCAACGCACCGGTGCATAGAATTATAGAAACACATCGGCGCGAAGTATCACACAAATGCACTGAGATTTATAATTGGTATCGGTATTCGTGCGGTGCCCATAGGTCGTACAAATGCACCAGTGCATATAGACACATAAACACCCCGGTGCACAGTATCAGACAAATGCACAGAGATTTATAATTGGTATCGATATTCGTGTGGTGCCCATAGGTCGTACAAATGCACCGGTGCATATAGACACATAAACGCCCCGATGCATAGTATCACACAAATGCACTGAGATTTATAATTGGTATCGGTATTCGTGTGGTGCCCATAGGTTGTACAACGACACTGATGCGTATAGACATATAAACAAACTGGTGCACCATACCACACAAACGCCTCTATATTTTTAATTGGTTTTGGTATTTGTGTAGTGCCCATAGGTCGTAGAAACGCACCAGTGCTCTTAAGAATACAAACGCACCGGTGTATAGTAACTAACACACACCGGTTTTCATTTTGTATTTTTTAGAAACATCGACCTGTGACAGTGAAATTATTGTGATTGTTTTAAATTCATTATTCATCAAAAGTCGACACATCTTATAACAATATTCATATTAATTAAATTTTAATTAATGCATTTTAGTGTGGTGTTTGGATTAATTTGTTATATCATATCATAATTATTGTGATTTTTTAAAATTCTTTATTCATCAAAAGTCGACACATATATATCTTATAACAATATTCATATGAATTAAATTTTTAATTGTGCATTTGAGAATGACAATGGAGAACACAATAGAATATATATATATATATATATATATATATATATATATATATATATAAGACATTTTTTGTCATACAAAATGGGACAGTTACTGGTATCCCTTTGTCTTTCAATTGGGACACTATGTCCATTACATTAAAGAAAATGTCTGATTTCACAGACATATTTCAAAAAATACAACACCTTGTTTTGATATCCAAACATAGTAATCATCATTCTTTGCTTGAATTGATGTCACTGCTAGAGCTACTTCCATGAATTAGGTTATTTTTAGAAATGTTTTGTTCATGGTGTTGATTGTTTTCTTTTTCTTCACCTTCCATCTACAAACATAAAATAAATTGTAATGAGTATATATACATTGGTGAGAATAATGAAAACTGCAATATTACATATTATACATCAATGTAAATCGAAAAGAAATGACGTACCATTGCAACAATCGACTCATAAACTATACACATTATTTCAAAACCATGTAACATGCCATCTTTCAAGATTTCATCTGTTGGTGCAGTTCCAACAATTTTCATTTGCATGTTTTATTTCTTTTCTTTTCTTAGAAAAATATTCCTTTTTGAGTTGTTAGTTCCTGTAGAACATTAAACAAATGTGAATTAATAGACTGTTTGACACATGTTATCTAATAATTTTAATTATATTATTAATGAAAATAAAAAAAAGAAACTCATATTGGATCGATAGTATTTTTTCATTCACCTGATTCATCCTTTTGGAATTTTTTTCATCAAGATTTTACGCTCTTCTGGTCCTAGATCAGAAATAATCTTATCGAGCTTCGTCATTTTTTGGCTCTGCATGATACACAGTAAACAATACATATTAGTTAAACTTACATATAGTTCAAAAATAATTTTTTTGTAAATAATTTACAAAGAACTTGCATTTGTTTCTTTTCTTGATGGTTTATCAGTATTTTTGTTACTTGATCTCTTGTCAGTCATTTCTTTATCAATCTCAAACCTGTACCATATCATTCATTAATATATTTATAAATAAATTGTCAACTTTTCAAGTAAAAAAAAAATCTCAAGAAACCGGTGCACCATTCATGGTGTACGCACCAATGCTGGTGCGTGGGTGTCTTAGAAACACACTGCACAAATAGTATAATAGACTGTATGGTGCTCTATGTCAACAAGGAGCACCAGTACGTTACATGTCAACCATCGCACCGATTAACCATGATAAAATAATAAAAATCGTTGAGTGTTAGTTTTTGTAGCATAAACCGGTGCCATATTTTACATATGGTGCACCGATAAAATTTTTTTGTTTTTATTTTTTTAATCACATTACTTTCATGGTGCGCTTGTACAATACAAAACACTGGTGCGCTAGGTGGGCGCATCGATGAAAAAAAATCTATTTTTTTAAATTCACGCAAGGGCCGACATGGATTGGGATCCGACTATGCAAATCGTCTCGTTGATTGGATATCTTAGGTCTATATTTAGCAATACGAACCCTATAAATCTAAATTGAAAAGCTCTAATTCTGAAATCACAGAAAGAGGGAGAAGAAAAGGTGGAAACAAAAATAATGTAGGGTTTGTATTTTTTGAAAGTGTTTTGTTTTTTTGCGAGACAGAACATTCGCGATGTGCCATAATGAAATAACGCACCAACTGCATATTTTAGAAATGGCACATTGAGAAAAAATATTTTGTTTTTGTTTTTATTTTTTTTATTTTTTATCACAGTACTTTCGTGGTGCTCTGGGATAATAGAGCGCACCGGTGCGCTCAAGTACACGGGCACACCGATAATTTTTATTTTTATTTATTTTTTAATTTACGCAAGGGCTGACATAGATTAGGATCTGACTATGCAAGTCATCCCGTGGGTTGGATGTCTTATAATTATATTTAGCAATACAAACCCTATAAATATAAATTGAAAAGCCCTAATTATGAAATCACAGAAAGAGGGAGAAGAAAGGGCAGAAACAAAAATAATGTAAGGGTTTGTTTCTAAAATGGATTTTTTTTTGGGCGAAACAACACGTTTGCAGTGCAATAATGAAATAGTGTACCAATTCCATATGTTACATATGGTGCACTGATAAAAAAATATTTTGTTTTTTTAAATTTTTTATTATTGTACTTTCGTGGTGCGTTGGTATAAAAAAGCGCACGGGTGCGCTATGTTATGCAGGGTGCACCAAGGAAAATAAATCTGTTTTTTTTAAAATTCACCTAAGGGTCGACATGGATTGAGATCCGACTATGCAAGTTGTCCCGTGGGTTGGATGTCTTATGACTATACAAACCCTATAAATCTAAATTGAAAACCCCTAACTCTGAGATTACAGAAAAATGGATAAGAAAGGGCAGAAACAAAAATAATCTAGAGTTTTTGTTTCTAAAAATGGATTTTTTTTTTTTTTAAATTTTTATTTTGTTTCTGAAAACTGTAGAAAAAGTAAAAAAAACTGCAGAAAATGTAAAAAAAACAATAAACTTTGATTTTGTTCTTTTACTGCATAAAAAAAACTGCAGAAAAAGTAAAACATAAACAATAAACTTTACTCACATCGTTTGAAATTCTATGCTATAGGGTTTGAATCACTAGAGGTTTGGAATTTTGATTGTCTGAATACTTTTGTTCGAACGTATTTTTCTGCTCCACAGTGCTCTCGTGCTCTGTTTTCTCCAGGTATGTATCGTGCAAATCTCTGGCTGAATTTTTTTGCAAAAATAGTGAAATAATGAAAAGTGTTTCGTATTTAAAGAAAATGTTTTATGAAATTAGATTTTCAAAAATATTTTTCCACCCATTTTTCAATTTACCGCCCCTTTTTTTTCACTTAAAGAAAATAGAGTTGCGTTTTTTTATTTGTGGTTATTTGTCACGGGTGTGTCCCTTAATCGAACTGCACCGGTGTGTCTGGGTATAAAATGACACCGGTGCGCATTACCAAAAACGAACCGGTGCAGTGATCTGTACATTATGCACCGAAATTACATTTAGGTGTGTGCACAAAAAAATATTGTTTTTTTTCTCAAATGCAGAGAGAAAATATCATAATTATATGGAATAGAGAATTCTTCAAAATCGAACTCGTTCCATAATATTTATCAAAGTCCATTGTGGAGTTCTCCCTATCCATCTCGAGACGTAATATTTACTTCAGATTTTATTTATATTTTCACTATCTAATTGAATTTATGTTTTTATCCATGCAGTCAATCATGCACATCTTAATTAAATTTATAACATATACAAATTTACAGGTTCATGCAGATTCAACATTGAGTTCAGATGCACAAAATATTCAAACTGCTTCAAAACATCGGAAGTTCTTATCAGGATCTGCATATCGCAAGGAACATTTGGTAGATGAAAATGGAAAGCCGCTTCACTCTGCCAATTATAACAATATTGCATCTTCTAGCCACAATCTCGGGACAATGATGGTAATTATAATTATAATTGTTTGGTATATATATTGATTAATATGTAATTATTTCAATGTCAAACCAATTTATAATCATGCAATATTGTCAACGTGGTTACTAATTGATATCATATAATTTGTACTAATCATGTTCAAATATATATTTTTTTAATTATCAAGATTCTAGTGATGATGAACAACCTACCTACCATCTTCCGTTGCACCCCACGACAATGTCAAATTGAGAGAAGACTGAATTACGAGAAAAAATCGGAGAGGAACGATACCAAGAATGGTTGAATCAACCACTGATTCAATTCCCGCTATGTCCAGATTCACCAATTAGGAATGACTACATCAATAGTAGTTCTTCACAAGCTAGCAATGGAGGAAATCAAATAGAGGTTGGTATGGATGATTAATTAAGGGATATGACTGCCATCGAGACAATGTTGTTAGATGCATTTCAAAATGATGATCAGCTAGGGGATGATGCTCATATTGCTAACACCTTTTTCGAAAGCCTTAAATTTGCTTCCACCAACCCTCTCTTTGGACCTGGCGGTCAGTCAAAGTCTACCTAGTTGGAGACAATGATGTTACTATACAACTTGAAAGCAAGGTTTAGCTTGTCGAATGCATGTTTCTCGAAACTTTTGAGGTAAGTTACCATAAAGTACTCCCTTATATAAATTTGAAATATAATCAGTACACTGCAATGAACATTACAAATGGTAAATTTTATGAACGTTAATAATTATATCAAAATTAATGTACATTTATTAATATATTTTTCCATGATCATCAACTACAGGTTATTCTAAGATAAGGTTCTTCCGAGTGATAATGTCTAGCCCGGTAGCTGCAAAGAGGCAAAGAAATTGTTGAAAATATTAGGTGTTAAGTACATATCATATCATGCATGTCCAAATGATTGTATTCTATATAGAGGAGAATATGCAGACAAAGATATGTGTCTGAAATGTGGGCATAACAGGTATGATAAATAAAAAAATAAGGGTAAATCACGTACTGGTCCTCCTTTTAAGATATTGAGACACATGCCTATAATCCCAAGGATTCAAAGGCTCTTTCATTGAAAAGAATTATCTATGTTGCAGGGATGGCATGCCTCACACAGAAGTGATTTGGGAGTTATGTGAATCCCAATTGATTCAATAGCTATGAAGCATATAGAGGATACATAGCCCGAAAAATTCAAGGATGAAGTACGAAGTCTACAACTCGGCATAGCCATGGATGGCGTCAACACATATTCCCTTCAGAACACCAAATATTATGTTTGGCCTGTAGTAGTGATCAATAACAATATCTCCCCATGGTTGTCTGTGAAGAATGAACATCTTATGTTGGCTCTCATAGTCCCTGGTAGAAGACACATGAAGAATATGGATGTCTACTTACAACCACTAGTAGATGAATTGAAGGAATTATGGGATGGGATAAATGTATATGATGTATCAAGACCCATCGCAGCAGAGAGGAGTTTTACGTTGTATGACATATGCACTTACACGACACATGATTATCCAGGCTTAGCAGTTTCCTCTGGTAAATTACATGTTTAATTTATTGATTTGTTTATATACATAACAATATTCTTTCACATATTAGGTATTTAATTCGTTGTAATATTTGTTCTGATCTTAATGATATTCTTTAATGTGCCATGCATATTAATTAATGTATGCATATGATATTCTTGTAACAAAAGGGTATTTTGGATGTCAATGTTGTGGACCTTTTCTGAAAGCTAGATGGTCCAAGGACCTACGAAAGCTAGTGTATGATTGCTCCAGGGTATTCCTACCAGAAGAACACCCTTACAGAAGAGCAACATCTGCTTTCAATGGTAAACGAGAGAGAACCCAAAGGCCTCCAATAATGACACCAGTTGAATGGCTTAGAGCATATGAGAGAGAGAAGGAGAAGGAGTTCATAGAAATGTTCTATTCAAATGGGGAGCCTATGTTCGATGATCCAGATTTCTTCGACACCTATATTGAGAAATTGCCCATTGGGATGAAAAGGAAATCTATCTTTTATGACCTCCCATATTGGGAGCATCTTAAGATTATCCACTTATTAGATCCCATGCATATATTTAAAAATGTTTCATCTTCTTTATGGAGGCACATATCATCGAAAAAAAGTTTCACATTGGCTGTTAGGAAAGATATTATTACTTCAAAAATTAAAAAGAAACATTGGTCAAGACGATTAGAAAGTACAAGATCAGAGGCAGGCACTGGTCCCTCTAATTCATGGTTTTTCAAAGAAGGTGATGTCCCATGGATTTAAAAAAAAAGATGATATTTCTTTGGCGAAGGAAGTTATAATGGGTGTGAGGGTGCCAGCTTCATGCGGGTCTTCACTACGACGCTGCTTCACTGTGGATGACAATTTGTCGGGGTTGAAATCACATGACCATTTGAATCTTCTAAGAGTACGTATAATCTCAAAAGCATGATTTTACTATTTGTTATATTAGTAAATTTTATCCCATGCGGGGATCATAAAACATAACTAATTTTGTATATTATTGCACGTGTTTATAACTTTGCAGTGCCATTATCCTTTGTTCGTGCGTGGGTGTGTGAAACATGAATTCCCTCAAGACCTAGGACGTGCCATATCTAAATTATCTGCATTTGTACGTTGGATCATGTCAAAGGAGATTCATGTGGATAACATTCCACAGTGGCGTCAAGAGATAGTTGAGATTGTTTGTATGTTTGAGAAGGAACTGCCGACGAGTTTCATGGACTTACAGGTTCACCTTCTAATCCACCTAGTAGATGAGGTTGAATTAGTTGGGGTGGTTTCTTGTCGTTGGATTTTATTCTTAGAGAGGTACATGAATAAATTGAAAGGTTTTGTTCGACAAAGGGAAAAACCCAAGGGGTCTATGGCGGGGTACATATCGTATGAGTCTTTCTATTATGCCTGTGAGTACATCAAGCAGATCGACAACAAACTAGGTGTGGTGATTTGGGACGATGAAAGGGATGAAGACAAAAGAGAAGGGGAGTTTCTCCAAACGAGTGGAAAAAAGCGCTTGATAAGAGTAAGCGACTTATAATTTTTCAAATTTACAAAAATATTCATGTTGAACTTCGATATAATGTATATTTTGATCTCTAAGTACTATATAACGTTGGTTTTCTTTCATCAGTGAATGCAAAAATTGAAGCAATCAATAAATTTGTTCTTTACAATTCTGAAGCGACACAACCGTGGGTCGCATTGTACAAACAAAAGAGGATGAAATGGGATAGTGACAGGAAATAATTCAGACGGTTGAATGGTAGAAGTTTGCCTTATCCAGATCATTTAAAAGAAAATATGCCAAAAATATGCCCCAACAGTTGGGTTGCTGACCAAGTCAGAGAGAAATACGGTGCTACCAATCGTTACCCGCGTGCTGAAGAGGATGCCCTAAATGTAGGGATTGGGTGCAGAAACTCTGTAATAGTATTTTTAATTTATATGTAAATTTGAAACTTATATTAAGACATCTACATTTCATATTTTAACTATTGGGTTATTATAAGACACATGACACAATGATTTTTTTAACTTTTTTATAATAGGTGCATTTTTCCCCATCTACGTGGGCATATGGACACCATTTTCGCACAGAAAATTCTGATGCTGGAAACATCACACAAGACTACGGAGTGGAAGTCGAGTTCGATCAATCTAGTCAATCTAGCCACCGTGATCAAAACCTAGTATGAGGGACGTTAGGTTACGTCGGAAAGATACAAGAGATTGTTGAAGTGGATTTCTCTTCTTTCTAATGTGTTATTTTTAGGTGAAAGTAATGGGGACACATTTGATCAGAATAATGTAAAGGAAGATCGTGATAGTAGGCTGATATGTATCAACTCTAGAAAGATGTGGGATGAAGCTAAGGAGCCTATGTTTTCCCTAAACACTGCAACCAGGTGTTTTGTTACCCAAATGTGTTGGATAGGGATTGGTGGTTTGTATTGACACATGACCCTAGATCAAACATATTTTTGAGAACAATAGTGTTATCATGCCATCCAAGCTGGAAGATAATAAATGTGATCATGAGAACCGAGAGTGATATGGTACATGTGTTATTTCATCAATATTTATACTTTTTAAGATGGGTTTTTCGAAACATTATAATATGTATTTTGAATTAATTGGTAATTTGCATTGTGTTAATGTTAAAATCAATAATTCACTTGATAATTTGCAATTATGTTGATCTCAAAAACAATGGCGTACTGTATAAATTAGTTTATTTTTTTTGTATCTAAGATCATAAAAAAATAATGATAATTCTAAAGTACATGAATTTATTTGCATTTTTTTTATGAACTTTATTATGTTATAATAAATCATATTATTCTAGATTTATTATTTTACAATTATTTAAAATTTACAAATTTACAAATTTAAAAATATTAATAAATTCATTTCACATTAATACAATTAGAATTTTACAAATATTTTACATACAATTAGAATTAGAATTAGAATTAGAATTTTACAATTTCACATACAATTACAATTACAATTTTAGAATTTTACATACAATTGCAATTTTACAATTACAATCAATTCATAGTAATACAATTAAAATTTTACAAATATTTTACATACAATTAGAATTAGAATTAGAATTACAATTTTACAATTTCACGTACAATTACAATTACAATTTTAGAATTTTACATATATACAATTACAATTTTACAAATTAAAAAATTACAATTACAATTACAATTTTACAATTTTACATATATACCATTACAATTTTAGAATTTTACATACAATTAGAATTACAAATATTACAATTTTACAATATCATGATCATTTAGTATTAAATTAATTAATAAACATCATGTTCATGATAACCATCGTACAAACATCATATTTGACTAAAAAACACATTCAAAATCGCTAACATCATCATGATCATGATCATCTAACAAAACACAATTAACATTATATATTAACATCATTACAACACAAACATCAAATATACATCTCATGTCAAATAACTCATGCTATCACATACACATCTATCTACAAGCTACACATTAAATGAACATATCTAACATGACCTAACAATATACACATCATGGTGATCACCAACATGTAAATTAAGTACAACTGCAACATGAACATAAAATACATGGACCATATATATATATATATATATATATATATATATATATATAACTGAATAATGTTAAAATATACTACTATAATATAAATTTCATGGATCAGCTGGTGGTATTACAACATCAATATCAGTACTAGTGGAGGCTTGCTCAGTCAATGGTGCAACCTCAACTGTCAATGGTCCAGCCTGCTCATGATCATTAGTACTGATGGATGCTGCAAGCTGCTGACTAGACGTGGTTGATGGTCTAGCCTCATCTCCATGATGACTGCTGCTGGATGCTAGTGGAGGCTCATGCTCATCTAGCGTGACACGAGGTGAACGATCATGAGATGATGAGTCGCTTCTCGTGGACTGTCCATCACATGCTGTGTCTCGACCATGCCTATAACGTTCAACAATCCTCGTCAGTTGCTTAACAACTATCGTAAATGCTACGACATGCCGCATCAGGCTGTACATGTCACGCGACATGCCTCTCCACATATGTAATAGCCTATCATCGGCCTCTATGTCTCTGTAATGAGTGGGCCTGATGCCCGCCTCAATAATCAATGCATTGAGTTGGTCGCCCAAATCCATCTGGTATCTAGTATCGAGTCGACCGTGCCTAACACTGGCCTCCTGATGATCCTCGGCATCTGGCATGCCCTGATCATCATCAGGGTCCACACCTGGATCATGTGGTGGTGCCGACATCTCCTCGCCATCAAAAGAGCCAATGTCTACAAAATATATACAAGTACACAACAATAATTAGACAATTTCATTACACAATTTATAAAAACAAGTTAAAGAACATGCTAGAATAAATTTAAATATATAAAACAATAATATTACCTCTATCATCTGGCGGATCATCAGCTGTGAAGAGGATGTTGGCACACCCTCACCAATCCAAACCCGCGTAAGGACAGGGGACCATAACGAAGGGATGCTCATCAACACTGCCTAGCATCTTGCGATATCCTTGCTGGAAACAGAGTCTCGCCCCTCTTGGGCATCATTTACCCCCACATGTGCATACATGCCTCAAACATGATCCTACGAGTCTGCCGAAGAAAAGTAGGCCTCATCTCTGGAAACCTCTAAACAAATAAACAAAAAATCTCTGAAGTAAAAGGGAAGTTCACCCTCCCTTGTGCATGAGCATGACATCTATCTAAGGTTGTATATAACTGCTGCAAAAAAATGGCAAACCACCTGACAAGTCGTGGCTCCTGTACTAAAGAATCAACATAATATAGAAGCGAACAACTAATGCGTTGCCCATCATTGTTGTTGTGCGAAATGGTCGAAATGATAAGTGAGAGACACTGCACCTCCTCCCTACCAAATGCACCAATACGTAACTGACCTCCAGCGACCTGAAACCCTGCAGGAGACAATACATTTTCTCCAATGTATCTCTGGGAGTAAACTAACTGACTCCCTGCTACACAACCAGCTGGAACCTCTGGGAATGAGGGAAAATCCACCCCTCTCCTCGATAGCTCTGTAATGAAAAATATATCATTCTTACTGGGCATGTACCACAGGTTGATACCAACCCAGAAAGCCTATTACTGGACATTCCACCTTTGGATAAGATGTCTCAAAAACGAACTATGGCCCTTTAGGGAAGTAGCCTCCTCATAGAACTTGAGAAGGCCTACATGCCTTAGGGGCCCCTGCGTAGCTACTGTAATAGGGCGAGGGTATGCATCTCTCTCCCCCTCTCGTGCCTCCCACAAACGAACCATGTTATATTGCTCCGCCTATTGTTGTTGTTCCCAATTTTCTCTCTTTTCACATCTCTAAATGATTGACATATTAAACACAATTTTTTTATTAAATGAGACATGTATTTAGAAATATACATATATAATTTTTTTTTTAAAACAAAATTAAAAAACAGTCGGGGCGCCAAAAACACAGTCACACACCGGTCCCGGTGTGTATTTCTATGGAGCGCATCAGCGTTGGTACACCTAATAATATTAAGCACCCCAAGGATGGTGCTCCAGAAATTTTTTTAGCGCACCGTTGACTATGTACGATGTAAGGAGGGCGGTGCGTTGATGAAACTCTACGCCCCAGGGCATATAGTTAAGTAAGTGGACCGATCTCCTACCATTGTGACATAGTGAACGGTGCGGCCTTTTACAAGGCCTCTCCATTGACGCAGGCGAAATACGGAAAGTCGTGTGCTGACAAAAATAGCCTTCTCAGGGCTGCTATTTTGGTCAACGTACCGCGTCACAACTATTCCACTAGGTCAACAATTCGACCGGATAACCGACCGCAATGCACTTTTAAAAAAAATTTAAAATAACACGGTGCGCCTTCGGTACCGCCCCAGAATCGGTGTGGATACCATTAGCACCGGTTCACTAGGACAAACCGTTGACCGTGTCGAAATGCAGTATGTGGTGCACTGACAACATTACCCGCCCTGGGGCAAATAATTCAATCAACGCACCGTGTTGCCACTATTCCACATTGTCAATGATGCGGCTTGGTAAATGACCGCACCACACTTTTTTTTTTTTTTTTTAAAATAACACGGTGTGCCTATCAGTACTGACCCGGAACTGGTGTGGATACCGTTAGCATCGACTGCAGTGTGACCTGTAAATTTACAGGCAACACCGCAAACCGGTGCGAGCCGAACGGCTCGAGCGCACCACGCGACAATTTTTTTTTTTTCATTTTAAATGGTTAATTTTAAGGTTATTTGAAATTCTAATCCGCTAAAAGGCTTAATTATGGAAAAACAAGAAAAATACCTATATATTTGCTCGTCGAGGAGGCATATTGGCTATAGAATTTGCAAAAGAAAATTTGTCCACTGTTTTTCAAAATTCAAGCTGGAGATTGGTGGGCAATGCACAGCAGCAGTGCGTGCATTGAGTGCAATGGGAGCACTGATGTCACAACGGCTCAGACAATGATAAATTGCATTGGTGCTTGAGAGCTCTGTAGCACTGACAAAAGTGAAAAATGCGGTTTTTTGGCCATAACTTTTTTATTATTTAACCCTTTTCCGGTGCACAGGGTTTTATAGGCACACCGATGTGTTTGCTTCATTCCGCATCGAGTGGTTGCTATTTTCACGCGCTTTTTATGAGGCATCGATGCGGACTGTTTGTAAAGCACCGGTGCACTACAATATTACAATGCACTGGGAGGTTATGTACGGAGTGCACGGTATCAGGTGTGCCAATGTTTAGTACGGTTTTTTTGCCGTAATTTTTTTTTTTTTAAATTTAACCCCGTTCCAGTGCGCGGGGTTTTATGAACTTACCGGTGTGTTTTCGTCATTCCGTGCTGGGCGGTTTCTGTTTTCGTGCACTTTTTATGAGGCACTAGTGCGGATGCTTTGTAAAGCACCAGGTGCTACAGTAATAAAACGCACCGGGTGGGTGTGTACGAAGCGCACGGTGTTCGGTGTGCCAATGTTTTGTGCGATTTTTTGGCCATAATTTTTTTTATTTAACCCCATTCCGATTGTGCGGGGTTTATGGGCACACTGGTGCATTTTCTTCATTCCGCACCAGGCGGTTTCTGTTTTCGTGCGCTTTTGATGAGGCACCGGTGCAGAAGGGTTGTAAAGAACCAGTGCGCTAGAGAAAAACAACGCACGGGGCAGGTGTGTATGGAGCACCAGTGTCTGGTGTGTCAATGTTTTGTGCGGTTTTTTGGCCATAATTTTTTTTTATTTAACCCTGTTTCGGTGCGTGAGATTTTAAGGGAGCATCGGTGCGTTTTCGTCATTATGCACTAAGCGATTTTTGTTTTCAAGCACTTTTTATGAGGCACCGGTCCGAAAGTGTTGTAAAGGATTGGTGCGCTATATAAATGAAACGCACCGGGTGGGTGTGTACAGAGTGCATGGTGTTTGGTGTGCCAATGTTTTGTGTGCACCGGTGCTTTCTCGTGTTGAATGCGCCGGTGTGTTTTATGGTGATAAGCGCACCGGACGAAATACATCCGCAAACACCTCCACTCACCAACCTCCTCTAGTAACCTCCACTAAAAATGGATGTCTGGGGTATTTTTATATGGGGTTCCTCAAAAAAATCCGCTAGAGGGTCTTTTCCTTGTAGTGGGATGATGACCATAAACCCTGCTTCCGAGAGTGCACAGTCTGAAGAGCTATTTGTGCCGATTATGATGTCTACCGAGAAATGCTCTAAAGAAGTTCATGAAGTTTTCCTTGAGATCCATGAAGTCATATCAACACCTGCCAAGGGGAAGGCTAAGGTGACTAAGGGATCGTCATAAAAGTCGCAGAAATCCCCTAGGAAGATCACATCCCCACGCTAGGTGCCAAAGGAAAGATCTCCTACAAGTGATCCAACGAAGAGACCTATGACCGCAACCGAGAAGGTTGCGCTCTTTTTCGAGCCCATCTTGTGGCTTCCAAAGTATGTGAAGTCGTGCAGATCATCTGTAAAAGTCCCGAAGGACTTGGATACAATGCGCGCCTACCTGCAGATGCCATTGATCCTTGAGGTGGTCTTTTTGGAGGGGAGTATGTTTGGGAAGCTACCATCTATGAAATTTGATGACTCAGAATTGGTTAATGAGAAGAGCTTCCCAGAATTAGCGCTACAGTACTACCTCGAATGCATTGTGTATGCTGGAGTGGCAAGAGTAGAGCCCATGCCTTGGGCTAGCAGGTTGAGAATTCCGGCATTGCTCAACCCATGCGCCCAAGGCATGGGCTCTACTCTTGCCACTCCAGCGTACACAACACATTCGATATAGTACTCCGACGCTAATTCTGGGAAGGTCTTCTCATTGGCCAGATCCCAGTCATCAAATTTAATATATGGGAGCTTCCCAAACATATCCCCCTCCAATTGGATCGCCTCATGGATCAATGGCATCTGCAGGTAGGCACGCACTGTATCCAAGTCCTTAGGGGCTTTTACAAAGGGTCTACAGGACTTCACATACTTTGGGAGCCACAAGATGGTCTCGACAAAGAGCACATCCTTCTCGGTTACGGTCATAGGTCTCTTTATTGGATCACTCGTAGGAGATCTATCCTTTGGCACCTGGCATGGGGATGTGATCTACCTGGGGGTCAATGTCTGTGACTTCGAAGATGATCCCTTAGTCACCCTAGCCTTCCCCTTGGTAGGTGTTGGTATGATTTCATGGATCTCAAGGACAACTTCATGAAATTCTTCAGAGCCTTGCTCGGTAAATGTCGTAATCGCCACAAATATCTCTTCAGACTGCACACTCTCGAAAGAGGGGTTGGTGGTCGTCCTCCTTGGCTTGAATATAAACTTATGATTACTTAATTCGGGCACGGGAGTCTCACGGGAAGACATACAACACACACTAATAATCTCAGGGCACAATTCACTCGAACAAAAAAAGAACAGAATGTGACTCGCTTCACCTAGACATACAACGCACACTAATAATCTCAGGGCACAATTCACTCGAACAACAAAAGAACATAATGTGACTCGCTTCCTCATTTTTATAGGAGATCCGTGGTAAAAATGGTCGGAATATCATTAATGGAACATTATCCTCGTAAAAACGGTTAAAAATCCCGTAAGATCTTATCATTAATTGCAGAAAAGCCGCTCTATCCAACAATAAAATAAAATTTTCACCCAAAGTTATTGTTCCAACACCTAGTTTTTTCTGCTATGCACAACCATTGCGCTCATGTCGCACTTGCCTGCGCATGCCCTCCACACATCATGCATACAAGTGGATTCCTTTTCTCCAGCCATATGGTCATTTCATAGGCCCAGGGTGTTACACAACATTTTGTCACCGTCCCTGCAATTCCCCGTCCCACACATTGGAGGGCCTTTCCCGTGACCTGTGAGTAGTGACATAACCTGAAACCACTTTCATGGCATCCCCCTTTACAAGGACAATAAATCCTTTGAAGAAAGTTTCCTTTGTAAAACCCTAAAAACAGATCTTTTGGCCTTGGCGCGACTAGCCAGTTCAGCCCTCACACCAATGGGGAAAATCCACCATAGAGGGCATGCCAACTGGCACTATGTCCCAGTGTCTCACTCACGCCAAGCTTAATAAGGGATGTTTTTTAAAAATAAATGGCAAAATTTTGATTCCAACAAACTCCTGAACGAGTCAATAAAATGAGTTGGGAGGTTTGGCTCCGTATCTCCATGTATGGGAGGTGGTTTTCCACCTATCATGGAAGCTTCCTTAGAGATAGGGCCAATCCCATGATTGTAGGGATCCCAACTCTCCTTCCTCCATATATATAAGCTTGCCTTCATCCTTAGCAAGCTAGATAGCTGAACTTGTAGCAAGGAGACTATAGCCAGATAGCTTCTGAGAGCCAAGCCGAAGAGAGAGAGCTTGTTCCATTTCCGACAGGCTTCGTTGAGACGTGCTCCGCTGTCAACCCTGCTGAAGGAAGATCAAGTGTCAGAGCTTTGGGTTGTATATTTCCTCTGTTATTTTAATGATAAGCGAATTTGATTATGGTTCTATTCATGAGTCTATTTCTTTGATGCAATGAATTACATCCTCTCTGACTGATGTATGGTTACAGGTTTTATATTTTACATTGTGTATTAATGTATCCTTTGCATGTGTGCAGGTGTTTAGACGTGTAGAGCAGAAGAATCGTGATCTGCCAAGCGAGGGACGAAAAGCGTCATCCTTTCTTCAATGACCACTGCGTAGGACCTGAGGTAGGAAATTCATTATGTTTTTGTCGTTTTGTAACTAAGAACCTGTGTCACTGCGTGACCTGATTGTTGCTAGACCTGATCTGGCCTAGTAGGGATCGCCTCTGTCCGTAGAGGGGATTTACCTCTCCAAAAAACTGGCGACTCCACTGGGGAATTAGTTGGAGTTAGTCTTGTCTCTTTCGGTTGTTTTTGGCTTTTGATAGATTGATTTGCTCTTCTGGTTTGCCTCCTTTTGGTGTAAAACCCCTGTTCAACACCCAAAAGACCTGATCTACTCACTGTTTTCTCTTTTTTCATTTCTTTCCATAGTAAACTCGATTGGCACGGTTTATAGCGTGATATTCGCGCCAACTGGCGCTTGTTTCTAGTTAGGCCCCCGCGCCAACGCTGTTTTGGCGCATAATACAGCCAAATAGTCGCGCCAACCCTGTTTGGTGTTAGGGTTTTCTTGTTTTTGAGCCCTCTAAGTTTGTGTTTGGGTCTTGGTGTCATTTTTATCAGTGATTGAGTGCCTTGAAGTCCTTGTTGACTGTGTTTGACCCTTATCCTTTAGTTCTTTTCCCTTTACCATCAGTTTTTCATTCTAGCCCTAGGGCTTCTAGGTGCTATAGTGTGCTGAGCCTCCCGTGGGAGTTTTTGGTTCTTGCTTTTCCAGTCAACTTTATTTTCGCTTCTTTGCATTCATTTTTTTGGATTCCATTGTATCATTGCGTTAGTTGAGTGATTTCTCTCTTTTTCATTCAAGTTTCACTTTGTCTCATTTCAAGCCTAGATTACATGGTTTGTATGAGTCTTTTTGAGATTCTTCTTCGACTTGAGGAATTTCTCTATCAGTTTGAGTTTTGATTGTGTGTTTTGCATTAAGTGAACTTGTTTGTTTCGACTCTTTCACTATCATTTCTCGAATTGATTTCTTCATTAGTTTTACATTTCGTTTGGTGCATTTGCTCTAAAACATTGAAAAATATAGAAACAATTTTTTTTCCTTTTGATTAGTTAGTGAAAATTGAAAGCTTTTCCATATTATTAGTGTTATATAACTCTAAGATAAAAGTTTTTAGTTTAATTAGCGTGCATTAGAGATAGTAATGGATTTTTTGCGATCATTTTGTTGTTATTTTGAAAAGCTCTCAACCTTCCCGTAGTTAGCTCTTCATCGAAAAAAGTGATATATTGTGGCATGTAGTGTGCATTCAGAGGATTTTTGAGAGACAACATTCGATAGGGCCTAAAATTGAAACATGTTTTAAAGATCAACTCTAAAATTTTTCAATTAACCTAAGGCAACATTGAAACATTAACGAAATATCTAGAGGTCTAGGCTAGTGACGTGTTCCGGTGTTGTTAAACCTAGTAGCTGTCATTCGCCTTTTGGCTTTATACAACACTAGTACGGACTTGTGCTCCCTGTACCATCGCGTATATAAAGAGAGACCCCACTAGGTTTCTATCCTTTATCCGTAGGAAGCCGATTCTACCGCCTTATACCCGTGATATATCGGAAACAACATTTGGGGAGATTGCCTGCACGTACGTCAAGTCCTTGGTTGATTTCTCTTTCATTTCTTAACCAAGGTGTATATGGCAGTTCACGGATATCTGGTACACCCATCTGCCTATATTACCAGAGCAGTCATTCTGATCTTTTCTAACTCATTAAATTTGAAAATATCATCAAGCACTTGTCCTTTCACGCTTGTTTCCAAATTGAAAGTGATAGAGTCACCTTTTGCTTGTTTCTCGACTCTTAAAATATGAAACAATAGAGTCTGGTTTCAGTGTGCCCACGAAATATTCCTGGTTAAAGTTAGTTTCCTTAGGGTGTTGTTTTGAGTCGTTTCCAATGGAAACTTTTCCAGAGTTCACCAACCAAGGAATCCCCTCCGATGGGAATCCTGGTCCTTTTCCTCCTTTTGGAAATGTTGGTGCCCCTTATATGGCAACGTTGTCCCTTCCTGGGTTAACTGTTGGGTTGCTTGTTTGGTTGTTTTCAACCTCTGTGGTCCCGAATGTCCCGGCTACTGGTCAATTAGTTCCTCCGCCTGAACAACATCATGTTGATTCCAAGGTGGACCTCTCCCCTTCTTTGCCTGTTTCTGTGTCCTCCTCTTCTACTTCACTTGGTGAAATTCTAGATTCGAGTAACCAGGTGGCTAAGAAGAAGAAGAAGAAAACAAAGAAGAATAAGTCTGATAAGAGAGAGGCTAAGGCTGCAACTATTGCTTCTAAAACATCTCCTCTTGATAAAACTTGCAACCCTCTGCAGAAAGTTAAGTTCCCTTGCATGTTGTGCCAGGGAAACCATCTTCTTCGAAATTGCCCTAGTATTCCCGAGGTGCTCGAAGTATGGTCCAACGATCTTTCGTCGTTGCCTTTGGCTTCCGGGGGTCAGGTTGGGGCCACGTCTTCAGCTAGTGTTGGTAAAGATCCTAAGAGGCAGGGTAAGCTCACCAATCCCTATAAGTTGTGTGAAGGGCACCATGCCATTCATCTTTGTCCGTATATGGATGAAGCCAAGAGAGTTTTGGACAACTCGACTGTTTCTGCACCGTGCCTTCTGGCTGGTTACAAACAACTTTCTTTGAGTCCTTCACCAGTTGATTCAACGATTGTTCAAGAGTCATCCTTGGTCGATCCCGCTCCCCTGGAAATTCAAATTCAGGAATCCGTTCCCGACCAACCATTGGTCGTGGGATCGGTTGAGCTGGCCCCGTCTATAGTGCACCAGGTATTTTCCATTGAGAGTGGATCTCACACCCCTCATGTTCTTCTTGTTTTCTCAGATTATTTGGACTTGGAGAAAGATTCTCTTGTCCATATACCTCAAGAAGCCCCTTCGAGTAGTTTGGTCGCTTCTTTTGATTGGAATCGATTTGCAGGATACCACCTTCCGTCTTATGTGCCTTTTGAGATCACTATACAGAACTTTGATCTGGTCGTACCCAAAACCATTATAGATGAAGGTGCATCTGTTAGTATTTTATCCTCAAATACTTGGCAAGCTTTCGGTTCGCCGCCACTTGTACCTGTTACGCAGAATATGTTGGCGTTTAACAGAGGAACTAGTCAACCGTTAGGGATCCTTCCGAAGTTTCCTGTTACTTTGAGAGGGAAAATGGTCCATATGGACGTGATGGTTGTTCCTGGCTCCTTGGATTTTAATATACTCCTGGGTCACGATTATACTTATGCCATGGGAGCGCTTGTCTCCTCCCTCTTTCGTGTGATGTGTTTTCCGTACCAAGGTCGGATTGTGACCATCGATCAACTTGCGTTCTTTGGTCCTCATATGGTAGCTAGTCCACCATCTTCTCTGCAGGATCTTTATCTGCTGGTTGTGTCATCCCCGTTGCATGTCAACATGGAAAATTTTAGGGGCTAATATTCACAGGTGGGCCAATTTTCAATGGTTTTTCCAAAAAAAATATTCACCAATTTCCATTTTTTTATAAAAATGATTCGCCCAAATTTTAAAATATAAAATTATTTTACGTTAAAAATCGCCAACATTATATAGACAATATATATAATATCATTATAATTTTGATTTTTTTACAATACATCAATAAAAATTTTATAGTCTACATATTAGGGACTAGTGAGATTCGCCCATTTTTTAAACTTCAAGATAATTTTCCATCCTTAAAATTATCCCTGCATGTCAATTATGTGGCTACCTGTCCTATGCCCGTATTCAGTGATAGTGCCGTAGTGCATCGTGTGCTGGGGGCATTGGGTCCAGACTTCCAAGACGTTTTCCTTCCATCAGATGGGAAACTTTTGGAAGCCATGACTTCTTATTCATCATGATGAAAGGTTGTCGGAGCAGGGTTCGTTTTCTTGTGTCAAGCTCCTTAAAAAATGAAACAAGGTCCTCGGAGCAGAGTTTGTTTTCTATGTCAAGCTCCTTAAACCATGAAACAAGGTCTGTCGGAGCAGAGTTCGTTTTCTTGTGTCAAGCTCGTTAAAAAATGAAACAAGGTCATTTGAGGATAGTTGTTTTAATGTGTCAACCTCGTTAAAATAATGAAACAAGTTCCTGTTCAATTCGAGTCTTTGATAAGATCTCATAAAATCCCAGTCGAGTCTTTCTCTTGATCTCGTAATTTGAACCTTCACTCCATCTGCCTTTCCTATGGACTGAATCTTGGGGGGCATGTACCTCGAATTGAGTCACCATGCTGGGGGCATGCTCATTTTTTCAAGCATAGTTTGTTTTCGTTTCAAGCTTGTGTAAAAATGAAACCGGTTTCAAGCATAGTTTATCTTTGTTTCAAGCTTGTGTAAAAATGAAACCAACTTCAAGTAGAGTTTCCTAATTTCAAGCTTGTGAAAAAATGAAACCATTCCCATTTTACCTCTCATGATTGCCATTTTATCAGCCTGTTTTTGGCAGATGAGCCTTGGTTTTCTCATTCCACCGTCACTATCTGCTTGGCCGATCATATGCCTTCACTTGGTTGTTTTACTCATTCCTAAGGAACCACTGCGATGAGTGGTCTTGTTAGCCAGCCTCTTAACCTTTACTTGTTCTGAGCAGTTCCACCATTACCGGAACCAATTGCTACCCTTCATACCACTCGTTCCTCGAGGAAGAGTCACCTTTCAGCTCTTTTTTGACTCTCTAAAAATGAAAATATTGCAGAGTCGCTTGCCATTTTGATCTCGTTAAATTGGCTGCGAAATGACATCTACCCAGTATATGTTTACCCCTTTTTCGGGCTGGGATAGATTATTTACGAAAAAGGAATACCGTAGCCTATCGCGACTAGGAGGTTTTCTCAGACACAATTTTTCTACCTTTTCGGATATGAGGAACTATCTACGAAAAGGGAATGTTGGAGTTTACTTTTCCACTGTCTTTTCAAACTCTCTAAATATGAAAAGACGTCGAGTTCTTCCTTTTTCAGACTCATTAAAACCTGATGACATCGGACTCCGTCGTAATGACGGTACTCGAGTTCCTCCTTCCTAGGGCTCGTTAAATGTACTAGGTTGGATTTGTCCGAAGGACAGACTTATATCACAAGCATATGCTATCCCTTCAAGCTTGTTTCCAAAAATAATTGGGGTACTCACTAGAAATGGTGGGGAAAAATGGAACCAGTATCATCGTCGTGTCGAAAGTATCTTGCTCTTGAACATGGCACTTGTCTGCATTCGTGTCGGGTTGGAGACATCTCATCTCATTTCTTGCTTGCCTCCGTGGGTTTGGGTAATATTTTTGACCGCTCATCTTCTCTCTACCTCGTCATCATGACCTCAGATCATTTGATGTCAAATACTGCCAATTCCAGTATCGTGCCGCCGATATGTTCAAGAGAAGTTGGCCTCTGCAGTTCTCAACCTACCTTTGATTCTCTAATGATCTTGATTCACAAAAATTATGTTCCTCTGTCTCGTGTCGATGATGTGGGAAACACTATGGCCCACCTTCGATCAAGGTCACTTCCTATCGACTTCAGCTCATTATCTAGGAAGTTGATCTAGAGACTCCCTTCTGGTACCTTGGAGCCTGCATGCCTCAATGGCAGGTTCTTCGCATTCGACGCAAGGTTTTCATCATTGGCCTTCGATCGAGTGATTCTGTAGGTGTTTGACGTCAGCTCACTGTTCACATTCCATGGATTGTACCTATAGTACCTTGAGGGCCATCCTCATTATTGGTGGTTCCTCTCGCATCTGTTAACGACTTTCATTATTGGCTGGTAATCAGATGACGTTCTTGCATGTTCGACTTCAACTCACTTATTCACATGCTGGGACTTGTACTCGGTTCGGGTCGAGATGGAGCACCAGACCTTGGGTTTTTTCTGATGAAACCTAGGCTGTAGATTTTGTGGATTATCATGATTAGTTACATGAATCACTTGAATAGATGGCTGCGACCATACCTGAGTCTACTTGTTGATCCTTTCTAGATGGCTGCATCCATACCTTGGATCCTGATTATTGTATACTCTATTATGGATGGCTGCTATTACAGGTCAAAATACCTCCTCATCAGCTCAGAGGAGAAGATAAATATGGAAGGAATACAAAGACCTAAACTAAACCTACTTCTACCAAGGTAACGCACCACTATAACAACACAAGAGCGTTATAACGCACCTGATCAATGAATAGGCCGCGTTAGTGGTTATGGAAATGCTCTATTTACACTAGAGGGCAGCGTTGCCTGTGTTTTAAGTTTGAAACATGAAAAAACCGGAGAGAATGATTTGAATTTTCAGCTTTTTATCACAAGAGAGTCAGTACAAAATAGAAATTGCAAAGCACTAATCTCTTATTGGGCCTTGCCAAAACAACTGAACTCTTAAGGAAGGCAAAAGCATGGGAAGTTGAGGAAACATCTTGGTTTTTTCTATTTAGAACTGGTGGAAGGAGAAAGGCAATGATTGCTCTCTCCATCTCCTATAAAATGGAGCTGAAGGCTCTTGGTTCAAGGTCGAAGGATTGTCAAAGTTTTGAATACTTGTGAAGTAGAGAATTATTGTTGTAGTGTGAAGGTTAAAAGTCAAAGAGGTTCATTGAGAACTTGTTGACCAAGAAATCACCACATTGAGAGATAGAGAGATTGGAAGGCTGAGGAGGGCTTGGTGCAATGGACGATTGTAATCCTCCTTTTTACAAATTAATAGAACTGTATCTGTTTTGTCCATTCTATGTGTTGATATTGTCATTATTATTTGATTATTTACATAGCATGAGATGAATGGCTTAGATGTGCATTGTTTAATTGTTTATCATATATTGACTTAATTGATAGGAAATGTATGTTGTGATTACACGGGTGCTTTGATTGATTATAGGGTCGAGATTTGGAGCTGGTGAATAAGGATCCCTTCTTCGTCGTTCAACACTCTCCAAAAGACTTCAAGATCATTAAAGAGGTAATCCTCCATGGAGAGAGAAATCATTGCCTTTCTCCTTCCACCAGTTCTAAATAGAAAAAACCAAGATGTTTCCTCAACTTCCCATGCTTTTGCCTTCCTTGAGAGTTCAGTTGTTTTTGGCAAGGCCCAATAAGAGATTAGTGCTTTGCAGTTTCTATTTTGTACTAACTCTCTTGTGAGAAAAATCTGGAAATTCAAATCATTCTCTGCAGGTTTTTCCTGTTTCAAACTTAAAACATGGGTAACATTGCCCTCTAGTGTAAACAGAGCATTTCCCTAGCCACTAACGCGGCCTATTCATTGATCAGGTGCGTTATAATGCTCTTGTGTTGTTATAGTGGTACGTTACCTTGGAAAAAGTAGGTTTAGTTTAGGTCTTTGTATTCCTTCCATATTTATCTTCTCCTCTGAGCTGATGAGGAGGTATTTTGACCTGTAACAGCTGCACCCATACCACATATCATGTATCAGAGATATCAGTTGTACTTGTGTGCAGGTCTTCCGACGGAAGTGTTTTCAGTTGGGCATGTTCTCATAAAGCATTTCACCCCTCTCTCTCTCTCGGGCCTCATGCTTTAGGGGGCATCTGTTACACAACATTTTGTCACCATCCCTGCAATTCCCCGTCCCACACATTGGAGGGCCTTTCCTGTGACCTGTGAGTAGTGACATAACCTGAAACCACTTTCATGGCATCCCCCTTTACAAGGAAAATCAATCCTCTGAAGAAATTTTCCTTTGTAAAACCCTAAAAACAGATCTTTTTTCCTTGGCATGACTAGCTAGTTTAGCCCTCACACCAATGGGGAAAATCCGCCATAGAGGGCGCACCAACTGGCGCTCTGTCCCAGTGTCTCACTCACGCCAAGCTTAATAAGGGATGTTTTTCAAAAATAAATGGCGGAAGTTTGATTCGAGCAAACTCTTGAACGAGTCACTAAAATGAGTTGGGAGGTTTGGCTTCGGATCTCCATGTATGGGAGGTGGTTTTCCACCTATCATGGAAGCTTCCTTAGAGATAGGGCCAATCCCATGATTGTAGGGATCCCAACTCCCCTTCCTCCATCTATATAAGCTTTACTTCATCCTTATCAAGCTAGAGAGCTGAACTTGTAGCAAGGAGACTATAGCCATACAGCTTTTGAGAGCCAAGCCGAAGAGAGAGAGCTTTGTCCCGTTTCTGACAGGCTTCATTGAGAAGTGCTCCGCTGTCAGCCCCGTAGAAGGAAGATCAAGTGTCAGAGCTTTGGGTTGTATCTTTCCTTTGTTATTTTAATGATAAGCGACTTTTATTATGGTTCTATTCATGTGTCTATTTCTTTGATGCAGTGAATTACATCCTCTTTGACTGATGTATGGTTACATGCTTTATATTTTACGTTGTGTATCCTTGTATCCTTTGCATGTGTGCAGGTGTTCAGACGTGTAGAGTGGAAGAATCGTGATCTGCCAAGCGAGGGACGAAAATCGTCATCCTTTCTTCAACGACCACTGCGTAGGAGCTGAGGTAGGCAATTCATTATGTTTTTTTCATTTTGTAATTAAGAACTTGCGTCACTGTGTGACCTGATTGTTGCTAGACCCGATCTGGGCTAGTAGGGATTGCCTCTGTCTGTAGAGGGGATTTACCTCTCCAACACAGGGTTATCCCTATATAGCTTCAATCAGCTTCCGTTGACGTGCCCTGGGAGAATATCACCGCACAACGTGGCCAAGCACATCATACCTCCATTAGTGATCTCCTTCACAACATACGACCCCAACCAATGCATTCTGAACTTCCCTAGGTGGCGTGCAAACTAACTGTCATACAATAAAACCATATCTTCTTCGTTAAATTCCTTCTTCCGGATGTTCCTATCATGCTTAACCTTATCGCGTGCTTTCTGTACTTGCTAATGAAAGTTGGAAATAAACCAATCCTCCTCTAATGCAACCAATTGTGACAAACGTCCCTCCATGATTTCTGGTTCAACCATATTAGTTAGTGTTGCGATGCGTAGGCTTAGAAGGATGTATTCCATTGGCATGATAGCTTCCTGGCCATAAACCATCCCGAATGGTGTTTTACCAGTCAAATTCTTGCATGTGGTCCGATAAGCCCATAAGACAACAGGTATGCGCACATCCTAATCGTTTCGGTTTGCATTGTAGATATTTGTAAGTGCATTCTCCAGGATCTTTTGAAAGGCTTCTACTGTAGCATTTGCCTGAGGCTGATAGGGAGTACTCTTTTGGTGATGTATCTTGAATTCTTCTGTCAGAGTTTCAATAGTCTCATTAACAAAGTGCGTACCCCGATCACTCATCAATATCTTTGGGCACCCAAATCTAGTCAAGATATTTTCAAAAATAAATTGCGCAGCAGTGTCTGCAATACAATATTTTACTGGCTTAGATTTTGCCTATATAGTTACATAGTTTGTTGCAATGATGATGTAGCGTGCACCGATCCTTTTTCCAGGAGGATTAATAGGTCCAACAAAGTCTATGGCCCATTTATCAAAAGCTTGCAGAGCCATCTACAGCTGCAATGGAATCTCATCTCTACGTGATGGCTTCCCTGTTCTTTGGCATGCATCGAAAGCTCAACAATATGCATGTGCATCATTGTACAGTGTGGGCCACCATAATCCAACGCACAGAACCTTTTGCACAGTGGATTTCCTTTCATAGTGGCCTCCTGCCACTCCCCTATGAGCTTCAGCCAAGGTGTCTTCTCTTTCATGTTCTAAGACATACCTTCTTAAAGCTTCTTCCGCACCCAATTTTTACAGTTGACCATCAATCAATGTAAAGTCAGCTGTGCGCGTAACCAACTCCTTTTGTTCCACCGAATATTCAATAGGCGCACTACTAGTAGTTAGAAAGTGAATGATATTTGCAAAGTGTTCATCGACCAATTTAATGAAAAAGAGTCGTGCATCAGGTAATTTGTCCTCCAAACTAGCCAGTTCTTCCCCATTATCAATGCCTGATAAGCTAAGTCACTTGATATGGGGATTCGAGAATCAGATTCGGGATACAGTGACCCCCGGAACAAGACACTTCTAGGATACGATATGTTATATATTATTTTATTATATATATATATATATATATATATATATATATATATATATATATATATATATATATATATATATATATATATATATATATATATATATATATATATATATAAAAAATTAGATATTTTTTATGCAAATTCATACAAATTCATTGATTCAAACATAGATTTAAGATCTTAGATACTCATACATGATACATTGATACATCATACAATTGTCAAAATCGCACTTTTATAAGTCAAAATCGCACTTTTACAAGTCAAAATCACACTTTTCGGCTGCTCGAATCCGGCTGTACGGGATTCGATCGTATCCATACAGGATACAATCAAGATTTGACGTATCTTGTACGGATACAATCAAATCTGGTGATTTTTGTACGAATCCGTACGTATCGTATCGGATACGACATATTTGGGATTCGTGGGCTCCACCCAAAGAATATGGTTTCTTAGCTGATAAGTGATCAGGTTTGGCATTTAATCTACTAGGCTTAACAATTATTTCAAAATCATATTTTTGGAATAGCAGTAGCCATCAGCTAGATTGGTACTTTAAAGCAGATTGACTAGGTACTTTAAAGCAGATTGGTCAGTGAACATCTTGAAGTGCCCTCCTAGCTGATAATGCATATATTTTTGCAGAGCATAGACCATAGCCAAACCTTCCCTCTCTGTGGTTGATAATTGCACTCTACATTGGAGAGCTTTCTAGTTGCAAAGGAAATGGGGTGATAAATATCTCCTCCTCCTCGATGCGTTAAGACAACTCCAAGTGCAATACTGGATGCATCAACATGCACATGGAAGACCCTGGACCAGTCAGGGAATACTAAAATAGGCGCAGTAAAAATATTTTCCTTGAGAAACTGAAAGCTCCTTTGGCAATCCTCATCCCAACAAAATGACACATTTTTCTTCAACAATTTTTTGATGGGTGTAGTGATCAGCTCGTAGCCCTGAATGAATTTTCTATAATATCCTGTGTGTCCCAGAATAAAGAGCAAATTTTTTACATTGATAGGAACCTCTAAATTGACAATTACTACAACCTTGGCTGGATCTACCATCAAACCTTGTTGACAAACAATATGCCCCAACAAGATCCCAAAAGGAACACAAAATATACACTTCTTCAAGTTAAGGGAAATTTGATGCTTTCTACAAGTGTCGAGAATCATGCGCATGTTGGAAACATGCTTCTTCAGCAGTCCAAACACAGCCCAAACATCAAAGTACACCTCCAGAAACTTGTGCATGAACTCCTTGAATACAACTACTACTATGCGCGAGAATATAGCAGGTGCATTCTTCAATCCAAAGTGCATGACTATGTATTGGAAGGATCCTCATTATGTTGCAAAAGTGGTCTTACTTTGTTCTTCTGGCGCAATCCTGATCTGATGGTAGCCTGAAAAACCATTAGTGAAAGAGTAGGCCTCTTGTCCTCCAAAATTTTTCAATATCTCATCTGAAAATGGGGTAGGGAAGGGATCATGTATGCATGCATGATTCAGTTTGCGCATGTCTACACAAATATTTATTTCTCCCTTAGTATTCTTTTCTTGAACAACCATCAGGCTAACAAAATCAGACTCATCCAAGGGCTTAATGATTCCCGCAACAACCATTTTCTCTAATTCTTCTTTCACTTTCTGCTTATATTTTGGATTTAACCAGTATGGTTGCCACTTGACGGGGCACGCATCTGGTTTCAGAGAGATTTTCATAACTCCCAAGTCTCTTACAATTCCTTTTAGCTCAGAAAAACTTGTGGGGAATAGGTCCCGATATTCTGTCAACAACTTCGCAACCTTTCCCACTATGTAATCATCCCAATAATTTCCTATTTTGGCCAACTTGGGTTGTTCCTCCATCCCAATGTTGACTTGCTTAAGTTTTAAGGGCTTAGTCAGATACATCATTCTTAACAAGGGGCCTTCAACTGCGCGCTCCCCCTCAGACTCTAGGATATTGATATTTCTTGGGTCTTCATGGTTATCATTGACATATTTCTGCAGTTGACAATGTTAGCCATCAGTAAATTTTTGTCATAGCAAATGATGGCTAAAATAGGTCTTTAGTCTTCAAGAAACAAATATCCTGCAAAATTTGTGACTTCTTGAAGCCTGCTATTCCTTAGCTTGTTGTTCCTTAAGTGTTGTTCCCTAACTGTTGTCCCCTAAGCTGTTGTTCCCTAAGTGTTGTCCCCTAAGCTGCTGTTCCCTAACTGATGTTCCCTAACTACTGTCCCCTAAGCTGTTGTTCCCTAACTGCTATTCCCTATTGTTGTTCCCTCCAAAAGAAGTGTTGTTCCTTTCAAAGAATCCACCAAGAAATCCTGCTGATTCAAAAAGAAATGTTTACAAAGGCTAAAATCCCCTTTTTTTCCCTTTAAATTACCCTTCATTTCATCAAAAATCCCTTTAGACAAAGAAAACCCCTTTTTCTGGGTTGAAATTACCCTATTTTTCTTATCGGAACTTGAAAAACCCACAAAAACCCCTTAAAAACCTTTAAAGAGCCTTTCTGCTCCTTTTAGGCCTGAAGCCTCCTTCTCCTCCGCTCTTGGTTACATACCCCGCCATATGATCATACTCCAGGCTTTAGCCCCTTTTGGCTTAGCCCCTAGTCCCCTACTCCTCCACAAGACCACACTTCCACTTTATTTTAGCCTCCTTCCCTTGCCTATTGTTTACCCCCATGCTCTTTATGAGAACACATTTCCCTTTGTGTTTTTTCCATAACCACAATTTATCATTTTAAGATTAAAAACCTATGTTTGCCCGACCTAAGAAGTCCTCCCGCTACACGACAAAGTATGCCCACGTCACCATTGGTCCCACCCCCCACTACGAGCCATTCCCAAATCCTTTCTTGCCACCTGGCCTCCACTTACTCCATCCACCGCGTAACTCCAAATCATCGCGTTCGTCTGTTGCCGTTGATCTGCATCCTCGCAGATCGGACGGTTAGTTCACTCAGACCACCAAATTTCCCTGACGCGCAACTTGAGAACGAAATAGGAGGTATTATGAAAGCCACGTGTCTCATTTTTATTGGATCGCGTTCCATCCGGGTAGAACTGCTTACCACTCAATCATCACGCGAAAATCGCCGACGGTTTTCACAAAACCACCACGCTCCCTTTTCGCGGAAAAGTCATTTTAAAGCCGGGTTTTCACGGATTTTCTCCATAGAGCCTTTTCCACCCGCATTTCATCTCCTCTATATATGCTCCTACGCCTCCGCCAGCCTCCGAAGCAGTTTCATCCACACATCGCAGGTTTTTATAACATATTGTGTTGTTTTTGTAGGTTTTGTGATGATCTTTGAAGCATAAATCCTCCCCCCAGCTCAGTGAAGGGGCAAGGCCGAAGGTTATGATCTTCGTGGCCTAAAAACAGATGCAAAAAGGCCAAAGGGATTTTTTCCACGTCACAAACAATAGATCAGGACCATTCTATATTTCAGTGAAGCTCCCCAATGAACTAAAATCCTCCTTCACATAATAGAAGGGAAAGAACTGTGAATTAAAGGGAAGGTCAGCGGGTAGTCGCAACGAAAAGGTTTAAATTCGTAAGAATGAAGGATTTAAGTTTTAATCCTGTGTTTTTAGTGATAAAGAACAGTTTAAAGATTGATAGCATAGGATTAAGAGGAAGTCATCAAAATATTCAAGGATAAAGGGTTAATACATGAAGATTGAACATGAAAAGCATAACCTGACAAAGAAGGCCTAAAAACAAAGAAAAGGGATATTTAACAGGTTAAAACAGTCAGCACGTAAAGTTTAAAGGCTCCGGAGATGATTATAAAACACAAAAGCAATATCAAAGGCCTTAATATTGAAGTTCAAAGTGCCAGATCAGCACAAATCAACAAAGAACCTTTGAATGCCACATCAGCAAGGCTATTGCTACTCAACATGTCACCAGCCAGCTAATTTTCCTAAAAAAAAATACACAGTTAATGAATAGTCAGAGATATTTTCCAAAAGACAGCCCATAATTAATTACCAGCCTACCAAAAGCCTCCAAAGTCATCAAAAGTGACTACTGTTGATAAAATCAATGTAAAATTAATTAAACAAAGTTAAAACATCTGATATCTCCTCCCTTTGGCCTCCCAAGTGCCGAGAAGCATTTAATCTTTGTTAATTAAACAAATAGACCTCTTTTCACTGCACCCCCTCATTCTTCTATAAATACTTCTCTAGAAGACAATATTAAGGGTGGGGTTTTGAATACTTACTTGATGTAAATAGTTGTTGAGGCTACTGAAGCTCTGTTTGTAATTGAAGAAAGATAGGCTAAGAAGAGAAGTTTGTAGCTGTAAAGACCCACTGGACTTGAAGATTGTAACTGGTTCGAACATCAAATATACAAGCTGATTTATGAGATCCTGGTCTATGTCAATGATGTGTTTCTTACTGTAATTTTCATTTTACTTATGTTTTCATGCTGTCCACTATTCTCTGATAAAGAACAACAAATATAGATTAGGATTTACTGTAAAGTACCCTAAATCTCACTGAAAAATCTTTATCTTTATGTTTTCTTCTAACTATGTTTTTGAGGATAATTCAATAGAATATAACCAGTGAAGTGTTGGTGAGCCCATGTTTCCTGAGTATAATTTGAGATATTGTCTTTGAAAGTTTCCCTAAGAGTGTGCCAAAATCATGCTAGATTAAAAGTTCTTACCTGATCTTAGGCTACTTTTTATGTTCATCTTGAATGTTTTTCTTAAAGAATATGCTGAATGCAGACTAGGTTGAAAGTCCTTATTTGATCATAAGCTATTCTGTGTTTTATGTTAAATGTTTCCCCTTGAAGATATGCTGAAAGCAAGCTAAGTTAAAAGTCTTCACTTGATCTTAGGCTTTTCTTTGTTTTCTCTTGAGTGTATGTTGCAAGCAGGCTAGATTCAAAGTTCTTACCTGATCTGAAGCTGCTCTTAGTTATTTCTTATGTGTTTGCTTCTTTCATCACACTCCTTGATGTCTCATACCATAATTCAATCTAAGAAGATATTTTGATATAGATGACTTGCCCCATAGACCATTCTTGGAACTTTTTGTTCAACTAAAATCCTTTATGATTCCATAGCCCAATGGATTGATACTGTTTCACACCTATCCTATCATCTGAATCATTATCTCAATCTACTCATAGCTTCACCCTTCAAGGATTTCCCTCATTTTGATAACATTCTACCCTACCAAAACAAACAAGAAACCTTGATAGCTAGCCTAATATCTCACTTAAAGCCTAAAGATATATCTTTCGAAAGAATCTATATAGAGAGATCCCTCTCTGAATCTAGGATGGCTAGATCCTTCGATTCCAAAGTGGTTATGATGTAGGCTCTGCAACGTTTGTTCTTGCCAATCTTACAAACTATAGAGAGCTAACATAGTGGTGACCATACTGGGGATATTATTAAGTAACATGAAACTTCACAACTCAACGAACCCCTATTCTAAACGATGACAAGTGTCACTAAGACTGGTTATTATTGATTGTTGATGGTGAACAACAAACAAACCTTGAAAAAAAGTAAAAATCCCTTCACCTGGTGACTCCATTGGTATTCAGTAGGCATGCTAACCCCACTAGTTTTCATAAAACTTCACTAGGAATTTCTTCAACATCATTTAGACCCAGTTAAGAAGACTAGGTGGATTGAGTTTTCTTTTGAAAAATATTAGTTAGCCTCTGAAAGACTGTCATACTTGGCTGAATTTCTCTCATCATCAGGTCTCAAAACACCTCATAGTGGCTCCTAGAAGAATTCATACCAGAGCCTATCCTGACCCAAATCCTCTTGAGATAGTTGATAACCCAGAAAGTATACTTAGGAAGTCTCCTAAGTCTAAAACTTCAACTGTTGTCAGACCAATCTATAGAGCTAATTTTGTTCCCAAAAATCTCTCAGCTCTGCAAAATACACAAGTTGACTTAAGAAACCCATTCATAACTAGGTCACTTGATGATATAGATCAGATAGACTTTGAACCTTCACACTCACCCCATCACAGTGGTGAACATACTGATAGTAGAGAAACTACCCCAACTGAGCTACATTTCATTCACAACTTTGGTTTCTCTCATCCCAGATTTGCTTAGCAATCTCTCGCTGGTCTTGTTATCCATACACCCACTGTTCAAGCTACTCCATTCCATCCTCCCCCTCCAATATTACATCTCCCACCTGTAAACCCTCCACTTTTCCCACCACCTCCTATCATGGCAACATGGTATGCTCCCTTAGTCCTTCCTTTGCCTTTAGTAAATTTTCCACTGGACTATCAGTTCAAAATTCCCCATTTCATTGGAAGTGAAGCCACTACTGCTCAACAACATGTAGACAAGTTGAATGATGCTTTTGATTACATGGAGATATAAGAGGAGACCATTAAGATGAGAATATTTTCCCAAAAGCTTAGGAGGAGAAGCCAAGAAATGGTTTAAGGGTTTAACTCCTAATAGCATCAATGATCTCCCTTCCTTACATCAAATATTCATCAACAAATGGGAAATTAGGAAGAACCCTTTCCAAATACTTTCTGATTACAACAACCTCAAAAGAAATCCTGGGGAAAGTGTTCAAAATTATTGCACCAGATTCAATAGTGTTTATAATGCACTGCCCCTAGATTTGAAACCTCCTCAAGGCTCAGCCTTGGCCAAATTCACTGAAGGCTTTGATCCAGAAATGGCCTATCAGCTAAGAGAAAGGGATCCCTTAACTTTAGAAGACATGAAAAAGGGATCTCTTAGTGTAGAAGCTAATCTGATTGAGAAAAGAGCGAGGATGAGGACTGAAAAGAAGGTATCATTTAGGGAGGAACCTACACCTGCCCCATCTACTTCCAAGGTGGAAAGGATGTTGGAGGCTATGATGGAAAGGATGAGCATATTAGAGAGAGCTCAAGCTAGAGAAAACCAAACAGCTCCTCAGAATAGGAATCAAAATCAGAACTTTAGGAGAAATCAACCTCAGAACAGACAAAGAGATTCGGATCAACAGATTAGACCCCCTTTCCAAGAGAATTACGTATATGAGGATGAAGAAACAAATGAACAAACAGAGGAAGATAACATAAACATGTTAGGAGTAACCAATGAGGATTCTGATTACCCCCAGGAAAGTAAACAAGGTCTATATACACCCTATGATGATAAAATACCAGCAACTGAATACTATGAACAAAATTCTAAAAATTCCATCATAGGATAGCCCAAAAAATATGACCTAAGAAGTAAAAAGAACCCAGAAACCCCCAGAAAGAAACCCTCTGATAATTTTGCCAAAAACAACCCTGTAAACAATTCTAAAAATACAACAGAAAAACATAAGACAACGGTTGAAAGTTTCGATCCTATTAAGGGAAAAAACATCCAAATCAATGAAAAACAGGGTGGTGATTTTAGTAGCACTAGCATTTCAGCTATTGCTCCTGAAAAACCATTTTGACTGCTGTAAAAAGTAGAAATCAACAAGCTGATTTTTCTGATGGAAGTGTGACTAACAAGGTTGAATCAAACATTTTAAAAACTCAGATTCCCTTTAGCATAGAGAATGAAATTGCCAAAATCAAAATCTCTATCCCACTTACTGAGTTAGCCACTCAAAATGCATATAGAGGTCAAGTTTTGAAAGCTTTGAACGTAGAAGATGTGCATGATACTGTTAATTTAAATGATGATACTCTAGAACTTCTGTTCGGTCCCAAGATTGAAGGGAAATTTCAGGAAGGAACTACCCCTCCATTCTATGTCAGTTTGAATATCCATGATAATATTTTACATAATGCTATGCATGATTCAGGGGCTTCTCATAACCTCATGCCCAAAGTAATCATGGAGAGATTAGGCCTTGAGGTAACCAGACCATATAATGATTTGTATTCCTTTGACTCCAGTAAAGTAAAATGTTTAGGCCTGATCAAAGATCTTTGTGTAAACTTGACCCAAATCCCAGCCAAATGCATATTGATGGATGTGGTAGTGGCTGATGTTACCCTCAAATATGGCATGCTTCTTTCGAGGTCATGGGGTGCTAAGTTACAAGGTACCATGCAAATGGATATGACTTATGCCACCATCCCTGTCTTCAATCAACCTAGAAGACTTTATAGGGAAACACACGTGAAATAGATGGTGAGTAGTCCAGAAAGACTAGAAAAATCCCCTCTCTATCCTATACATACTGACCTTGACTCATTCATTCTTATTAATGATGATATTTCTAATGAGCAAGAGCTGATCAATGAAACATCTACCAAGATAGTGGAAATCATATATGAAGAGGAAAACAAGGGGAAAAATGGAAAACAATTTGCTAATTCAGAAAATCAAAGTAAACAGTTCACAGGTCTTGAGTATCAAAACCACCCTAAACATGGTACCAACCCTGAGAGTCAAATAATGAGCCCTCAAAACATTGAAGAATTTGAGGGACAAAACCATGATAAACATAGTGCAGACCTTCAGGAACAAAACAGAGAGGAAAACAATAAAACTAATGACAAAATAGAAAACAACCCTCTTTGGAGTATGAGCTTTGATGGGTCTTGCTCTAAAAATGGTGCAGGAGCAGGCATATGGGTACATAACACTGAAAACAATCATGCTGAGGGTCATTCCTATATATTGAATTTCAAATGTACAAATAACATAGCAGAGTATGAAGCTCTCCTTTTAGGCCTGCG
Source organism: Pinus albicaulis (assembly GCA_034641835.2). NCBI lineage: Eukaryota > Viridiplantae > Streptophyta > Pinopsida > Pinales > Pinaceae > Pinus > Pinus albicaulis. The sequence continues at coordinate 791,424,727 of CM076572.1, read as the reverse complement.
TTTTTTGAAAAAATTAGGGGCCCAGAGAATAACAGTTCATGGAGATTCAGAATTGATAATTAGGCAAGTAAATGGGAAATACACTGCTAAACATCCCAGACTTAGAGCCTATAGAGACAATGTCATGGACTTGTTAAAAACATTTACTGAATTCCAACTTACCTTTGTCCCAAGGAAACAGAACATTCGGGCCAATGGATTAGCTTTTGCTGCCCGAACTTGCCTAACACCTTATGAAAACAAGAAATGAAACACACAAGTTAAATATAGACTAGCTGTCCCGGATAATGAAAAATACTGGCAAGTTTTTGATGGAGATAAACAAATAGAAGACTTCCTGCTGTCCAAAAATGAATTTGAACTACCAGACTCAGATTCGGAGTATGAACAAGACTATCCTACTGAATAAAACCCTTTGGTTGAAGAAGAAAAGTCTCCTGAGATTGCTAAAATAAATCTGTTAACTGATAGTCCCAAAAACGCAACAGAAAATGGTACAGAAGATTTAGCAGTGCTGCAATCTAAAAATCAAAGCTTGCCAAAAAGACTGGTCCCATTAGAAGAATTGTTTGTCTTCAATGATGTTGCCAAAAAACCAAAACTGGAACCAATTGAGGCTGAAGTGGAAGAATGCAACATAGGCAGTGAAGAAGAACCCAAAATGATCAAACTATCTAAAACACTGCCTACTCATATTAAACTAAAATACATTGAGCTATTTAAATAATTTTCTGATGTTTTTGCATGGAGCTACAAGGATATAAAATCATATGATACAGAGATAATCCAACATAAGATACCCTCAAAGAGAACCAGAATCCTTTTAAACAAAAACTGCGCAGAATTAACCCTGTTCAGTTACCTCTGGTAGAGAAAGAAATTAAGAAAATGTATGATGCTGGAATCATAGTCCCAGTAAGATATTCAGACTGGGTGTCTAATCTTGTATCAAATAGGAAGAAAACATGAGAAATAAGGCTTTCTATTGATTTCAGAAACTTAAACAAGGCCTCATTAAAGGAAAATTATCCCTTGCCCAGAATGGATCACATCCTACAAAGGGTAGTTGGTTCTAAAATAATTTCTTTGCTAGATGGCTTCTCAGGCTACAATCAGGTATTGGTATATCCGGATGACCAACTCAAGACAGCCTTTACTACTCCTTGGGGTACTTTCATGTACGTGAAAATTCCCTTTGGTTTAATGAATGTTGGTGCCACATTTCAGAGAGCCATGGATATAGCATTCTCAGAAGAAATAGCTCACTTCATTGTGATTTACCTTGATGATATCACTGTCTATTCTAAAACAGATGAAGAACACCTAATACACTTAAGAATTTTTTTTGAGAAATGCAGAAAGTATGGGTTGTCCTTAAATCCAAAGAAAACGTTGTTTGGTCTCCAAGAAGGCAAGCTTCTTGGACATATCATATTAGAATAAGGAATAAGGATAGACCCAAAGAGGATCGATGGCATACTGCAAATCACCCATCCTAGAAACACCAAGGAACTTCAATCTTTCATTGGGAAGATTAATTTCTTGAGAAGGTTCATACCCAATCTAGTTGAACTCCTTAGAAACATAACAAATATGCTTAAGAAATAAGGAGGAGTTAAATGGACCTTGGAAGCAAAGAAATCATTTGAACTGGTAAAACTAGCACTCACCAAAACACCAGTTCTTATCAGTCCTGATTCTTCAAAACATTTCTTCATTTTATCATTTGCATTAGCCACACAGTAGCTGCTGTCCTATTACATAAGAACTTGAATGGACAAGAGCAACCCATTGCATTTTTCAGTAAGGAATTAAGAGATGCACCCCTGAAGTACAATATCATGGAAAAACAAGCCTTTGCCTTAGTCAAAGCCTTAAAAGACTTCAGAGTTTACATTTTTCATTCTCACATTATAGCATTTGTGCCTCATTCAGTTGTAAAAGACCTAGATGGGAAAAGAGGAAAGTGGATTGCTGTAATTCTAGAGTATGACTTAGAAATCAAGCCCAATAAGCTCATAAAAGGTCAAGGACTAGCAAAACTTATGGCTGAATCCAACTTCCAAGCTCTTGATATAAACATGTTGAATGCATTAGATGAACATGAAGAGTTGTCAACTCCAATTATTAAAGAGCATTTTTTGAATTCATCATGGTATGCTGATATTTTGTATGTATTGCTCAACTTAAATGCCTCTCCCGGTTTATCTAAAATAAAGGCAAGATTTTTAAAACTGAAAGCTGTAATTATTGCATTTTGGATAGATGTTTATATTGGAAAAATGCTAGTGGATTATTACTTAAATGTTTTCCTGAGAATGATGCAGATAAAATCAAGCACGAATTTCACGAAGGAGAATGTGGAGGCCACCTCTACTGGAAAGCAACTGCTAACAAAATCCTTAGAGCTGGTTACTACTGGCCCACCCTCTTTCAAGATATCCACAAAATGATTATTGCCTGTCATAAATGCCAAATCTTTGAAGGCAAAAGAAAGTTGCTTCCTTTACTTCTGCAACCTATCACTGTTGAAGCTCCTTTTCAGCAGTGGGGTCTAGACTTCATTAGGGAAATCCATCCTGCCTCCTCTGCCCAACATAAATGGATCCTCACAGCCACAGACTATTTCACCAAATGGATAGAGGCCATACCTTCTAGGAATGCCACAGACTCTGTTATCATTTCATTCATTGAAAACCATATACTGTATAGATTTGGCTGTCCCAGGAATATCATTACTGATAATGCTGCTGCATTTGGATCCAAAAATATGGTGGACTTCTATCATAAATATCAGATTATATTGGGTCATTCTACAACTTATTACCTTCAAGGTAATGGGTTGGCAGAATCCTCAAATAAAAGTTTGGTTAATATAATTAAGAAGTTGTTGGAGGATAATAAGAAGACATGGCACAACAAACTATGCATTGTGGGCAGACAAACTAACAATTAAAAAATCAATTGGAATGTCTCTCTACCAGCTAATTTATGGGACTAATGCAATATTTCCAACCAGTCTAGGAGTACCAGTTATGAAGCTGATCCAAGAAGTACAGTCTGAAGATGTTGACATAACAAGAAGAATAAACTAGACTGTACATTTGCAACAAACCAAAGAGGAAGTATACCTCAGAACACATCAACTACAAGAAAATATCAAGAAGTTGTTTGACAAAAGAACCAAGGTAACTGACTTCACAATTGGTGACAAAGTATTGAAATGGGATTCAAGGAGAGAAGATAAGGGAAAACACAGAAAATTTGATAATTTATGGCAAGGCCCCTATCTCATTCACTCTGCTATTGGAAACAACACATTTTTTTTGCAGGAATTGGATGGATCTGAATATTTCGGAGGTCCTATCAATGGAAGGATGCTCAAACACTATTTATACTAACTAATATGTCAGTTTCCAGGCTTTTTGGTCCATTGTATGATACTGCTTTTTAATTTGAAAAGAATAAATACCAAAAACAATAGAAAATAGAAAAAGAGGGCAGATTGAAAGAAGATAGGTACAACCCCATACCCTAAAAAAAAAAAAGTAATTCTGAAAGTGTGCAAGCCTAAATGCCACTACCAAAAAAGAACACTGCTATTTTAGTCATACAGTCTAATCATGACTAGATAGATTTCAATTTACTGCTGATAGGTTAGTGAAGAAGATTTGCCAAACTGTTTAATCTTGGCTTACTAGTAGATTAGATTAGGATAGAAAGAGTGGCTCTAATCAGATCACAATCTGAGCCAAAAGGAAGAAAAAGAATGGGTTCTAATATGCTGAAAACTTGAACCAGGAAAAGAAGAAGACAACTCTAAAAAGACCAAAACCAGAGCTGAAAGAAATATGAAGGATGTTTTTTTTTTAAATATTTTTTAGAAATTAAAGCCTTCACAATTTTGTTTAAAAATTTCTGCAAATAAAGTTTGTGTGCAACTTGTTGTTATGCCATAGACACTACAACAAATCAAACAACGTAATCCTGGTTTGGCTGTCTTTTAAATTTCTGTTTTAGAATATAGAGAATAAGATCTGCTAGACAGTCTAATCCTGACAGATAGTAGCTTAGGTAGAGAATTTATGAGTTCAACTGTCTAATCTGAACTCATGGAAGAAATAAGGGTAGAGTTAGATTAGTTTTTCCTGTTTTCAAAAGAATAAAATATTGATGTCAAAGGTTTGCTAGTCTAAATGCACCTTATGAAGAAAAAATGTTAGGAAGTAGGTTGGGTAGGTAGTTGTTTGGGAAATTTTTTTTGTTTGATGCAAGTACTGATCATCTTTTAAAGCTGCATGATCAAAGAAGAAGCAGGCTGTCAATGGATAAGGCACAGGTCTGCATCCCAGAGATCAAATTTCTGAAGTTCTTGACACCTCCAAGGAGATGCCATCCCCAAGTGGAGCCACTGTCAGCCATCAGTAAATTTTTGTTATAGAAAATGATGGCTAAAACAGGTCTTTAGTCTTTAAGAAACAAATATCCTGCAAAATTTGTGACTTCTTGAAGCCTGATATTCCTTAGCCTGCTGTTCTTTAAGTGTTGTTCCCCAACTGTTGTCCCCTAAGCTGCTGTTCCCTAAGTGTTTTTCCCTAACTGTTGTCCCCTAAGAGGTTGTTCCCTTACTGTTGTTCCCTAACTTCTGTCCCCTAAGCTGTTGTTCCCTAACTTCTGTTCCCTATTGCTGTTCCCTTCAAAAGCAGTGATGTTCCTTTCAAAGAATCCACCAAGAAATCCTGCTGATTCAAAAAGAAATGTTTACAAAGGCTAAAATCCCCTTTTTTTCCCTTTAAATTATCCTTCATTTCATCAAAAATCCCTTTAGACCAAGAAAACCCCTTTTTCTGGGTTGAAATTACCCTATTTTGCCTATCGGAACTTGAAAAACCCACAAAAACCCCTTAAAAACCTTTAAAGAGTCTTTCCGCTCCTTTTAGGCCCGAAGCCCTCTTCTCCTCCGCTCTTGGTCACATTCCCCGCCATATGATCATACTCCAGGCTTTAGCCCCTTTTGGCTTAGCCTCTGGTCCCCTACTCCTCCACAAGACCGCACTTCCACTTTATTTTATCCCCCTTCCCTTACCTGTTGTTTACCCCCGCAATCTTTATGAGAACACATTTCCCTTTGTATTTTTTCCATAACCACAATTTATCATTTTAACATTAAAAACCTACATTTTCCTGACCTAGGAAGTCCTCCTGCTACACGACAAAGTATGCCCACCTCACCATTGGTCCCACCCCCCACTACGAAGCCATTCCCCAATCCTTTCTTGCCACCTGGCCTCCACTTACTCCATCCACCGCGTAACTCCAAATCATCGCGCTCGTCTGTCGCCGTCGATCTGCATCCTCGTAGATTGGACGATTGGCACACTTTGACCATCGAATTTCCTCGATGCGCAACTTGAGCACAAAATAGGCGGTATTATCAAAGCCATGCGTCTCATTTTTATTGGATCGCGTTCCCTCCGGGTAAAACCGCTTACCACTCAATCATCGCTTGAAAACCGCCGACGGTTTTCGCAAAACCACCATGCTCCCTTTTCGCGCCAAAGTCATTTTAAAGCCGGGTTTTCACGGATTTTCTCCACAAATCATTTTCCACGCGCATTTCATCTCCTCTGTATACGCTTCTCCACCTCCGCCAGCCTCCAAAGAAGTTTCATCCACACATCGCAGGTTTTTATAACATATTTTGTTGTTTTTGCAGGTTTTGTGATGATCTTTGAAGAAGAAATCCTCCCCCTAGCTCAGTGAAGGGGCGAGGCCAAAGGTTATGATCTTCGTGGCGTAAAAACAGATGCAAAAGGGCCAAAGGGATTTTTTCCACGTCACAAACAATAGATCAGGACCATTTTGTATTTCAGTGAAGCTCCCCAACACACTAAAAGCCTCCTTCGCATAACAGAAGGGAAAGAATTGTGGATTAAAGGGAAGGTCAGCGGGCAGTTGCAACGAAAAGGTTTAAATTCGTAAGAATGAAGGATTTAAGTTTTAATCCTGCATTTTTAGTGATAAAGCACAGTTTAAAGATTGATAACAGAGGATTAAGAGGAAGTCCTCAAAATATTCAAGGATAAAGGGTTAATACATGAAGATTGAACATGAAAATCATAACCCGACAAAGAAGGCCTAAAAACAAAGAAAAGGGATATTTAACAGGTCAAAACAGTTAGCACGTAAAGTTTAAAGGCTCCGAAGATGATTATAAAGCACAAAAGCAATATCAAAGGCCTTATTGAAGTTCAAAGTGCCAGATCAGCACAAATGAACAAAGAACCTCCGAATGCCACATCAACAAGGCTATTGCTACTCAACATGTCACCAGCCAACTAATTTGCCTAAAAAAAAATACACAGTTAATGAACAGTCACAGATATTTTCCAAAGACAGGCCAGAATTAATTACCAGCCTACCAAAAGCCTCCAAAGTTAGAAAAAGTGACTACTGTTGATAAAATCGATGTAAAATTAATTAAACCGAGTTAAAACATTTGATATCTCCTCCCTTTGGCCTCTCAAGGGCCAAGAAGCATTTACTCTATGTTAATTAAACAAATAGACCTCCTTTCACTGCACCCCCTCATTCTTCTATAAATAATTCTTAAGAAGATAGTATTAAGGGTGGGGTTTTGAATACTTACTTGATGTAAATAGTTGTTGAGGTTACTGAAGCTCTGTTTGTAATTGAAGAAAGATAGGCTGAGAAGAGAAGTTTGTAGCTGTAAAGACCCACCGGGCTTGAAGATTGTAACTGGTTTGAACATCAAATATACAAGCTAATTTATGGGATCCTGGTATATGTCAATGGTGATGTGTTTCTTACTGTAATTGTCATTTTACTTGTGTTTTCATACTGTCCACTATTCTTTGATAAAGAACAACAAATATAGATTAGGATTTACTGTAAAGTACCCTAAATCTCACTGAAAAATCTTTATCTTTATGTTTTTTTCTAACTGTGTTTTTGAGAATAATTCAATAGAATATAACCAGTGAAGTGTTGGTGAGCCCATGTTTCCTGAGTATAATTTGAGATATTTTCTTTGAAAGTTTCCCTAAGAGTGTGCCAAAAGCAGACTAGATTAATAGATCTGACAAGAAAATGTATAAAAATAGAAAATATGCCCAACAAATCATAGAAGACAAAACTTCAGATCTTCATTAATATCAAAACCCTTAAGGTAGGGCAACACCATACAGTCACTCCTTAAGGAAGGAGATCACTCCACAAGCCATATGCTTGCCCATACAATAATCCTTGACATCTCTCAATGGAGAGTCTCTAACCTCTATATAGGTTTCATACATGTAATACCATGAGTAGTTACCATGGGTCTCTCAATACCATACATCCAATACAATGGGTTTATCACTTTATTCCCTCTCTACATGTGGTCCCTTATATAATGTGGGTTAACCACTTTATTTATTAACTATGGCCCATTTATTTATCATTCTTATATTAATACATCATATTATTCCCTTGGGTACCTCCCTCTGTACCTTATATTATCCCCTCTAGGTACACTACATTACACCCCCCTTAAACATGTTTCGTCCCCGAAACATGAGAAGAACACAAATAATAAGATCTACTCAAAAGAGTATTCCACTGGTACCATTCATGTGCATCTAGCCATCCAAGGGAAAGGTGAACACTTGATCTAGTTGGTGCCTCGCTTGCTTGAGATGGAAGCGGGTTCTGGTGGTTCTTCCTTGTTGATGTGTTGTTAGTGGATCGTCGCACCTCTCTATGTGTCGTCCAAGGGTTGTTGTCTTTGTTGTTAATTCGTTGCCACCTTGCTGGTTGTTGTCTTGCTGGGTGATGTAGGTGGTGATATGTTGAAGCTTTAACTGATGTAATATCTTTCATTAATTCCTCCATTATTGGTGATGGAGTTGTGTTTGGCTCTTTTGTTGGTACTTGCTTTGATGTATGTGTTTGACTGTCTACCATCAAAGGCTCATCATCCTATGTGTCTGTGTCATTAGATATTTTTTCTTCTTCCTCATCGATCTCTACATGGTTCCTAATGCAAATATCGTGCAATGTAATTTTCTTCTTTTTATACCAAAGCTTCATGAATTTCTTTTGCACATTAAAATTGACAGTACCAACGGATTCTATCCAAGGATGTCCCAAAACAACATCCACAACAGCCATATCTGAAGCATAAAAATCAGAATGCAACACATACTTATCCATAGAAATCTTCAAATCTTTATAAATTTGAACATCTTCATTATCAACCTGTGTGTTTTCAATATGCTTTGTTGGAACTTGCAAATTTTTAGCCAAATTCACATTGATACAATTATGCTTGCAACTAGGAATGCTAGACACAACGATGTTCTCTTTCTGAATACTTCCATGAACGTATAATATGGAAATATTAGTAGAAAATAAGTCTTTATGGCTCTTGCTGTCCTTCTTTCTGGATTGAGACCACTTGTCCAAAATGACTTTTTCAAGTTTTTTCTCGGGAAGTTTCCTCACTAAGCTGTCAAGTGAGGTCCACCATTTATTTGCCTCATCTTTCATATGAAGCCCTATGGAGCATATCCAAAAACTTCGGTATTGAGCCTTGTGATATTGTAAAAAATATTCAATAGTAGGGCCATCAACTTTTCCTGTAAACTTCATCTTGCAAGAACCTCTAAAACAAAATAAGAGCTTTGAAGAAAATCACTTACTTTGACAAAAAATTAAAATGGGCATTACTTTGTCAATATAACTCAGAATCCTTAATATAACCTATTTTCGGAAACAGAATAGCCATTCTGCATCTATCCATGTGACTGAAATCTCGATCTAGGTACTATGAAAACACAGATATGCGCTGCAACAGTCCCAACGTCACAAAATTTCTAAAAAAATGGTTGATTTTAAATCAGTGATAACTCCTTCATCCGAACTCCGATTTGACCGAATATTTTTATTTTTTTATTTTTTATTTTTTTAATCGGGTGATTTTTCAAGGGAAGATCAGATCTATAATTGGTTGTCTGAAATTATGCACCAGAATCTACTAAAAATTTTAGGAGAGCCGCCGTACACAAATTGCCGTCAGAAACATTTCTGCAACACAACTGAATTTAAATTAGCGATATCACCCTCATCCGGACTCCGATTCAACTGATTTGTTTTTGAAATTGGGTACTTTTTCGTAAGGAATCCAGATATGATATTTATTTCTGAAAATTTTTTGCCAAATTTTTCATATCTGCTCTACAAACTTGCCACCCAAAAATTTCCTGCAAAAAAATGAAAAAACAAATCTCCAAACTCTGCCCAAGAAAGTGCTCTGATACCACTTGTAATAGATCTGACAAGAAAATATATAGAAATAGAAAATATGCCCAAAAAATCATAGAAGACAAAACTTCAGATCTTCATTAATATCAAAACCCTTAAGGTAGGGCAACACCATACATTCACTCCTTAAGGAAGGAGATCACTCCACAAGCCATATGCTTGCCCATACAATAATCCTTGACATGTATCAATGGAGAGTCTCTAGCCTCTATATATGTTTCATACATGCAATACCATGGGTAGTTACCATGGGTCTCTCAATACCATACATCCAATACAATGGGATTATCACTTTATTCCCTAGCTACATGTGGTCCCTTACATAATGTGGGTTAACCATTTTATTTATTAACTATGGCCCATTTATTTATCATTCTTATATTATTACATCATATTTTTCCCTTGGGTACCTCTCTCTGTACCCTATATTATCCCCTCTAGGTACACTACAATTAAAAGTTCTTACCTGATCTTAGAGTACTTTTTATGTTCATCTTGAATGTTTTTATTAAAGAATATGTTGAATGAAAACTAGGTTAAAAGCCCTTATTTGATCTTAAGCTATTTTGTGTTTTATGTTAAATGTCTCCCCTTGAAGATATGCTGAAAGCAAGCTAAGTTAAAAGTCTTCACTTGGTCTTAGGCTTTTCTTTGTTTTCTCTTGAGTGTATGTTGCAAGCAGGCTAGATTCAAAGTTCTTACCTGATCTGAAGCTGCTCTTAGTTCTTTCTTATGTGTTTGCTTCTTTCATCACACTCCTTGATGTCTCATACCATAATTCAATCTAAGAAGATATTTTGATATAGATGACTTGCCCCATAGACCATTCTTGGAACTTTTTGTCCAATTAAAATCCTTTATGACTCCATAGTCCAATGGATTGATACTGTTTCACACCTATCTTATCAGCTGAACCATTCTCTCAACCTACTAATAGCTTCACCCTTCAAGGATTTCCCTCATTTTGATAACATTCTACCCTACCAAAACAAACAAAAAACCTTGTTCTTCATAGCTAGCCTAATATCTCACTTAAAGCCTAAAGATATATATTTCGAAAGCATCTATATAGAGAGATCGCTCTCTAAATCTAGGATGGCTAGATCCTTAGATTCCAAAGTGATTCTGATGTAGGCTCTGCAGCGTTTGTTCTTGAAAATCTTACAAACTACAGAGACCTGACAGACAATATCTTGCATCTGCGCATCCCATGCAAGTGGTGGAACCTATATTTCAGGTTTGGTCGTGTCAAAGACAACTCCTTGGATTCCTTGCAATACCTGTTTAATGCATTCAAACCCACTGGAAAAGCTAAAAGTGAGGAGAAAACCTTCCTTTAAGGAGGCCCAACAAACAGCCCCTCGGCGCAACTCTGTTTCCAAGTACCTATCGGTGGGAAGCTTTCCTAGAGTATGGAGTAAAATATGCACCCATTCCCGGCTGAGGTTCATCACCCCAAGCAGCTTTCCATTTATCCAAGTGCAAGCACGAGTCATCCTTTCTTGTGTATACTTCATCCAACTTTTTTATTGGACGAGTGAAGCGCAAACACATCATACAAGAACATTCCTCCCAATTTTCAAAGTTCCCTTTGTGCGTATCACACCAATGTACTGGAGTTGCACGCATGGAAATATCGAGTGCCCAAAACCTTCGTTCTCTGGGGACAACCTTTTCCATTTCTTCCAAAAACAAAACAACATTACCAAAACCATCAAAATAGGGAAATTCTCGTACCTCTGAGGAGATGCAACGTAAATTTTTAGTGACTCTATGGCAATGCAGTGCAGAAACATCATGCAGGAGATTCTGCCAGCTTTCCATTTCCTCATTCAAATCAGAGAAGTATGACCTATCCTTTTCCCATTTCAACATCCCATTAGTAGTTGGGTTGATCCAATCCTCATCTCGTGCGGTCAATTTATAGATGTGGTCTACATCATTTTCTGTGCACACTGGTTCTGTATCTCTCCCCTTCCATGGGATCCAAAGGTACTACAACCCGAGTACCATTATTTTCAAAGATCATACTCCTGCGCTTCAAGTTGATGATGCCCCCCATGTCGATAGCCCAATCCAGTCCTAGCAGCGTAGGGTAGGGGTCTGTATCATCAAAAATTTGTATTACTTCAAAGTCTACGTGTACCTTGACTCCTACAATATCTTGCATAACTTGTGGGAGTATTCCCAATGGAATAATATTATTTTGATTGGCCATGCGCAGCTGAATGGTGGACCATTCCAGCTTTGGTTTGCCCATCTTCTGCCAGGTTTGCTTAGGTATAATATTCGCATCGGATCCCATGTCTAGAATGACCTGATCCATCTCATATTCCATAATCTACATGGTCATGTGCATCTCTCGAACGATTCTCTTCTTATTCTTGTAGATCTTGTTTACAACCTTGTTCTCAATTCGAGGAAACTCTTTATCCGTGCAGCTATCTATCAGAGCTTGGAGGTTGTCTACTACTTTCTGGTTATGCAATAGCTTGATGCACACTTGCAAGAAGGGTTTGACTTCGTCATCAATTTTTGCTTCAGTGATTGACTTGGATGTGGAAGTACCTGCAGCAGCAAAATCCTTTCTAACTTCTACAAAAGTATCCTTCTCCTTCTGCAGGTTGAATCATTCCTTCTTTTCAGTAGCCTTTCTGATCTAGGTTTCTGCATTAACCTTCTTTCCCTTGTCTTCTCCAGTGGTAGCACCACTTCGTGTAACTATGTTTACACTTGGATCATCTTCCCATAGCTCAGCTCTAACCATTTGTATATTCTTCACAGGCATCTGTGGTTTCTTCTCCTACATTCTAGCAATAAAAATAGGACAATCTTAAATAACATGATCAAACTATCTACAATACCTAAAAGACTGTCACGTAGGATTCAGAAAATCACGCGCAAAGTGCTCAACATCTCCACAATTGTAGTAGATCAGTTGTCCTCTTCCGCAACCTGCACCTGCACCTATGCCTCCTTCCCTTCCTCTGGCTGGAGATCCACCACACCCAAAGGGGTACGCTGGTGAGGATGAGTCGGTTTGCACTCTATAGAGGTTGGCATTGTCCATCATCAAATCGAATGTGCAGCAGTGGTGCTCATCGTGGAAAACCAAAGAGAAAAACCTACACCATTATTGCTTCAATTTTGGTACATAAATTCCTAATTGAGGGAAAAGGTGTGTGTCACGCCGACCAACCACATGACAGACACAAAACCACATCGTGGGAGTACTGCTCAGTCCTGCAGCGTCCTTGGGTCGCAACAGATTTGGCCCTCCCACTTGCATTTAATCCTAAAGCACATGACACTGATATTTTGCGTGACCAGAGCCTTTACAACATATATAACATACCTCAGTGCAAGCCTCTTTCCCCCTATCCTTGCGTAGGTTTTGAATTTCCAAGTGCATTGCTTCTAACTGATTATGTATTGTAGAGTTCCAAATTGGTCATTAGTTCTGGGCATGGCTTCCAGCTTCATGGCAACTTCAAGAGCTTCAGCCTAAGAATCAATTTTATGCTAATTTATGGGACTGCGTACATGTGGTAGGAGCATGGAAATATACCATTCTTTATGTTTCTTATCATCATAAACAAATCCTCCTTCGCTGATAGTGTGCTTCAATTTTTGATCTGCCACCCAGTCTGATTCGTTTGGCTCTTTTCAGATTTATTTTAGCTCTGTTACACATTATGATTAGACTTTGCTTTTTTGAATTTATGCTTCAAAGCTTTCTTGATCTCATCGACACTAGGGTTAGCGTTCTGAGCCAAATATCCCATAAACCAATACAGTGCATGACCCTCAAATTCCATAGCTAGTTGTGCCCTCTTGACAACATCGGTGTTGACGTTTTGCACAGTCCATACTGCATTTGCAACAAACCAGAATCTATCCATGTCTTCATCTCTCGCACCCTTGAAGGTGGGTAGCTTCATATGTGCAGCCATATTGCCTCCTAGCAGTGGTGGAGGTGGGGTAGAAGATGACCTACCCCTACGTGAGTTGGACTATGGGGTGGATGGAGGGTTACCTCCCACGCGCGTAGCTTCACCACTCTCTATATCACTATTAGGAGGGTTTCTCAGAGGGTTGTATACTGACCTGTCACCTCTTTATTTGACCCGAAAGTAATTCCCATTGCGCGTATTGCTTTCACACTCGTTTGGGGGCATTCACTCATTGTAATATTTGTTTCTATGATTGACTTGGATGTGGAAGCACTTGCAGCAACAAAATCCTTTCTAACTTCTACAAAAGTTTCCTTCTCCCTCTACGGGTTGAATCCTTCCTTCTTTTCAGTAGCCTTTTTCATCCAGGGTTCTGCATCAACCTTCTTTCCCTCGTCTTCTCTAGTGGCAACATTACTTCGTGTAACTATGTTTACACTCAGATCATCTTCCCGTAGCTCAGCTCTAACCATTTGTATATTCTTCATAGATGTCTGCGGTTTCTTCTCCTGCATTCTAGCAATCAAAATAGGACAATATTCAATAAAGTGATCAAATTGTCTACAATACCTGCAAGACTGTTGCGCAGGGTTCAGAAAATCGTGCGCAAAGTGTCGAACATCTCCACAGTTGTAGTAGATCAGTTGTCCTCTTCCACAATCTGCACTTGCACCCCTACCTCCTCCCCTTCCTCTGGTTGGATATCCACCACGCCCAGGGGGGTATGCGGGTGAGGATGGGTCGGCTTGCACTCTATAGAGATTGGCATTGTCCATCATCAAATTGAATGTGAGACAGTGGTGCTCATCATGGCCAACCGAAGAGAAAAATGTACACCAATGCTACTTCAATTTTGGTACATAACTTCCTAATTGAGGGAAAAGGTGTGTGTCGTGCCGACCAACCACTTGACAGACAGAGAACCACATCGTGGGAGTACCGCTCAGTCCTACAGCATCCCTGGGTCGCAACATATTTGGCCCTCCCGCTTTCATGTAATCCTGAAGCACATGACATTGATATTTTGTGTGACCAGAGCCTTTACAACGTATACAACATACCTCTATGCAAGCCTCTTTCCCCCTGTCCTTGTGCAGGTTCTGAATTTCCAAATGCATCGCTTCTAACTGATTCTGTATTTGTAGAGTTCCAAATTGGTCATCAGTTCTAGGCATGGCTTCCATCTTCATGGAAACTTCAAGAGCTTCAACCTGAGAATCAATTTTATGCTGATTCAGGGAGCCACGAAGATGTGGCAGGAGCATGGAAATAAACCATTCTTTATGTTGCTTATCATCATAGAAAAATCCTCCTTTGCTGATAATGTGCTTCAATTGCTGATTTTCCTCCCAGACAGATTCGTTTGGCTCTTGTTGGATTTATTTTAGCTTTGTTACACACTGCGAGTAGGACTTTGGTTTTTTGAATTGCTGCTTCAAAGATTTCTTGATCTCATCGACAATAGGGTCAGCTTTGTGATCCAGATATACCATAAACCAATACAGTGAACGACCCTCAAATTCCATAGCTAGTTGTGCCCTCTTGACAACATTGGTGTTGACGTTTTGCGCAGTCCATACTGCATTTGCAACAAACCAGAATCTATGCATGTCTTCATCTCCTGCACCCTTGAAGGTGGGTAGCTTCATATGTGAATCCATATCACCTCCGGACGATGGTGGAGGTGGAGTAGAAGATGACCTACCCCTACACGAGTTCGACTATGGGGTGGATGGAGGGTTACCTCCCACACATGTAGCTTCACCACTCTCTATATCACTATTAGATGGGTTTCTCAGAGGACTGTATACTGACCTGCCACCTCTTTGGTTGTCCCGAAAGTAATTCCCACTGCGTGTAGTTCTTTCAAACTTGTTTGGGGGCATTCACTCGTTGTGATTGCACATAACACCCTTTTTGCACAATAACATATTAATCAGCAAAGGCAAAGAGCGTATGAACTTACCTCTCGGTCCTTTGAAGAACCTCCTTTCTGCTTCAAAATATGACACAAACTGATCAACCGCAAACTCTATCACAAATCCACCCATAATTTTGTCAACCCAATGGTCTACCATGCGAGTGATGATGTTATCAGTCTTTTCTAATTGTTGGATCAACTCAGGTGTCCACTAAGTGATTTTATCTCCCTTCCAAAAGCCTTGAAACTTAGCTAACCTTGATAACCACTCTTGTAATTCATGTGCAAAGGTCACAAAGAAGATTTCGTGAACCTCTGTGAAAATGTACCTCTGTTCCCACCTTTCAGTAGACAATTTATCACTTTTATTATCCTTGATGAAAAATTCCCATGTCTTTTTCTCAAACCAGTCTTCTAATTTGGCCTCTGATGGCTGCCACAACATCTAATCTCTCTCAAAATGATCTCGGTACTGGAAACGGAACCATTTGTTGGCTTGAGGGGTCCTGACCCAGGTTCAGAGTTAGCGTGCAACCAACAAGACCCTCTTACTACTGGGCCTTTCGGCAATGATTTGCTTGCGCAGAATAAAATCTCACCCGAAGTAGTATGGGGGGTGTTGGAACTAGGTTTCCACACCCTGAGAGAGAATTACATGAAGCGGGAGTCCATAGATCTATCTTATTAGACAGACTGCCTTGCGTACTAGAAACCCTAGGCCGACTAGAACAAGTTAACCCTGCGTGCACACACAGACAGAAGGTCTGAAATCCCTTTATCTGCTCTATATATCTATGCAATGTAGTATTCAGCCTTTAAAGTAACATATCTATACAAATATATTACGTATCAACAATATAAAAATGCACATAAACCGATCCCAATTACTAAAAACATAAATCATACACAGAAAGTAGAAATCATACATAGAAGTGAATCATGGATATATTAGGTACACATAATTTCCAAAACAGTTCTTTATTGACCAGTCTTCACAGAAATCCTTACAATCCACTAGATCTACCTGCGCAGGCAGCTAGTGGGGTCCGCACCCAGCTAGATTAAGGTCTCTACACACACAGCCAGTAGGAGCCTTTCAGACACAATCGCTTACTACAGATTCAACTTCTCAGCTCTATCATGCCTCAATTATCAAAATCTCTAATAATGCATGGATATATCCCTATCTTGTAGGTATTTATAGGGTAAGTTCCTTAGATCAAAAACCAAAGGTCACCGCTCACAAACATATCACAAATTAGTACACTAGTATATCACGTGGTGAAAACCCTTGAAGAGGGAAACAATCCACGTCCTGAGCCAACACAACCACTTCAGGAAATTAATTAATATAAAAATAAAAGTTACATATGTTTCTCTCATAAATGGTTACCAGAAAAATGACCCTCCATGCTCTTTAAATAGAGATCATGGACCAATCGGGTGTTAAGCCATGGATCAAGTGTCGTTAATTCCGAGGAGAGAGTGAACTGCTAGATAACTACAAATCGTGACCGTCAGATTACAAGTTACAAATGTACATAGTAAAGAAACACACTTTACCTAACTCTACACTAAACCAAGTTATACTTAACTATTTCCTATGTGTCGGAATATCCTAACATCCCCCCTTAAGAAAAACTTGGGATAGGATTGAAGGATTTACAAAGGTGACACAAAAGGAGCCTATTTCCTATGTGTCGAAATATCCTAACATCCCCCCTTAAGAACAACTCGGGATAGGATTGAAGGATTTACAAAGGTGGCACAATAGGAGAAGGAAGGAGGAATTAGAGCTTACCCCCCCTTAATGATAGCTTTCCTGAACTCCAAGCATGGATCGAAGTTTGGTAAACTTCGCTTCTGTGAGAGCGTTTGTAAAGATATCGACTACTTGATCATTGGTTGGACAATACTACACTTCAAGAACACGATCATGAATGAGAATTCTGATGAAGTGTATGTGAAGCTCAATGTGTTTCATATGCTGATCCTAAACTGGATCTTTACATCGCTGAATGACACTCTGATTATCACACCAAAGTGTAGTTGGATGTGGCTGATGAAGACCAAATTCAGATAGGATTTGACGAAGCCACATGGCTTCCTTGCTGGCTTCAACGACACCACGATACTCTGCTTCTACCGAAGAAAGAAAGATGGCACTTTGTTTCTTACAAGACTAAGTAATAGGTCCTAAGCCAAGAGTGAATACATATCCTGCAGTAGAATTTTGATCATTAGGGTCACCAGCCCAATCAGAATCAGTGAAACCAATCAACAATGGAGATGCTCCCGCACTATAATGAATATCGAATTGAACTGTACCTCGAATATATAGAAATATTCTTTTAGTTTCTTTCCAGTGGCTTTCATGAGGTTGGTGCATAAACCGAGCAACAAGACCAATGACAAAGGAAAGGTCAGGACGGGTATGGGTTAGATACAAAATTTACCAACAAGTTGACGGTATAAGGTAGCATCAACTTCAGGGGTAGTACAAGTGACTGAAAGCTTGACTCCAGATTGAAAGGGAGAAGGGGTTGGCTTACTGTCTTCCATGTGAAAGTTGTGTAGAAGATCACAGGCATACTTGGACTGAGAAAGGGTAATACCTTCTTTGGATTGCAAGACTTGGAGACCAAGGAAATAATGCATGTGTCCTAAGTCTGTCATTTCAAACTTATTTTTGAGGCTATACTTCACATGGTTTATATGGTTGGGATCAATACTAGTAAGGATAAGATCATCAACATAAAGAACAAGGATGGTGAAGGACTTACCCACTTTCTTGGTGTAGACAATGTTTTCAGAATGACACCTAGAAAAGCCATTATCTAATAGAAATCTCTCTATTTTGGCATACCAAGCCCGAGGAGCTTGCTTGAGACCATAGAGAGACTTCTTAAAGCGACAAACAAGGCCCAGAGTTGTTTTGGATAAAGCCAGGGGGTTGTTCCATGTATATTTATTCATGCAAATCACCATGTGAGAAGGTGGATTTAACATCCATCTTCTGGAATTCCCATTTAAAGGAGGCAGCAAGGGAAAGAACAAGGTGAATAGAATTCATTTTGGCAATAGGGGAGAAGGTTTCAATATAGTCAATGCCTTCAAGTTGTGAAAATCCTTTAGCAATAAGACAAGCTTTATGTCTATCCACTTTTCCATCTGGTCCAAACTTTGTTTTGTAAACCCATCTGTATTTGACAAGTTTTCTTCCTTTTGGAAGAGGAACAAGATCCCAAGTATTGTTGGCCAATAAGGAACAATATTCTTCATTCATAGCTTCATCCCAATCTGGATGACCAGAAGCTTCTTCAAAGGTTTCTAGATCAGGTTTTTCTGGAACTTGAGCCAATAAGGAAGAGGCTCTTTCGAACTGAGAATGTGTACATCATCGATTTGCAGGGTCACCTGCAAGAGAACCTGCTGCATCCCGAGTAGAGCAGACCCATCTTGGAAGCTGAGGAGTGGAAGGAATATCTTCAAGAGGTGGAGGAGGATTTTCATCCTCGCTGTCATCATCTTAACTGGAAGGAATGCTATCAAAAATAGAAGAGATAGAGAGAGGTGGGACATATGCCGAATCAGGCTCGCAGACCAATATATTTTCATCAAATTTTACATCTCTTCTAATGATTATATTTTTGGATTTTGGTTGAAGAATTCTATATCCTTTGACATCTTCATACTATCCAAAAAAAATGCATTTTTCACTCTTAGGTTCTAAGGCTTTATGTTTTGCATATGGAATATGGGCCCAAGCATCACTTCCAAAAATGTGAAAGTGACTTACATCTAGTTTTATTGAGCTCCATGCTTCTTGTGGAGTTACATTCCTTAAAACCTTAGTAGGATTGCGATTTACTCTGTTTTTTTGATAGTTAATTGCTTCTCCCCAAAAATTGAGACTCAATCCTTTAGATTGAAGCATACAATTAGACATTTATTTTAAGGTGCGATTCTTTCTTTTAGCTACACCATTTTGTTGTGGAGTATATGGAATAGTATGTTGCAATTGAATGCCATGCTCAGTGCAAAAGTTGATAAATTTTTTGTTAACATATTCTCCTCCATTTTATGATATTAACTTAAGAATTTGATGTCCAGATTGTTTCTCAACAAAGGCCTTAAAGGCCAAGAACATGCTAAAAAATTCACTCTTGAGTTTTAAGAAGTATACTCAAGTGCGTCTGGAAAAATCATTAATGAAAGTTAAAAATTACTTGCAACCAGAGAAAGAAACAACAAGAAGTGGACCACATAAATCACTGTGCACAAGCTGCAAAGGGGCTAAAGCATGCCAAGAGGCACGTTTGTCAAAACTATCCCGATGATGTTTTTCGAGTAAACATCCGGAGCAAACAACATCTTGGAAAGATACCATAGGAAAACTTGTCACCATATTTTCTTTACGTGGAGTTTGAAGAGAGAGATAGTTTAAGTGACCAAATCTCTCATGGAAAAGTTTTCTCACTTCATCATTATGAGCAACAAAAATGGAGGGAAGACATGATGACCTAAATTTTTCAAACTTATACAAACTTGTGGAATCATCAGCAATGCCAATAGCTAAAATATGTCTAGGATATTTGAGGTCCTTGATTACAACACCATGAGGTGAGAATTCTACTATTTTCCCTTCACCTGA
The DNA here is from genome assembly GCA_034641835.2 of Pinus albicaulis. Lineage (NCBI taxonomy): Eukaryota > Viridiplantae > Streptophyta > Pinopsida > Pinales > Pinaceae > Pinus > Pinus albicaulis. The sequence goes on along the minus strand of CM076572.1, from coordinate 791,404,875 downwards.
ATGAGTTATTTGATAAACAGATAGAAGGTTGATGACAAGGTAGGAACACATCATTAAACTGACCATTATCTAGATGAATGGTTCCAAATCCTACAACACTAAGAGATATATCGTCACCAACATAGATATGTTTGGTGTTACAATCATTTAAAGAAGAAAACATGGCTTTATTTTTGGCCATGTGGTAAAAAGCTCCAGAATCAATGAGCCACTCATGAGAATGAGAAGAAGAAGATACATTTAATGCATAACCAGATGCTTGACAACCACAAGAAGAAAGTTTCACTCTTGAAGATGAAGTTGAAGGGGTCTCCAAATTGATGTGGTGCTTCTTCATTGCTGCTTCCAAGGCTTCCATGTTTTTAAAACATTTGGACTCTACATGGCCATCACGATTACAAAAGTTGCAATGTCTATCTATTTTCTTCCCTTTGCTTTTAGTTGCCTTATCAGTTTGGTGAGTTGCTTTTTCAGTTTTCTGTTGAAATTGCTTAGGACCCCTATTTGGTTTAGGACCATACTTTTTAGGATACTGCTTCTTGGGATTATTTTAATATGGTTGTTGTTGGGCTGCTAAGGCTTTCTTAGAAGCGTTTCCAGAAGTGATAAGACCAAGGTGTAAGAGTTTTTCTTGTTCTCTTATCAAAGAATAGAAAAAGGCATCAAAAGAGGGGGACTTGTAGGTTGTTCCTTGAGAAATGAGGGCTTCTTTAGTGGAATGGAAGGTGGAAAAAAATACAGAGTATGTAGGTCCAAACTGAGAAAGAATGGAATAAATAAGGCTACAATCTTCCTTTTTGACCTTACAACCTTCTAAAAGAAGTCTAAGGGTCTTGAATTTGGACAAAAAATCTTCAATACAAGAGAAATTAATGGGGTCCAAAGTAAGCAACTCATTTTCAACGTGGTGGGCCTTGATTTCATTTTGAATGCCAAAAACAGTGTTTATCTTTTTCATCGCTGCATCAGGGGTGTCAATTTCTTGGATATGAAATCGAAGATCTTGAGAAATGGACATTCCTATCAACCCTCGTGCTTGATCTTGTTTATTTTCCCATTTAGCAGCTTCATTTACATCGATAGGTTTAGTTTCTTGTCCTATGGCTATTCTATAAATCCCTTTACTTCTAAATAAATCTACCATGTGAGGTAGCCATTGGAAATAATTGATGCTGTTAAGAATAATCGGGAAAGAACTTTCCAATTTTTTAAACACTGAAGCTGAAAAGGGTTGAAACTAACTACTCCAATGGAAATATCTTGAAAAATTAGGCCGATTAAAAAAAAACGGCTCGAAAAATGACTTTCATATGAAGAAGTTACGCCTTCTTGAAAAAACTGAGTTGTAGATGCCGAATAGTTACAAGAACAATTGAAATTCGATGATGAAGTTATGCTTTTAAAAAAAATCCCGCCCCTTAAAAAAAACCTTTTTAGAAAAAGCAGCTTGAGAAAGATACTTGAACCCAAGACCTCTATTCCCATAAACTAACTTTACACCAAGTGAGCTAGTAAAAGGATTTTGTAATTTTTTGAAAGGAGGAAGGTTTTTTTTTTTTTAACTCTTCGGTGTGCGTTCTTTTTCTTGCAAAAAAAAACACAAAATCCATGCACAAAAAACAATGAAATGTAACCCTTATGGAAAAATGTTAGATTTACGGTTTTTCTTACTAGAAACTATCCTTTTTTGCTATTTCAGATTTCCCAAGATCGCACAAAGACGTGAGGAAATAGCATACGTAAAAAAAAAAATCTCGTCTTACTGATTCTGATTTTCCAAGATCGCACACAGCGCAGAGAAAATAGCATACACAGAGATGAGGGTATAGATCCGACAATAGAAAAAATATAAACCAAACTAAACATAGGGAACCGAAATAAACAAAATGATTAATAAATATAATCGCAAAACAGATACTTTATACCTCCAGATCTAAAATGACATAACTTGGGCAATCGAATTTTTTTTCTCATGAAACGAAAGGGGTTTCTCACTGTAACAGACACTCCGGACACAACAAATCTGTTCTCCAGGCCCAAAAAAGTTCAAAAATAGTAGATATAAAAAACGACAGTCGCTTGCAATCACACTGGCTTCAGATTTGGATCAACAACAGATGCGACCCTCAAAATAGCTCTGATACCATGTAGGAATTTACAGGGTAAGTTCCTTAGATAAAAAACCAAAGGTCACCACTCAAAAACAGATCACAAATTAGTACACCAGTATATCACGTGGTTAAAACTCTCGAAGAAGGAAACAGTCCACGGCCTGAGCCAACATGGCCACTTCAGGCAATCTATTAATATAAAAAGAAAAGTTACATATGTTTCTCTCATAAAATGGTACCGGAAAAATGACCCTCCATGCTCTTTAAATAGATATCATGGACCAATCGGGTGTTAATCCATGGATCAAGTGTCGTTAATACCGAGGAGGGAGTGAACCGTCGGATCACTACAAATCGTGACCGTCGGATTATAAGTTACAAATGTACATAGTAAAGAAACACAATTTACCTAACTCTACACTAGACCAAGTTATACTTAACTATTTCCTATGTGTCGGAATATCCTAACATATCTGAATCGATCTATACTTCTATTTATACCTTCGCTTGCACACATACTATGGTCCTCAAACCGTGGTTTGAGACCCATAGTTTACCCATTAACCCATTACAACTCATGAAGGGACTTTGACCCACTCCAAAGCCCCTTTAATCTTCTTTGCGCAATGCGCACGACTCAAAACTAACAAAATTACTGATATTTGTCCCAAAATTGTGGTCCTAAGGGACCCTGCTCCAACCTGTGGCAGATTAATCTCCCTATTTTCCTTGGATATAGGGTGGAATCCAGAGCTCCCCTATGATTATTCCTCTTCTTTAGATAGAGACATCATTTTTCAACTGATGATCAAAGGAAAGACAAGTTGATACGAGATGTAATGAGACAGATGACTTGCTGATGCACTTGAGATGAAGGTCATGGAACTTGACCTGGAGACCAGTTGGTTTAGGAGGGTCATATTGATCTCCCCTATTGTCGATTGTGGATTCCTTATTCTATAAAACGAGATGAGATGATATGAAACAAGATGAGACATGATGCAATGATGATGAGACGTCCGAGATGAGACTTATGAAGCAGATGGAAATTCCTCCATAGATAAGAGGGAGTGTTGAAATTTGGGTAGCTATGGGACGAATTTCCCTATAGAAACCCTAAGACCCTATAGAAGCCCATCTCGCCCCAAAGATGAATTCAGATAGAATAAAGGAAATAATTAATTGATGTGGCTCAAACTAATTTGGGGCAAACATTTGGAAAAATATATTTAAATACTAAACTAAGCAAGTTTGAAATTTAAAAAGTATTTACCTCCAAAGATTAAAAGTCGGCTTGACCCTTGAAGGTGTCTTGAATGTATATAAAAATTGGTTTGATCCATTCAGATCACACACATCTGAGACTCACATTATAGACATCTTTGTGGCTATTTATATATGGATCATATTAAATATGAGAAGCTTGCATCTATTCATCGATGGTTCACATTTTCTATCTACGGCTCATATCAAATCTCAGAGGCACACATTTATCCTTTCCTGAGGTTCGCATTATTTATGGTTCACATTTATATTGTTGATAGCTCTCATATGGATCACATTATGCTATAGGGTTGGTATTATATTGTCTGTTATGTATGGCTCACTATTTATGTTGCACAAGTTTTTCAAAGTGATAACATGCACTCACATATCTTTATATGGATTGCATATATATTCATATGGATCACATACATCGTTATATGTCTTGCATTCATGACTATGGTTCGCATAACATTAAGTGACATGGAAATTTGGCATTGCTATACTATTCACAGTGGCATCGCACTCTGGCTCGATATATTTTACAATAGCATCCTATACACTATGGCTCAGTATGTTATATAGTGGCACCGCATACACTCTAGCATCATTATACCATACACAATGACATTTCTCTGTGTGACATCACCATTCTATACTCAGTGGCGTCACTATATTATACTCCATGTGGCATCATATTACATAAACAATAGCATCACTATACCATATTATGTGATTTTGAGGTTAGAAATATATTTATGTGGCTAGCAATTCAATATAAGACAACATTCTATATTATTGTGACTTGGGGATACAATTGTGATCTTCATACCTTTGAAATTGATGCATAATTTCAATGCTATGTATATGGCTATGACAAGTGACCTTTGATTATTGTAACAAGATACTCTTGTTGATAGTAATGTTGATGAAAAATGACAGTTGATATACTCTTCATACGTGGCAATGATATAATTTGATGATATTACATATATGGAACTGATATTGGATAGTGGTGATATGATGTTGACCTTGTATGGTGATATGAAAATGATGTATGGCATGATGATGACATGACAGTGATCTACTTGACAGTGATAGTGACCTTGTTACTTAACCATGAATGATGAATGACATTAACAATGATCTATGACATGGTAGTATGAATGTGACATTGACCTTGATGATAACATACTCTTGATGTTAATGATATCATGATGGATGTCACATATGATAATGTCTCTATGGCAGATGAGATATTGTATATGACAATGAAATGATAACAACTCTCTTGGACTTGTTTTTTTCAGTTCACAAACGAAGTTGTGAACTGACTTGCGTTGGCCATAAGTGGTCCATTGTGTTTGATGATGAAAGACTCATGTCTCATGATGTTTTTACTTTGTATCTCAATTTGACATTTGATGAATATCTAATAGAAGAAGAATCTGGTTGGGTTTTACCCCTTGTGGGATTTTTCCATGGTCTCTGACCTAAATCCTGGTGTCTCTATTGTGCATGCTTTTCTTATGTTGTTCTTTATTGTTCTATTGCATTGTTGATGTTATTTTTCTCTCTACATAATTGATAATGATGTTATGATGTTATGAGGTGAATGTAAAATGTAAATGGTGAAAAAGTTTGAAAATGCAATTATCTATGCCAAAGAACAATCTAGCCCTAAAATTTAAGACTTTCGTGAAAATTAATAGACAACTTGAGGAAAAAGATCCCAAGAAAGTGTATTTCAATCACAAGAAGTTACAAATAGGACACATTTTGTAAAGAATATACTAGATATAAAATCGCTTTATTGAAATAATTTATAGTATAAAATCATCTTTCTTATCTTCAAGAATTATGTTAAATCACTTTAACATTTTTCGTTGGAAATACTGAGAGAGGGGTGAATCAATATTTCTCTTATTTTTCACAATTAGTTAGTTAATATTAAACATTCAGAGCATTAATCAAGACAAAATCATAAACATCACATCAATTGAAAAATACACAGAATATGTTGTACAAACAAGCTTTGCATTATGTATGGTGTATATACAACTTTACCAGTCAAACTAGAAGGAAGTACAAGACTCCCCAATGGTTTCTGAACAATTTACAAACATAAATTCAAGGATTCTTCAATACCTATTAGAAATCAATTAATTTTCTCACACTTCAACTTCTGCTTCCTGTTGAGCCTGTTGTCACTTATGTTGTACCCACTTATACCTCTATTTACTACCACACCTCCTACCTTTGTTGATGCCACCACTCTTACTGCCTTTGTTGTGACTATCACTCTCCCTACTTCTGCTACTGTTGCCTCTCCTTCTACATATCCTACTATCACTAATCAAATTTATTGCCTTTACTCTATTGTACTTTTGTTGGCACAATCTTCAACAAGGTCACTCTACTATCACTGACATACCTCAATCATTGTCAAGAAATCAACATCACTATCAAGGTCACAACTATCATCAAGGTCACTGGTATATAATGCTTAAAAGTATCACTATAGGTATCACTGTGAAGAGTCTCTCACATAGACAACTATTCATAGCCATACATCACTGTTAAGTCATGTAATACATCCTAGTGATATGAAGTTAATATGATTTTACTATCATCAAGATTTTACTGTCATAACATTTTCAAAAAATGACTACCACAATACTTACGTCATAATATCATTTTTAGTCACTCCTATCCATTAGGATTTGCAACCAAAAAATGGTACTGAACATACATTGTCTCACTGTTCAATAGCCAACCAAGTTAGGTCACTGTATATAACATCAATCATAAATTTTTGCCAACATATATAACTATTGTACAAGGATCAGAGACACTGCCACATGTCAAAATGGTTACTTCCATGTTCAACTAAGATCCGTTATCAAGACATTATGTGTATCTCTCTCTCCCTTGATTCTTCGAATATTCTCTCCCCCTTTGAGATAAATGGTAAAGGGTGGCTAACACATCCTTAACGATACCTCCAAGTGATGTGGTTTCTCTGACAACATGTTTACTTGTTGCATCATCTCTACAATCTCCCCTTGACAATGTTTTTTTTTCTTTTTTCTTTTCTGTTGCATTAGTTCTCTCATTACATCAGACCCCCTTGACAATGTGCCTTTATGTTGCATCATCCCCTGATGTGTTATTTCTAGATGCACCATATTTCCCATTTCATAGGCTCCCCTTGATGGTATGCTCTCCTGTGGCATCATATGATCCTGTGATGTAGCTCCCCCTGTCTCCATACTTCTAATCTTCCAATTGTGAGAGAATTTATTGTGAAGCTTTTTTTCTTTGCCAGACCTTGGTGGTCTTGTCTTCCTTCCTAGTGAGTATCCTTCCTTCCTAGTTCTACGAGGTCCACATCAAGTCATTTCTACAATATTGTGACAAATGGCCAAAATTATGGAAAAGGTAGCAATCTACATCTTCTCTAAGTAATGGGGAAAATGTGTTGTAGCTTTTGCTCCCAAGGGCACATAGGATTATGTCTTTTCTTCCAGAAAATATCCCTCTAGGGCTTTGATAAAACCCTCTATCAATACTCCTACTATATCTTCTTCAATCTGCAGCTCTATGCCCATAGTTAGAACGTGTATAACAATAACCATAAAGTGTGTAGGTATACTTGGGTGTATAGGGTGAATATCTACTGAAGATGTCCGCCCTTGAGAATATCTTTGTTTTGGTTAACTTCTAAAATTTCTTCTATGATTTGGCATTTTGAATGCATCATATTGATTTCCTGAGGCATTGGTATTCTAGCTTCCGGTGTTGGTTGAATTGTGTATAACTTTGACTTTTGGCTTCTTTTAATTTTTGGCATGAGACTTCCTTTCATGAGACTTATTTTCTCCTTTGATATGTGGTTGCACTTCATCTTTGGGATGAGGTTTCACTTCATGTGGATGTTATTCATATTTGTGATGAGGCTTCTCTTCTTTCACATGTTTATTTTCTTAAGTTTTGGAGCATGAGGACTCACCAACATATCGAAGACTTGTCTTGATAAGAGGTGATTTTTGGCAATTGATAATGTCATCCAAAACCTATGAACTCCATTTGTGTTTTATCTTGTCCACTTTTTCTCTCAATGTGACAATTTCCCATTCATATTTCATGCAATCTTCTTCATTCTACTTGTTTTCACTCCTTACAACTTCTTCAATCTTTATGGCTTCTTCAAGTTCCCTCTTCAAGATGGTGAATTTCTTGCCAAGTTCTTTATCCTACTTGTTCCATTTATTTGGTTTTTCTTTTTCCTTGAGCTGGCTTGTCAAGGTGTTTTCCTCTTCTAGCATGCTTTTGAGGTGAGCCACTTCCTTCTTTGCTTCACCAAGCTCACTGTTATCACCAAATTGAGTTCCTGTTGGGTTGCTTCAATGGTCAACTTGGAGTAACTATTTCAAACCAACTTGTAACTGGAAATTAGCCTTTCCAATTTGAGAGGGCTCTCTCAAAAGGATAATGATATTCAATGAATAACTTGAAAGAAAATGGCTAACTCTGAATTGGATTGAATGTTTTTGTTTTAGTATAGGTGAAAGATGTAAATGGTTTACTACCATTGGGCTTATGGAGTCAATATGAAAACTAAGTCACAAGTCAACTTATTTCATGGAAACTTAGGCAATTGTATTCTTATTAAACCACACATGAAGGACAAAATAACAAGCTATATGCATACAGGAAGTTGGAGCATGTCACCATGAATTCCAAGTTATTATACATAAGAAAAATAATAAAACATGACAGAACAACAAACTAGATGTATAAATGAAGTTGGAGCATGTAATCATGAATTCCAAGTGGTTATACAACTAGAACACTGGAGAAAAAGTAAAATACTGATATAAGATACATACATAAGAATACATATAAGAATCTCAGGTTTAAAATAGGCTATTGCAACTGTATATTACTCATATACAAATATTACAAGAGTAGTGCTTACATAAGATCTCCCAACCTGGTCTCATTCGATCTCCTGGCTATAAATAGACCTTTGTTGAATACATATGATCTGCCTAGCTGGATAGATCATCGAACTATGACCTTGACACCTATCATAACTGTAAATCACATTCCTGGAATCGAAAAAGACAACTAGTCTCTAAAGACTTATACTTCTAATAGGACTCTGTTTTATTTATTACAACTACTAACTGAAGGAGTGCATAATTACATCAAAATTAGTTAGGTGATCGAATGACACTATCCACCATCAAAGAATAAATTCCCTCAATTAACTACAAAACAATCATCCTATTTTCTCGTGCTGCATTTTTGCTAATGTGCTGATGTAGTGGGGCAGTTTAAGACGTGGACCTCAATTCGCTGATATACTGACAGACGAGCTGAGAACTGTGCAGGCAGATCTACTCATTATCTGAAAGTGTTAAATTTTCTATAGAAATTTTTCTTCCAGATTGACCTTCTGTTGTTTTATGATCAACTTCTGTCGGTAAACCTTTTATAAACAAAAGCAAACCTTTAATATAATGGATTGGAAAACCTTTAAACTTTAATTCTGAAGAGCATCGCATCCATGCACTTTGAAACCTTTATAGTTTAGTTTATAAAGAATACAACCTACAATGCGATGCGAAGGGGAAGTGACATGGAAGGTAGGTGACGTGGAGGGTAAGTGGGACCCGACCGCAATGCATATCACAACTCTCAACCTTTAGTAATAAGCGCGGAGGATATAAGTTTAAACACCGCGAAGTGCGACATGCGGGGGAGGGGATGAGTGACGTGGCATGGGAGAAGTGGGATCGAACCACAACGTAGATCACAACTTTTAGCATTTAGTTATAAGATGCGGGGTTTAACTTTTATAATTTGCGTTGTGCGAGGAAGAGGGACCCACTGGCATATGGCAGAGTTTTATGAATTGGTGGAAGGTTTAAAGTGATATGTGCTATGGAATTTATGTGATATCAGGATATATCAAAGTATTGCCACGGTGGTAAAGCGGGGGCAGAACTGCTAAGGTGGCGCTTGACTTACTGCATCGCAATTAAAATAACTATGTTGTGGGTGCTCACAAAATTAAAGCCAGTGCGATGCGATGCGGTAAATGAAACGATCAGGGAATGAAAAACAATGAAACTGTAAAGGTGGAAGGGTAAAGAAAAAAGGCAGAAAAAGGGTAAGTTAAATCATTTTCAATGAAAATGAAATGGAAGGGAAGCATGGCGGAGAATGGGTTCCACCTCATATCACATTGACGATTTTTAAGTTTGGCATTGGATTGTTGTAACAAAATTTTGCAATGGCGAAATGCGATGAGGCACAAGGGGTCCCACCAATGGTTTGAACGACTCTTGTTATATATATGATATGTATTATATACAACGGTAAGTTATATATAACACAACTGTTCGATGGGTGGTGGAGCTTATAACATAAAGTCCGAGACTTTATAATAAATAGGTTTATAAAGTAATAAGCCCCAAAATGTTATATATGTGGGTTTTGAGCTTAGGATAAACATGATTTTGAAAATTTTGAGTGTGATAATAGTGGCTCCACTAGGGATGATGTACACCTGTGGTACAACAAAGAACTTGTAGTTTCCAGTGCCATCCTTCTTGAAAATAAAACTTCTAAAATTCAGCAGGCTTTCTTCAAACTCTTATGGCCTTCTCCTTGGCCTCAAGCTTGATGATAACTACTGAAAAAACAAATCTGTACATGCTAAAAAGATGCTCAGACTACTTGAGATTATTCACACACACTCATACCTACCCTAACACTGCAATCTTCATGTTTGATTCAAACAACATAAAACCTCCAATAAAGCCAGTCAATGAGCTGATTTGATACTCGAACCCCTTGATTACACTTGAACCAAAATTAAACTGCATTCTGAAATGATAAAGGTAAGAGAAAATGGGTTTGTTTTTCATAGTGAAAAAATATTTGAAAATTTGAACTATAGAACTCTTCCATGTAATCATCTATGGGATCATGAGGACATAATTTATTGATATCCCTTTTAAGCTCTCAATGCCAAATTGATCCTGGATATCCTTTTCATTTTCTTCATCAAGGCTGAACCTTGATTCAAACTCTACAATATCAAGCTCATAACCACATTCGTCCTTTATCTGCAAGTCAAATGGTATAACAATTTCCTCCTTTTTTGGAGGAGGAATACTTTCGAAAAACTGTTTAGGATCTTGGAAATCACATGACCCAATTTGAAAATCCAATAGGTCAATTTCATTCTCTAATTTTTCAGTAGCTAAACCAAGAAAACAATTTTTATTTTCATGTGTGAGTCGACTGGATTTCAAACAACGAAATACTATTGTTGAAAATTTTTCATCTATCTGAAATTCTGCTAACTCATCCCTTACAATTTGTAACATTTCATCATATAAAGGGTTTGCCACATACCCTGTCATCTTGGATCACCACGAATGTTTTGAAATCTGGATTCTTCTCAGTGAAGTCGCTTTGAACTTTGAAGCTCGGGATCTTGAACAATGGAGTCGCCAGGTGAATGGTACAACCTTCGTGTGTTTGGATTTTGTTCACCATCAGAAATCAAATCTGAACCTTGTCATTATGCCTAGAGAAAATTTTTACCTTTGTGTCCCCGACAATGACGCCAAAATGTTATCACCAAATTGAGTTCCTGTTGGGCTACTTCAATAGTTAACTTGGAGTAACTATTTCAAACGAACTTGTAACTACAAATTAGCCTTTCCAGTCTGATAGGGATCTCTCAAAAGGATAATGATATTCAATGAATAACTTGAAAGCATATGGCTAACTCTAAATTGGATTGAATGTTTGTGTTTTATTATAGGTGAAAGATGTAAAGGGTTTACTACCATTGGGCTTATGGAGTCAATATGATCAATGTGAAAACTAAGTCACAAGTCAACTTATCTCATGGAAATTGAGGCAATTGTATTCTTATTAAACCACACATGAAGGATAATATAACAAGCTATATGCATACAGGAAGTTGGAGCATGTCACCATGAATTCCAAGTGATTATACATAGGCAAACTAATAAAACATGACAAAACAACATACTAGATGTATAAAGGAAGTTGGAGCATGTAATCATGAATTCCAAGTGATTATACAACTAGAACACTGGAGAGAAAGTAAAAGTTTGATATAAGAGACATACATAAGAATACAGATAAGAATCTCATGTTTGAAATAGGTTGTTGCAACTGTATATCACTCATAGACAAAGATTACAAGAGTAGTGCTTACATAACATTTCTCAACCCGGTCTCATTCAATATCATGGCTATAAATAGAACTTTGTTGAATACATATGATCTGCCCAGCTGGTTATATCATCGAACTATGACCTTGACACCTATCATAACTATAAACCACTTTCTTGGAATCGAAAAGACAACTAGTCTCTAAAGACTTATACTTCTAATAGGACTCTGTTTTATTTATTACAACTACTAACTGAAGGAGTGCATAATTACATCAAAAGTAGTTAGGTGCTTGAATGGAACTATCCAACATCAAATAATAAATTCCCTCAATGAACTACGAAAAAATCATCCTATTTTCCTGTGTTGTTTTGTTGCTAATGTGTTGATGTAGTGGGGCAGTTTAAGATGTTGACCTCAACTCACTGATATGCCGACAGACGAGTTGAGAACTGTGTGTGTAGATCTGTTGTTGAATGGAGTGCTGAATGCTTTTGGTTTCCTGACTCAACCTTTCTGTTGTTTTGTTACCCGAAATCTTCTTGTTGTGTTAAAACCATTTTATAAACAAAATAGTGTGAAAAACCCAAAATACTAGACTTGAATACCTTTAAAATTTAATTCTGAAGAGCATCGCTTCCACACACTTCACAACCTTTACAGTTTAGTTTATAAAGAATACAACCTGCAATGCGATGCGAAGGGGAAGTGACGTGGAAGGTAGGTGATGTGGAGGGTAAGTGGGACTCGACCGCAGCGCATATCGCAACTCTCAACCTTTAGTTATAAGCGTGGAGGATATAAAGTTTAAACACTGCGAAGTGCGACACGTGGGGAAGGGGATGAGTGACGTGGCATGAAAGAAGTGGGACCGGACCACAACGCAGATCGCATATTTTAGCTTTTAGTTATAAGCTACGTGGTTTAAATTTTATAATTTGCGATGTTCGGGGAAGAGGGACCCACTGGCATATGGCAGATTTTTACGAATCGGTGGAAGGTTTAAAGCGGTAAGTGTTATGGAATTTATGTGATATCACGATATATCAAAGTATTGCAACGACTGTAAAGCAGGGACGAAACTGCTGAGGTGGGGCCTGACTTACTGCATTGCAATTAAAATAACTATGTTGTGGGTGCTCACAAAAGTAAAGCCAATGCGATGCGATGCGGTAAATAAAATGATCGGGGAATGAAAATCAATGAAACTGTAAATGTGGAAGGGTAAAGCGAAAAGGCAGAAAAATGATAAGTTAAATGGTTTTCAATGAAAATGAAATGGAAGGGAAGCATGGTGGAGAATGGGTCCCACCTCATATCGCATCAGCAATTTTTAAGTTTGACATTGGATTGTTGTAACAAAACTTTTGCGATGGCGAAATGCGATGAGGCACCAGGGGTCCCACCAATGGTTTGAGCGGCTATTGTTATATATATGATATGTATTATATATAATGGTAAGTTATATATAACATGGCTGTTCGATGGGTCGTGAAGCTTATAACATAAAGTTCGAGACTTTATAATAAATAAGTTTATAAAGTAATAAACCCCAAAAAGTTATATATGTGGGTTTTGAGCTTAGAATAAACATGGTTTTGAAAATTTTGAGTGTGATAACACTCACGATCCTTTTTTGATGTTTATTTTTTATTAATTTTATCTTGATGTAGGAAGATTTAAACCACGGACCATCTCCAGTTATCGTAATACCTTGTCTTCTTGGTCTTCAACTCTTTAATTTCCTTATAAACACTATTCTACCAGCCTTGGACCAAATGCTTGTCTCATTCCAATTTAATTTTTTTTTCTTAGAGGGATTTAACATATTCTTTGGGATCAACTACCATCTTATCTTCAACTGCAGGTTCCATCAGTCAACTACAGATCTGCCTTCAACCAATTAAGCTCCCAACGAAGGACCTGCTCTGATTCCAATTGTGGGAAATAATGAGAGGGGGATAAATCAATATTTCCCTTCTTTTTCACAATTGGTTAGTTAATCTTAAACATTTAAAGCATTAATAAAGACATAATCATAAACATCGCATCAGTTGAAAAATACAAAAAATATGTTGCCAAAACAATTTTTTGCATTATGTATGGTGTACATACAACCTTACCAGTCAAGCTGGAAGGAAGTACAAGAATCCACAATGGTTTCTGAAGTGTTTGCAGATATAATATGAAGAGGTACTGAGCCCCCTAGTACAAATTAATTTTGTTTGTCACACTTTAAATTCTACTCCATATTGAGCCTGATGTCACTGCTGTTGTACCCATTACTACCTCTATCTACTACCACACTTCCTATCACTGGCGATGCCACCACTCTCACTTCCTCTGCTACTGCTATCACTCTCCCTGCTTTTTCTACTGCTATCAAGACTATTACCTCTCTTCCTACACCTCCTAATGTCACTAATCAACTTTACTGCCTCTTCTCTATTGTACTTTTTTTGTCATAATCTTCAACAAGGTCACTCCACTGTCAATTTGATGCCTCAATCAATGTCCAGAAATCAACATCAATATCAAGGTCATGACTGTCATCAGGGTCATTGGTATATAATGCTTCCAAGCATCACTACAGGTATTACTGTCAAATGTCTCCCATAGAAAACTATTCATATCCATACATCACTGTTAAGTCATGTCATACATCTCAGTCATATGAAGTTACACTGAATTTATTGTCATCAAGGTTTTACTGTCATAACACTTTCAAAAAATGTCTACCACAATAATTTTGTTATACTCTTATTGTTAGTCACTCCTATCCATTAGGATTTGCTGCTAAACAAGGGTACTGAGCATACACTATCTCATTGTTCAATAGCCAACCAAGTTAGGTCACTGTATATAACATCACTCATAAATTTCTGTCAACATATACAACTGTTGTACAAGGATCAGAGATACTGCCACACATCAAAAGGGTTACTGCCATGGTTAACTAAGAACTGTTATCAAGACATTGTTACTAAGCCTCATGCGAGCTACATGAATCAATACAATGTAGGGAAATATATTAAAATAGAAAATCCCAACTATCACTGTCATACAAAGCTATTCCCACTGTCAAATTCAACTGTTAATTGTAAGCCTTTAATGATGCACAAATATATATGAAAATATTAAACCTTAACTGCTCCTCAAGATGATACTATTGATTGTGAAATTATGTTGTATGTTGAGAGATTCCTTTTCAAGTTGTTGCAATAATGAAATTACATCGTAGATAATGAGAGATAAAGACAATGCTAAACATCCCTCAAAAAATTATATCTTATACGAACCTTTCTTGCTCATACCTTGGCAAATTTAAAATGCATATCATTTTCATGTCCAACATAATGTATGATCTGTCATATGGGCACTGCTAATTTTCACACATGGAGATTGTTTGATGAAAGATTCCCTTGCTTCAAATTTCAACAGAGACTATGTCAAAACCTTGTGCACATATGTGTGCCTTTAGTTTCTCTTCTTCAATATGGATCTAGGCTGCAAGATGATAAAAAATTCTATTCCCAAGGAGTACCCTCAAGTAGTAGTCATGACCGCACAAAAAGGTCTAGGCTATCTATGTTATTGACCAATTACAAAAGAATAGATCTTGTTGGTTCTATGTTTCACTCTTGCAATAATACTTTGAAGGGAAGCTTCCATAATTCACACCTTAATGCAATTTGGTTGGAATCAAAATAATCTTTAACCATTTCTCAAACAAACGTCTTGTACCAACCAAAAAATCGCTTGTCTTATGAAAATGCCTCAGAACATAACTGAGTTTACTTCAGAGAGGGATTTGAATGGCCTTGACTGCTTGCGTTAATCCAAAATCAAAACACACCTCATTTTATATAATTTTTCTACTCACAGAGCTGCAGAGACAATCAAGGGTAGAGCATAACAATAGATGAAAGTACAAATAAGAGGGCTTCAGAACAAGAAGTTGAGATTCATACCATAAGAACGTGGAATCCCCAACCAAGAAGAAACAATGACCAAAACCCCTTATTAGTCACTTTAAGCCTTATTCCTCCAACATAGAAATTTGATGAGCACTAGATCATAATTATTCTGAGATAAGCCACAATTCATATTATTGATAGACAACAACAGAAGTTTCATAACAGAGTTAGGGCCACAAGAATAACTGACCAAGCCACAAGAAATACTGAGATAAAGTCACAGAAGACGTCACATGGTTATTGTGAAATTTTATGAACTGATGTCATTCACCTATGATCTACGGTTGGATATTGATTTTAATAATGACCTTTTAAAGAAAATTTAACTTAACACAAAGTCAATTCTTGACCCAAACTTAAGTCAATTTTTTTATACTCAAATCAAAAACTAGCACAACTACATTATATTTAATAATGTGGTTTGATATATGCCTACAGGCGATATAAAAATAGATTAATAAACTGTTGATACCACTATATACGATAGGCCTATATCCACTACCCATCACATTAATTTATATATCAATAAATAAATATTATATATAATAAATTTATTATATTAACTTGAAATATATATATTATATATTAATAAGAATATTAATATATTAAATATATTAATTACGATTAAAATCACAAAAATATTTTATATATATTAATAATATTATAATAAGTATTAATAATATATATTAAAAATATTTATTAATATATTAAAAATATTAACTATATACATATTATAAATTAACTTGAAAAATATATAATATATATTAATATAAAAATAATATTAATAATATATAATAATTTAATATTTATTTATATATTAATATCATAGATGGTTATATTATTAATAAACCAAAAGAACTAATAATATATTAATATATATTATATTATAGTTGGTTATATTATTAATAATATTATAATATTACTAATAATCATTATTAATAAATATTAAAATATTTTAATATTATTTATATATATTGTTAATAATATATATTAATAATATTATAATGTTACTAATAATCATTATTAATATATACAAAAATATTTTATATATATTATTAATATTATAATAAGTATTAATAATATACATTAAAAATATCTATTAATATATTAATAATATTAACTATATACATACTATAAATTAACTTGAAATATATATAATATATATTAATAATATTTATTAATATAAAAATAATATAAATAATATATAATATTTTAATATTTATTTATATATTAATATGATATATGGTTATATTATTAATAAACCTAAAGAACTAATAATATATTTATAATATATATTATATCATAGTTGGTTATATTATTAATAATATATATTAATAATAATATTATAATATTACTAATAATCATTATTAATAAATATTTGAATATTTATTTATAATATATATTAATATATTAATAATATTAAACTCAAGAGAGTAATAAACCATATGAAACAATATTTAAAAACAAAAAACCTAAGAGATTAATAAACCCTAATAATTAATATTTTAAAGTGAAGATATTAATAAACCCAAGGGATAATTAATAATACAAACCCAATGTCATCATAAACCAAAGGTTTAAATATTATAAACCAAAGGAATTGGTGAACCCAAGGGATAAATATTATAAACATAAGGGATCAATATTGAAAACACGAGAGATTAATAAACGGTAAGAATTGATATTTTAAACTAAAAAACCTAATAAATTAATAATCCATAAGAATCAGTATTTTAAACATAAGATATTAATAAACCAACGAGATTAATAACATTATAAACCAAAAGAACTAATAGACCCAAGGGTTTAATGTTATAAAGCAAAGGAATCAGCGAACCCAAGGGATAAATATCATAAACCTAACGGATGAATATTATAAACAATAAAGATTAATAAACCCTAAGAATTAATATTTTAAATTGAAAATTCTAAGAAATTAACAAACCATGAGAATTAGTATTTTAAACTCAAGAGAGTAATAAATCGAATGTGTGATTAACATTATAAACCAAAAGAACTAATAAACCCAAGGGTTTAATATTATAAACCAAAGGAGTCAGCGAACCCAAGGGATAAATATTAAAAACCTAAGGGATCAATAAGGCTAAGGGAAATATTAAAAACAATAGAGATTAATAAAACCCAAGAGTTTAATACTATAAACCAAATCAATTGGTGAACCCAAGGGAAAACCATTACCCAAAAAATTATAAACCAAAGGAATTGATTTAAACATTGAGACAATTGTTGTCACAATGCGACGTTGGACCAACTATGACCAAGGTTGGCCATGGGTGATTTTGCAATATGGCACAACATTTATTGCAGAATGCAGATGGGTAATCTCAGATCATGGATGACATTGACTGGGACATCTGGCATATAAACCAAAAGAACTAATACACCCAAGGGTTTAATATTATAAACCAAAGGAATTGGTGGAACCCAAGGGACAACCATCACCCAACAAATTATAAAACCAAAATAAGCTCAGAACCCAAGGGTCTTATTTAAGACAGGAATTGTTGTCACTGTTATGCCTGGGGCCCACTGCAGGCTGAAATGAAGTAAAACTCAAGGCTACATCAAACCACGCTCAGCCTCGTAGCTAGCCCTACGAGGACAGGAGAGGGCTCTCTCCGTCAATCTCAAGAAAATAAGAAATAGGATGCGAGATGACTTACAATAAGAACTGATTTTAGGCTAGTAAAGAGATAGGTATGTTTGATTTTTGGTTTTTTGGGTTTTCGCTGGAGAAATGGGAAGACAAATTTTGGGTCCGGGGATAAGGTCAGACCTTTGCAGATTTCAAGTTGGGGCGAGGTAGGTGAATGTCTTGATGCTTTTGATTGGATATATGGACAGATCAGACCGACGAGGAGCTGAAGAGAGCAAAGAAGAACTTGGATTCTCTTCAAACAGTCGAAAACATATAGAACTAAATGAATTCAAAGGCAGAGCACGGTAAACGATGGATTCAACCTCATCTACTCATTCAATTTAGCTCAGAAGCATATGAAAAGAATGGCATACATTAAACATGAAGAACTTACAGTAAACAGAGAGAAAACACCATCAAGAACAAAACACCACAAGGATCCCAACAAGTGCCGCAAAACCTCTGATCTTTCCTTAGCCAAAATATGAAAAATATGTACAATGGTGCCAAAAGTCTCCTAAGAGTCCAACCTCTCCAACCTCTGAAAATGATTGAGAAATTACATCATATAAATCACTCTAACCCCTTCCCATGCCTCTAGGGGTCGAATTCCTCCTTCAGGGGTCAGTTTCAACCAAATTCTAATCAAGGAACTAAAATCTAGGCAGCTAACAACTTGCCTCTAAAAGAGTGGAAACTGATTCATTTCCATGATTTTCACTTTTTTGAGAGTGAATCTTCTAGAATAGGTAAAAATAAGCCAAAGTTACATGCCAACCATCAATTTACATCATGAAAACCCAAAAATTTCATCCACAAGCAAAACTGGTTCAAACTGGCCGAAAATCTGAGCTGGAAGTTGAAAATTCAGCCAAAAATTTAAGTGGGTCTTGTCTTTCACCTTCTGATTTTGAGGTACTTCCTGTGATCCAAAATCGCCATCAATAATTCTGTTGTAAAGCTATGGGACTTAGGCTTACCCTGCAAAGTGAGTCTTCCTAAATTTGCTCATTTTCCTGTCAAAACTGAATCTCCCAATACCTACTTCCCGCAGGTGCATCAATTTGGAGACAATGTATTTTTTGAGAGATTTTCCAAACCATGACACTCTGTAAAAAGTAATATGTTTTTCTTCTTTGGCATGTTCTGGATAAAAACCTCTCTCAGTTTCAAAATTCATCTTTATTGCTCTGAAACATCTTTGGAGTGAAACTTACTCCCATGTGAAACAAATAATTTTAATTTAAATGAAGCGAAATGAAGGATGGGAATGGAATCTTGGAAATTTCAAAGGGAGGGATGTTAGGAAGCAGGGGAAAGTTTAATCTCAGAGATTGAGTGAGGGGAAGGGGGTCCAAAAGGGCAAAACACAGGCCTAGCCTAGAAAATTGCCAAGTTGTGGCAAGAAACTAGGGTTTGTGCAAAAATGAGGAATTTGGGGGATCTCAGTGATGGGAAGTGTTTAATAAGGTATATTAAGGATAGGGGAAGGTGTTTGAACATCAGGATACAATTTTTTCTAATGATTTGACCATCCAAGAGAAATTACCTCCAAAACCCTAGGAGAGGGAAATGGACCTTACCTAGGCACAACTGAAGCATGAACAAGCTGTAAAATGACCCAATGGAACTTGACATGATGATGACAACCCTTTGAATGATGATACACTCAGATGAATGGTGACATGGACCAACATTTGGACAACTTTGAAAAGAGTGAAAACAAACCCTAGACCTAATGCCTAGTGACCAAATTTTGCTTGAAGACTCATTGAAATGACAAAATTCCTTTAATCTTGCCACCTAAATCTATTTTGTAAGAGCATATTGATCACTGGAGGAAATAGTATGACTTAAAGAATCACAATGCCGATGTTGACTAAATCAAGGATTCGTGGAAGGCCAAGGTGATTTACATTTCCAACAATATTCATTGCCGACGTATATCGATCATGGTCATTATCGATTTGATTAGTTCATATTATAAACCAAAGGAAATTGTGGAACCAAAGGGACAACCATTACCCAAAAAATTATAAACCAAAGGAATTGGTGAACCCAAGGGAATTGATTTAAACATTGAGACAATTGTTGTCGCAATGCGACGTTGGGCCAACTATGACCATGGTTGGCCATGGGTGATTTTCATATTGAGACAATGTTTCTTATAATGTGTCATTTGATCATGGATGACATTGATCGATTATTCATATTATAAACCAAAAAAACTAATAAACCCAAGGGTTTAATATTATAAACCAAAGCAAGTGGTGAACCCAAGGGAAAATCATTACCTAAAAAATTATAAACCAAAGGAATTGGTGAACCCAATGGAATTGATTTAAACATTGAGACAATTGTTGTCGCAATGCGACGTTGGGCCAAGTATGACCATGGTTGGCCAAGGGTGATTTTCATATTGATAAAATGTTTGTCAGAATGTGACATTTGATCATGGATGACATTGATCGATTATTCATATTATAAACCAAAAAAACTAATAAACCCAAGGGTTTAATATTATAAACCAAAGGAATTGGTGAACCCAAGGGACAACCATTACCCAGAAAATTATAAACCAAAGGAATTGGTGAACCCAAGGGAATTGATTTAAACATTGACACAATTGTTGTCACAATGTGACATTGGACCAACTATGACCAGGGTTGGCCATGGGTGATTTTCATATTGAGACAATATTTGTCAGAATGTGACATTTGATCATGGATGACATTGATCGATTATTAATATTATCAACCAAAAGCACTAATAAAACCAAGGGTTTAATATTATAAACTAAAGGAATTGGTGAACCCAAGGGACAACCATTACCCAACAAATTATAAACCAAAAGGAATTGGTGAACCGAAGGGAATTGATTTAAACATTGAGAGAATTGTTGTCACAATGCGACATTGGACCAACTATGACCATGGTTGGCCATGGGTGATTTTCATATTGAGACAATGTTTGTTAGAATGTGTCATTTGATCGTGGATGACATTGATCGATTATTCATATTATAAACCAAAAAAACCAATAAACCCAAGGGTTTAATATTATAAACCAAAGGAATTGGTGAACCTAAGGGAAAATCATTACCCAAAAAATTATAAATCAAAGGAATTGGTGAACCCCAGGGAATTGATTTAAACATTGAGACAATTTTTGTCACAATGCAACGTTGGAAATAAACCGTAAGAATTGATATTTTAAACTAAAAAACCTAATAAATTAATAATCCATAAGAATCAGTATTTTAAACATAAGATATTAATAAACCAACGAGATTATTAACACTATAAACCAAAAGAACTAATAGACCCAAGGGTTTAATGTTATAAAGCAAAGGAATCAGCGCACCCAAGGGATAAATATCATAAACCTAACGGATGAATATTATAAACAATAAAGATTAATAAACCCTAAGAATTAATATTTTAAACTGAAAAATCTAAGAAATTAACAAACCCTGAGAATTAGTATTTTAAACTCAAGAGAGTAATAAACTGAATGTGTGATTAACAATATAAACCAAAAGAACTAATAAACCCAAGGGTTTAATATTATAAACCAAAGGAGTCAGTTGACCTAAGGGATAAATATTAAAAACCTAAGGTATGAATAAGGCTAAGGGCAATATTAAAAACAATAGAGATTAAAAAACCCAAGATTTTAATACCATAAACCAAATCAATTGGTGAACCCAAGGGAAAACCATTACCCAAAAAATTATAAACCAAAGGAATTGGTGAACCCAAGGGAATTGATTTAAACATTGAGACAATTGTTGTCACAATGTGACGTTGGACCAACTATGACCAGGGTTGGCCATGGGTGATTTTCATAATGAGACAATATTTGTCAGAATGCGACATTTGATCATGGATGAAATTGATCGATTATTCATATTATAAACCAAAAGAACTAATAAACCCAAGGGTTTAATATTATAAACCAAAGGAATTGGTGAACCCAAGGGACAACCATCACCCAACAAATTATAAACCAAAATAAATTGGTGAACCCAAGGGAATTGATTTAAACATTGAGAGAATTGTTGTCACAATGCGACGTTGGACGAACTATGACCAGGGTTGGCCATGGGTGATTTTCATATTGAGACAATATTTGTCAGAATGTGACATTTGAGCATGGATGACATTGATCAATTATTCATATTAAACCAAAAGAACTAATAAACCCAAAGGTTTAATATTATAAACCAAAGGAATTGGTGAACCCAGGGGACAACCATTACCCAACAAATTACAAACCAAAAGGAATTGGTGAACCCAAGGGAATTGATTTAAACATTGACACAATTGTTGTCACAATGTGACGTTGGACCAACTATGACCATGGTTGGCCATGGGTGATTTTCATATTGAGACAATGTTTGTCATAATGTGTCATTTGATCATGGATGACATTGATCGATTATTCATATTATAAACCAAAAAAACTAATAAACCCAAGGGTTTAATATTCTAAACCAAAGCAAGTGGTGAACCCAAGGGAAAATCATTACCCAACAAATTATAAACGAAAGGAATTGGTGAACCCAAGGGAATTGATTTAAACAATGAGACAATTGTTGTCACAATGCGACGTTGGACCAAGTATGACCATGGTTGGCCATGGGTGATTTTCATATTGATACAATGTTTGTCAGAATGTGACATTTGATTATGGATGACATTGATCGATTATTCATATTATAAACCAAAAAAACTAATAAACCCAAGTGTTTAATATTATAAACCAAAGGAATTGGTGAACCCAAGGGACAACCATTACCCAAAAAATTATAAACCAAAGGAATTGGTGAACCCAAGGGAGTTGATTTAAACATTGACACAATTGTTGTCACAATGCGACATTGGACCAACTATGACCAGTGTTGGCCATGGGTGATTTTCATATTGAGACAATATTTTTCAGAATGTGACATTTGATCATGGATGAAATTGATCGATTATTCATATTATAAACCAAAAGAACTAATAAAACCAAGGGTTTAATATTATAAACTAAAGGAATTGGTGAACCTAGTAGATTGAACATTCTTCACTTCTAACATAAGTAGATTGAACATTTGGCCAGTTAGTTTCGACACCTCCATTCAAATTAGTTTTTTCCTGTTAAAACGAATTAAAATATTTTATAAAAATAAATGTCGAAAAAAGATAGATTTCTAATTTTACAATTAACAATAAATGAAAAAAAGGAGGAAAATATCAAATGCATTCAACATTTACATTTTGTTGGTGATCTGGATGAACGTTATGCAATGGTTCCTCTTCAATTATAACATCAGTAGATGGAACATCTACGAAGTTAATTTGTATGCCTCTATTGAAATGAGTTGTGTCCTGTTTGAAGAAAAACAAAATATGCACCAAAAATTCAAATAAAGAAAAATCAAATCAAACACATTGAACATTAACATTAGTTTGTCGATTTGATTCTCGAGGAGAATGTAGTGGAAGGTTATGATGTGCTTCATATTCAAATCTCATATAAAGAGATGGAAGACGCGGGGAGAAAATTTCTAGACCTCTATTAAAATGAGGTGTATCCTACTCCAAGAGAATAAAATACCTTATCACTAAAGAAATGTAAATAGAGGAATGTAATAAAACAACCACTATTGCATCAACTATAAAGATATCATTGGATTACCTCCATTGTTCCACGCGAACTGCTATCAGGGATGACTGTTTCTGTTCGTCGGACAACATTATTTTTAGAAGGGAGATTGGAAGAGACGATGTTTCGACCAGCTGGATCCAAATTATCAAACAAATGGCCAATCAAACTATCATCCAAGTCATCACATACAATATCATCATTCCCTCCACCATGGATATTTTGCAACCTTTGGCCTTTCTCACAAGATGCAATTGCAGAGACAGAAGGGTTAGGGTGAAAATTTGCATCCACGTTATGAATATGATGTTCCTCCCTATTGCGAGATGTTTCCTCAATATTATGATAATTTTCAGGAGAGCGTTGAAAAACAAAATTATGCTGACGAGGAGCATATTCTGGCAACGAAATACCAAGTGGAAATGCTCTTTCCATGATATCATCCATAGTAAGATACCTAGGAGGAACCATAAAATCCTTTTGAAGATTTGTTTCAGTCGTTATTCTACGATATTTAGCTCTCCTATGCTCATTTATTGTGTCCTTATTTTGTTGATATCGTAAACGACGACTTTCATTAGACTTGTCACGCGATGCAGGCGACTTATTCCTTTTTCTTGTACGTTTGATTGTACCTTCAGATGACATGTCTACAACGAAAAATAACATATTTGTTATAGAAGAGTAAACATGGAACAGATATAATATATCCAATATAAATTAATAGAAAAGGATGAAAAAGGAACACATTTTTTTTCCACCCACAAAACAAATTAAAATCGTTCACGTTATTTTTCCAACCAAATGGCTGAAAAGAAAAATGGATTTTTTCAAATGGCCAAAACAAAAAAGGATTAAATTTCTTGTATCATATTATAATTGTAATGGGAAACCCATATAAATGGAACAAAATTCTAAAGAATTATATGAATTTGAATTATATCTAAATATTTGGAACTATATACCATAAAAAAAAACTAAAGATATACCATTGTTTGAGAATCAATGACAAAAAAATGATGGAAACACCATGTATAGAATAAGTCACAGTAATTACAATTATAGAAACAGAGAGAAATGGATAACATCCAAACACATTCAAATGCAATTAAGAGGAATAAACAGGACAAAAAAAATAAATATTTTTTGAGCAAATTGCAATGGATTTTAATATCCAGCATCCGCTACATACACATATAGAAGACACCCCCTCAGAATGGAGCCATATAAATATCCATAGTCTTAGCATACATACCCAAAAGTATGCAAAGTAAAAAAAAAAAATGAAATATTTTCCACGACAACAGAGAGAATACAAAATGGCTAATAGCCTAAGACTCCATGTCCACATCTAATGGTGGAATCTCATCTATAGAATCCATACGCGGAGCAATTGCAAAGACATTTCTAGACTCGATCAAATCGTTGCAATCCTGCAACGTTGGAGACCAAAATCCATTCATTTGTTGATTAGTTGAATTATCAATATCCATTGGGAAGCAAAGGCCAGCCATCATGTCATATAATACGAAAGGAACTTCACTGCATTTTCACATAAGAACCACACCTTGGACTGTTCGAAAAGGAAGATAACCAGGACATTTCATATTTATATCTATAGACATTTCTTCCAACAACTTCCATCTAAAGCCCCAATCATCCTCAAATTAATCAGTTCTTCGTTCAATACACGGGTGACCAAATTGAAAATTATCTATTTCTTCAATTGACCATACAGAAGTGGAGCCATCATTGACAAGACATATCAACTCATTCTTGCATACTGCCAATGACATACACCGAATGTCAGTGATTGGAACAAATGAAAATCCCCAGTCATTTTTTATCACATCAAACCAGTAGATTGTATACCCATATTGAGGATAATATTCATACTCTGTGTCGAGGTAGAGCCAAAACAATTTACTTCTATAAAACACTCCATTTTGAGGGGGTGAAGTGCCACCAAATGGAAGATCAGCCCTTCGCCAAACCCTATAAAGACTACTGTAAACATAAAATTTAGACTGAATTCTATCATAGATATGTTTTAGAACAACCCAGTCATATTTGTTGTTGCTGACATTCTCCAATAACGAAAAGAATCCCCAGTCTCCAATTCGTATTCGCCCAATGTTTTTTAAGGCCTTTGTAAATGGATTCATCACAAAATAGTTTCGTGAATGGGAGAATTTTGTTGGTAAGGATAAAACCACCATTGGTCCAATAGTAGACTCCACCTTGTATCTTGAATCTATGAATCGCAAATGAAAACGAGATATCCGCCCATTTTGATTAAGGTATTCAGCAGCAAAATAATTGTCTTCATCATTGACGAAAGGAACCATAAATCCAAATTCATTTGTACAGATATGCTTGCAACGCAATAAGAAACAAGGATTTTTCAAAACAGTTTTCCATTGCTGAAAAACAGTGCTAAAATTTATCACAACTAATAAAGGGAGCCAAAGGAAGACAATCTCAAGAATTTCAAATGGAATACAACTCCAAATAGCTGGATCCATGATAAAACAAGGAAATCACCTAACATAAAAGAAAACAGACGTGATATCAACAAAACAACTTTCAATTAATGGTGAATAGAATAAACAATATAGAAAAGCAATTTTCCATCTACAAATATAGTAACATGCACATATACATAATGTATAAAACGATATGACCGACAAGAACAACAAGTTCCTCCTCCAAGATGGGAGGTGTAATCTATATTATTTTTTCCCAAAAAATATTAAAAATATGGTTATTAATTTAATATTATTGCTATTATCAATTAATAATATTATTAAATAATTAACAATAATAGTAATATATAATAATTAATAATATATTGAATTAAATAATATACCATAATTTAAACATTATTCAATTAAAAAAAAAAAATCTTAAATTCTTAAATAATATACCATAACTACTACTACTACTATTGCAAAATAATAATAATAATATAAATAATTTAAAATAACAATAATTTATTAAAGTAGTTATTTTTGTAATATTATTATTATATATTTATTACTATGAGTTTAATATTACATCTTTTACATCATAATATTTGTTGTAATACTCACCTTCTTAGCCTTTTAAGATGCCAAAATTATAGTGATCTTGGAAAAATTACTAAATAATTAAATAATATTTGCAGTAATAATAATTAATATTAAATTGATTATAATAAAAAAAATAAACTAACTATAATAATATAGATTAATCACTATTATTATTTTTTCTAATGATAAGAATTATTTATTGTATTAATTATTTTTATATTTATATTATTTTTTATTATTAAATATTTATTAATATTATTTTAATATTATAATTAATATAGATTTATTTAATTTATGGCAATTTTAGTTATTATTAGTATTATTAATTATAATTGAAATACAATAATATTAGTATATTTTTTATAATAACAATAAAATTATTATTATATATTTAACAATATCAATATTAATATTAATATTAATAGTAGGTCAGCCCCCTTACTATATCCCTTACAAATCCAAAGAAAACTAAACTCTAGTCAACATGAGCATCATCTTTTCCAAATAAAAAATAGATTAGTGAACCATATCCAACAAAAGTTAACATGGGAACATGTTTTAGAAACGATATTTATAATATTAAAAAATAACCAACAAAATATAACCTTTGTCAACAAAAACAAAATATAAGTAACAAAACTCAACAATAATCAACCATAGTCAACTAAAGTTAACCATAATCAATAAAAGCCAATTATAGTTAACAATAGTCGACTTAGGCATCATTTTTCGGAAATTATATGTACATGAATCAAGCATAGTTAACAAATGTCAAGCATAGTTAAATATAGACAAAAAAATCTACCATAGTCAATCCAGACGTCATATTTTGCAAATTTTGTTACAATATTTTACTGTTCTCAAACATAGTCAACAATAGTAAACATGGGCATAGACCTAAGTTAATCACCATGTGTGTTGAATCCACAAGGGTTTAGTGTTTTAAAAAAGTAGTTTTTGAGTGGTTGGTGTCATGGTTTGAATCCTATGAATACACATTACAATGATAAGCTTGCGAACAAGCAAGTAGAATAATAGATCATTTCACTTTTGAGCTAGTTTTTAGGATTTGTATTTTTGGTATCACTTGAAATCAATTAATTCTTTTGTTCGCAATAGGTAAATTCCTATCATTTTAGACCCTTATTATCCATTTAAGCAAGTAGTTGTGTATTTATGATTAATCAATTAATTTATCCACTTCATATAGAAATTTCTTATTTCCTTCCCAAACAAAACTATAAAATTAGATTTTCATATTAATAATTATTAATTTAACATTGACTAACTTAAATTATAAATATTTGTATATTTTTCTCTCAAAACATATAATTTGTAGATTGAGAATTATACTACTCTGCAACACTTTTAAAATTTTAAAATGAATGATTTATATGACTTATTTTCAACTCAGAAAAAATATTTATGAATAAAATAATCTCATTTCTACGTAGTTGATAATATGTTTGTTGGAAAAAAAAAAAAACGCAAAAAAACTTATTCAAGTGCAAAAAATATCTAATATAACATGGATCAAAATTTGAACATCTATGCCAATAACATGTAGATTTTGTTAAAGTAAAGTAAATGAAGTATCAAATTTCTACTAGTTTTTATTAAAAACAATACCAAAATCTAGCATCTGCAAATTTGGTTAAAACCCCAGCGGTTAAATATTATCTAATTTTTAAATAAATTACACTGCGTCATATGTTGTTTTGCGGAATCATTACATGCAAACACATAAAGAGACAAAGAGAGATTGGTTGAGTGAAAGCTGGGCGAAGGATCAAATGAAGTAATTCTGCTTGCACATATATCAAGCATAGAAATCTTTATTTTACTATTTTTATTATTATTATTTTTTTTTAGTTAATGGAAAGTTATGGGTTAATTTGAAATCTCTATTTTATTATTTTTATTATTATTAATTTTTTTAGTTAATGGAAAGTTATGGGTTAATTCTTTTTGATATTTTTGAAATTATATTTTGCTACTACCTCTGCTTGAGTGTATCTGTCTCAATATATTTTCAAAAACAAAAAGCCAAAAAAATAGATTAATCAACGACCAAGCTTGAGTGTATCTGTCTCAATATTTTTTCAAAAACAAAAAACCAAAAAAATAAATAGATTAATCAACGACCAGGAGGTTAAAAATTAATCTAAAAGTTGATCCAGTATAATCTCAGTTAAAAATATATGTTTGCATTGTTGTTACATGAAGATAATATCTTCAGATCTTTGAAAATACAGCATATACCGAAAGATGAATTACAACACAGCTAATCAAAGCACCATCACACGACGGTAATGCGCAGCTTTGTCCAATTTCTCTAAAATATTGGCTGAGATACACGGAGTCTCAGAAGCATCGGCTTGGAAAAAGAAAGTTCTAAAAGTCATCCATAGAAAAACTATGAATGTGTGAATGAATGGAAAAACTATCAAATTAGTGAAGGCAAAAAAGGTGTGACTAGTAATCCATCTACTTAGCTTCTCGTTTGTTTCCTGTCAAGAGATTGACAGATTGAAGCAGCTACCATGGATATAGTAAGGGGGCTGACCTACATCACCGCCTTTTCTCGACGTTTAAGCCTTCCAGTATTTCTGTTAAACATATATTCGTGTATAGGAGTTTGAGCGTCGCCTGCGTAGCCTTCTTAGTAAAGGGAGATCGCCGTAATGGCACTATTCGCACTATCTGGGGGATAACTACGGAAGAAATCTACAGCCTTGCATACGCGAAATGTCACAAAAAAACGCTTAAAAAATGGCAGGACCAAGAAGCAGTTGCGGGGTTCGAAATCATGGCCAGAGAGAAGATAACAAGTTATTAGGAATGAGTGATGGATCACCAGTCCACAGTGAAAATATACAAGAGGATGAGAGCTTATTAGCAATGCGAGGATATGCTGACCTTAAGAATCAAAGCGATAGAGAGAATCAAGCTTGGTACATCGTCTTTTCTGAGAACCCCAGTTATTCGGATGAAAATGTAGACAGACAGCATTCAAGATATCACATTGCATTAATCTAAAATATTAAAGTAAATGAAGAGGAAATACCTGTAATAATCGCTTGCACACTGAGAGTCGGAGCCGGGCTAGAGTGTTCCCTTCAAAATCACCCTTGAGCCAGACCCTAGAGGTGTTCTTCCTGTTCGCAGCCTGCGCCCCACGATACTTTGTAACAAAAAAAAACAACACACAATAATGTCGAATTGCCAGTGACTACCATAATCCACAGCATTGACGCATCAACGCGGGCCTTTCAGATTTTTTATTAACTAACGCACAAGAGGAGAAGGCCAACTCAAGCACTGGCGAAGTGGGCAACTTAATCGTCATGACAGTCGATGAGAGCGATCTTGAATTTCGCTTCTCGTCCCACTCGCCCACCACCATACCAAAAGAATCGGATCAGCCTCCAAGTGGGGTACAGGATCAAGGGTATTAATTAGGTACCAATTTTAAATTCGAAGGATTTTTTAATTTACACTCTCTTAATCTCTTTATATGAAATTAAAATATCACAAAACTAAATTCAACACAAATTGTGTGACTGACCATTTAATAAAATATATGTTTATATAATCGTAGCGTCCAGCAGTTCGTCCACGCTTTCCAGGAAATTGAGTTCGTGTCCATTCTTATTGTTGAGATTCAGGCGATGAATGAAGCGGCACCTCGTGCCGTACGGACACGTTCCCGTCGTCGTAAACGCTCGGCAGATGCATTACATCAGTAAGGAATAATAATGAAACAGAACGTTGGACGCATGCATATAGAACGTCAACCGATCGAATCCTTCAGTGGTTTCCACGTTTATAGGTGGCAGGTGCACGTTTAATTGAGAATTTGAACAATCAAATAGGTGGCATTTTAGTTTGAACCATCACTGGTTAATCTTGATAGGTGGCGGTCAACAAATGGCACAGTAAATTTTTAATCATGTTTTGTAAAAAAATAATTTAAGTATGGTTTAAACACGTGATTTAGATATGCAAGAATTTACTTTTTTGAATTTCATCCATTGATTTAGTGGCGACGACCAGAATATACCGACATATTTCAATCTAGACCATCAGAGCAAAAATATTAATTAGCATAATCACAAAAGAGCCTACTTCCGATAGGGGGATACGCCTATCGGCGTAATTAAAATGTATTCCCCTCCAAAATATTTGATGTTGGTTGCCCATATTGCTCCTTCACAAACCTATATAATGGTACTCACTTATATTTCAAATGTGTCATTGTAGGACAAATCTTGTAACGGTTTTGTGGCTTAGTAAATTTTGGATATTCTCTTGAATAACCCGAAGATTTTCCTGGGATGTTTTCTCTATTATTCGACAAGGGTTTTTGGATAAAGTTTCATTTTTGGTTGGGTTTCGTCTTATTTTTCTTTTGGATGTCATTCTCCTATGATCTGCGGTTGGATATTGAGAAAATCTCAGAACAATGCATCCTTGTGAAAATTTAATTAGATTAAATTTTCACAAAATGAAAATATAAGCCAGAAGTCACACATTAGTTCATTAACCTATAACCAATATGAGAGAAAATGCACACACTCATAATAAAGATACCAAACAGCCATTACCAATACTATGAAAATGCATGGGAACCAATGCATGGAGTAAAAACTTCTTCTTGTTATTCACACTGCAAACTTAGGTACATGCTCCACAAACCCGACAAAGTACAAGAGTGGAATGTATGCCTCTCCTATCATTTTTAAGACAAAATCCTAGTATCACCATATCTGACCCTACTATTAGCCAATATCAGAGTGCTTCTAGCTCTCTAAGCACAAAATAACTATCTAATTACTAGCCAACCTCAAGTGCTAAAATTCCTCTCGAAATGAGGCATGGGGGTATATTTATACAAATGGGGAGGTCAATTTTCACCTTCACCATGACCTTTCATATTCCTTGTAGTTGCAGTCACACTTTGTAGACACGATCACCCTTTGTAGTCATAGTTACACTTTGTAGTCATCGTTTCCCTTTGTAGTTGCAGTCACACTTTGTAGTGGTTGTCGCAATTTGTAGTGGCAGTGGCACTTTGTAGTCACAATCACAATTTGTGGTGGAAGTGATACTTTGTAATCAAAACCATAATTTGTAGTCATAGTCACACTTTGTAGTGAAAGTCATAGAGGATAATTGCGCCTATATTAAGTCACATGTGATGAGGATAATGACCAGTCGCATGTCACAAATATAGAGGATAGTCGATAAGTTACAAGGCACTAAATATGTGGTTTGCGCCTTGAGTTATCTCTCTAGAATTTAGTCTCAAATCACAAGTCGCAAATTGCAAATCTAAGAGGTAGTCAATAAGTCACAATGCACAAAAGATATGATTTTTGACTTGAGTTATCTCTCTAGCCTTTAGTTGCAAGTCACAAGTCACAATTCACAAGTCTAAGAGGTAGTAAATAAGTCAAAAGGAACTAAATATGTGATTTACGACTTGAGTTATCTCTCTAGCCTTTAGTCGGAAGTCATAAGTCGAGGTTCTAGAGGCTAGTGGATTAATCCTTAGGGATTGTGCTTGTAATTTGAAACTTGGGAGTTAGCCTTATAGTATAAGCTGCAAATCAAATTTCTAGAGGCTAGGAAGGGTAGTACAACAAGTTACGATTGCGACTTTCCACAAGGACAAAAAAACACATGTCTTTCAAGGCTTAAAGCTAAACCTGCAAAGGTGAAATGTGATTAGATTCAAGTCAAAGGGGAAATGAATGACTTAGGAGGTCATAGGGAAATAAGCCTAAGAAAATTTCAATTGGAGGGGATTACAAACTCATTGTCTCACGTAACATCACTAACTCATGAGTCATTGCCACCTGTAAACTCAAGTATGGATTAAGCCAAGTTTATCTTTACAACAATATGACATCAATGAATCATCATTTTACCATGATTCATTTTCTAATCCCACTAAACTAATAATTTATTCTTCCCACTCAGATTTTCTTCTAGTAGTAGTAAGCCTTCTGGTTTGATTGCAACCTCATCTAAACCCTAGACATACAAAAGTCACACATAATTATAGTATCAATAACTTATTCTTAGAAACATAATACCATTCACCTATATAAACCATGAATGGAGGAAGATGGTTGAAAAATCTTTTAATAGATTGGTTTTAAATGCCATAAAACCTAATAATTAGGATGAAGCAAGAAATGTAACCATAGAAAATACGTCTCATGAAAGTATACACAACCGTAGCTTCTATAATAATTATATCATTAGAGGGTTTTGATCACAGGGGTATAGTTAAAACCTTGAAAAGAAAAACAGGGACCCAAAATTTAGATAGACGAGACAAAACATTTGGGGGTGTTGTAGCAGCTACAACAATCGACAAAGCATTGGTAGAATCCAACATCTCTTCCTTATTCCCTTTAATAGATATAGTTCTATTAATAATGAATGGAAGTATTGAAGCAGGTACTATGGGTACCACATTTGAGTTACCTGACCATTTACAAATGTACCATTCATCTATCCTGCAGGAAGGTCATGTTAGTCCTTATATACTAAACCAATATTTCACACCACAAGTATTCGACAATGACATACATATAATGACAGAGGGCTTATTATATTCATAATTTTAAAGTGAGTTTCTGGTATTTCTCCATTTCCAGCAAGCGTCCATAGCCTTGGCAGGGTCACTCAAGAAATTACAAGCATTGCTTCATTACCAATGAGTGACCATAGCCCCTGTGAATTTTCTTGCATCACCTCTCTATGTAGGAAATATTTCTCATTCCTTTACCATTTATTTAATTAACTTTATTTTTCATGCACTTGGCATCATTTATTTTGGAGTTCAATGCGGCAAGACAGATGAGGGATTCTGACATATTTTATGGGCAAGAGAGGTTGTTTCTTGTTTTGCATAATCTAAAATATTTTCCAACTTAGGTTTTCCCTCCTACCGTATTTCTACATCACGTCTCTAAATGACAGGTGGACAATGAAAACATGCAATGAAATATTTAGGACTAGAAAAGAGATAGATTTCAGGTTATAGATATAGGTCTTATGAACTGATCGGGGTTCCCCATGAGTACCTACTCATATTCTCCTCGTTAATGGGTCGGACTCAAAAGAAATCATGACATATTTTTAATACCTAGATTTGCAAGAAATTGCCTCATGGAGAAGCCATCGCATCCACACACAACCCTTGATGGGATTTCAACATTAGGTCAAAATGAGAGAAGAATATTTTCTAGGGTTTTATTTATATATAGGCTTGGAGAATCATGAATAATTGCAAAGAAACATGACTAAATAGGCAAGTGAAACATGCAATGGTAAGATAAACGCAACTAAAAAGAGTAATTCAAAAAAGTTACGTTGGCCACGAAGAAAATGATCCATGCAGCATATACTAAACCAAATGCAATATAAAAGAAAAATGTGATACAATGCAAACAAAAATTGAATGCAAAGAAATGAAATGGAACTAACTAAATGCGAATGAACATAATGCAAGCATGAAACCAACTACGAAATAAAATTAATGCATAACTATTCTAACATGAAAATAAGTGAAAGTAAACCTAAACCCTAATCTAATTGAATAGGATATTGATATTATGTGAAGTCAAACTTCTAGTGAAGCCACAAGAGTTGCTCCCAATTTGAAAACAAAAACATTTCTACAATTAGCACCAGTATAAAATAATGTGCCAAAACAAATACGTTTAACTGTGTAACTTGTACAAAATACAAAAGGTCCCTCTTATTGGCAATAGAACTTGCAAAAAAATATTGCTCTAGCCAAGTCGCAATCCTATCTTGATATACAAAACGATACATATGAAAACGTTGAAAACATGTCATGGAAGTGAATTCATTTACACTTTCATTCATACTGAGAATAAGAGAAATAAGAGGCCACTTATGTGCATAAGAGTTTGGAAGAAAATATTCTTCCATCCAATCAACAATTATGTCTTGATATTTAAAATGATAAGCTTGAAAACCATGAAAATATTTTAAATATGAGCATTCATTTGGTTCAATGGTGATATGAGAATAATATAGCGAGGAAACCCTAATATGATCTCGTTCATGGAATTTTCTAAGAATGTGAGAATCTGACATAAACATTAGTGAGATATAAGGTGCCTTTTTGTCCTAACAAACCTTTGAATCTTCAAATGGTAGATCATAAAATTTTGGAGGCTTTGTAAGATCAAAAAGTGTGTGCATACAATCTAATGGGCCTCTAAATTAGACATAAAATAAGGGCCATCTAACCTTTCTTAGGTCCATCTAACCTTCCTTATGCACATAAAAGATATATTAAATATCTCCTTATACACTTAATAATGTTTTCTTATGCTTTAATATTTTCTTAGGAAGGTTTAAAGGTAATTGCATATTTGTTCCTAATATTGGTTATTTTTGTAGAATATCGTGAGAATATCTGGCAAATTATGCAAATTTGGAGAAGGAGATAATTTAGGGACTTGATTCCTGCCACTGGAAGATCAAGATTGAAGAATAAATGAGCACAATATTAGGAAATTATTGAGAAATCTTGGAGATATTCAAGAGGTTTTTCCACCCTCCTTAACTATCAAAGGCATCCAAGCAAACTAAAGATGATGTGCACTCAATCTATGGTTTACTTGGAGTCAAAGTGGACTCAATCACTATTTTCTAGGGATCTGCTGGTAGCTGCCCTTGAGGACAAATAAAGCTGATAAAGAGCTAATTGGGGTTGATTCCGGTCGATTTTCCGATCCATTCGATACTAGTCTATTCCATTTGCATTCCATTCCATCCCATGCCATTCTTTTAAATTATATTAGGATTTTGTTGTTTAAGACCTCCAGGATGTAATAAGACTATATTTTTTGTAATACAATGAGTAGGCAGATGTCATTTTACTGATCTAGTTCCAGGAAGCGAGGCTCTTGGGTTAGGGCTCAATCCATGTGCCTTAACTTCTCTGATGTTTCATTCTTTACCTTCTATCATTTAGCTAGTTTTGTTTCTGTTATTAAGTTAGTTCTGCTTCTGATAGTTTCAATGTTGTTTAGTTTTTTCTTTCACGTTGTTGTTGTAGTTCTTCATTTTCTTATGAGTAATAGAGCAGAGGAAAAATCCAAAATTTGTGATCAAGCATTCCCCTCTCATCTCTTTCAATAGAGTTCGAGCAGGGTTGACCTCCCCACAGGCCAAAAAACTATTTTTTTCTCACTGTTTTTATCATGCATTTTGTCTGTTTTTGTGCATGAATCAATAGTTTTGATTGAAGGAATGAGTATTAACAGTCCCAGAAAATTTCATCAAGTCGTCCTGCTTCATTCTCCAGCTCTGTTTTCATGCCTGAACACTGTTTTTGTGCTTTCTATTCCCTCCTTATTCTCCCCTTAACAACTTTTTCACCCTTTTTATTCACAAAAACCATTAAAATTTTCACCTCCGCCTTTCTCCTTGAAACTCGCACTTATCGCACTTCGTATATCGCAGGATCTCTTCTCCCCTTTCTTTTCCATTCTGTAGCTCTTTTTTGATTTTCCTTTTTACCTTACCTTTTCCAATTATTAACGAAA
Organism: Pinus albicaulis; assembly: GCA_034641835.2. Taxonomy (NCBI): domain Eukaryota; kingdom Viridiplantae; phylum Streptophyta; class Pinopsida; order Pinales; family Pinaceae; genus Pinus; species Pinus albicaulis. Next base: position 791,368,311 of record CM076572.1, on the reverse strand, counting down.
ACTGTCGAAAATCCTTTAGAAACCAACCTTACCCTTTTTCCTTTAATATTTTTCAGAATTCCTTTTCGAAATCGCATTTTCGCAACCTTTTCCCTCTTTCCTTTAAGACTTACCGCAATCGCAAATTGCATTTTTCATTTGGTTCCTATTAACACTTGTCGCTCCAAGCATCGATTGAAATAATTCTCTGTACTCTGTCACATCACAAATGCAAATCGCATTTTTCATTTGGTTCTCGTAACACATTCCGCTCCCAATGCCGATTGCGATATCGTTGTCATACTCTGCCACCGGCCCTCCTTTTCCATGTCACCCATCGCATTTTGCAACCTTGTCCAATTTTCCTTTTAAGACTTACTGCAATCGCAAATCACATTTTAATGTGGTTCTTTTTAATACTTCCCACTCCCGATGTCGATTGCGATATTTTTATCGCATCTACCTCCTGCATATCGAACTTCTGTCCCTCCATTGCAATTATACCATCAAACTTTTCATTTGCGATATTATACGCTTTAATAAAGTCCAAACACCTTTTTCACTCCATTGAGCCTTGTCTCGTGTGTTAAGCCTTCCATTAGCATCATTATCCCTTTCCCTCCAGACTACAATCAACACTTTTTCAATTAGAATTAATTCATGGATAACTTAGTTACATGGATAAAAGCATGGTAGATAGAGCATAGGATAAGTAGGGCGTGTTTATTTGATTAGCCAAGTTAAGTGTGATTTAAATTAGTTTCTTTTCTTCCATTTCTTTTCAGCAAGTTAAATTAGTTTCCTTTCCTGTCATTTCTTTTTAGCAATTTAGTTTAGTTTCCTTTTTCTCATTTCCTTTCAGCAATTTATTTTAGTTTCATTGAAGTGTGATGGATTTCACTTAGAACCCCTAGAATTAGCACCCTTTCGTAGAGCGGAAGAGGATGACATGAGTAGAATGCATATGTTGTGTATAAAGCAATGTCACCTCCAAGTTTGTACGAACCCCAGGTTGATAAAGTAAAGTAGGGCATCCCCTGGGAGTTGCAGCACTCTTTGTGCAATACCAGGGCTCACCACTTTTTGGCATCATTGTCGGGGAGGTGTCTAGTAAATGCTTTGATTCTATTTTAGCATTATTTTCTGCTTTCCTTTTACATGTTGTTTTCGAAATATTGAACAATACAAAAAAGACTGATTTTCATGCCTCATACGAGTAGGGATACTCAAATTTTTTTAAAATACTTCTCCAATACCAACCCCCCCACTTGACCACGTGGTGTAGTAAGAACCACATCACCATACACTTTTGAAGGTAGAAGAGATGGATGGATATGATGACAATGAAGAAGATCGTATTGGGTTTCCCATTCAAGATATGGACATCAGTGTACATATGAAGAACATCCCTCCATCTTTCCTTCCCAACTTCCATGGTATGAGGACCAAGGTTCCAGAAAGATTTCTCTTTGAATTTGAGATACTTTGTAGATCTTATGGCTACTTATCACACACTCAAAAATTGAGATTATTTCCTGCAACATTGAAGGATAAATCTCTTAAATGGTTCATGAGTCTAGGTATTAATTCAGTAAGATCATGGAATGATATGCAAAAGATATTCCTAGGAAAATATAAAAACCATGATCTTAAAGAAGAAATTTTTAGAGTGAATCAAAAAGAGGATGAGAGCCTTGTGGATCTCATATATAGGTTCATGTTTAATGTTAAGAGGGAAAAATTGCATCATTTAGGATTTGACACACTAAAAACCCTCTTACTTATAACAATTAGGGATGAGTGGATTGATCTCCTTAATCTCATGAGTGGAGGAGATGTATATGAATTGTCATTTGAAAAAAATTGTGAAACATGCAAGCGCATATCAAGAGGAAGGGAAAGAGTAAGTAAATCTGCCTCAACATTGGTAAGGCAAGATGGACTTGGAAATTTGCTTGACAACTTTAAAACATAAATAATTAGCAATCTAAGTGAACAAGTAGAAATGTTAAGAATGAAAAGTGAGCAAAAAGAAGATGCTAATATTTTTGTTATCCATGCATAATCATATGCCACTAAATGTTTTCCATTATTCCCCAGGTTTAAAGAAGTTTACCAGGAAGACAATAGAGCAAGGTAATCACCAAAGAAGCTATGTTATGTAGCTCCAGGGATACCCTGGAAGCCTAGTTAACCTGATATGATGCAAGGCCCACTTCACAATTTCAAGCTTATTCACATCCATCTCAAACTAATTGGGACACACTCCCTCCTTGGAAACTTCAGCCATCTCAACCCCAAAACGAATCATGGCAACATGGTTGGAAATGACCTTCTTGGGAAAATCCACAATATCCTCAATATTTCCCTCAATATCCTCCACACCCAACTCCATGTTATCCCTACCATCCACCTCCACCACAACCACAACCTCAACCATATCCATCTCCTATATCCACCCCCACTCAACTACCTGTGCCACCATTTCCAAACCCATACAATGAGGTATCTCAGATCACTTACAATGCTAAGGTACAACACTTCCAAACATATCCTCTTGATCTAGATGGTATTCATCTTAGTTTAAGAAAGGTATTGCAAAGAAGATATTTTCTTAATGTTATTGAAGGACAACATCAAGAAGAATAAGATCCAAATGAGGAGATCAAAAGATCAAGGGTTGCACTTGATGAAGAGTCGACATCAAAATCAGATGTTGAGAAAGTTTCCTCATGTTTACCAGCATTTCCTCCATGTGTTCAAGAGAACAATCAATAAAAAGAGGAAGATTCGAATGTCATAATAGAAGAGTAAAACCAAGGTGATCCAACTCAGAAAGTGGACCAGGGGCATCACAACTATATTGACATATGGTTCCAAACAGTCATTAAGTTGTAGAAACACACTCTTCTCCAACAGTGCTTGATACAATCCCAGTCAAAGAAATTCATCTCTTATATTCAGGTACATTTCAGAGCATGTATTCCAAGTGTGCACTTGATTTTATCTGTCATATTGATGTGTACATGACACCATTGGAAGTATTCCTATACTTGAAAAAGGTTTTGTTTTTTCAAGTAGAGTAGGAAAGTGAAAAAGAAAGAAAAAAGAAAAGAAAAAAGGTAGAAGAATAAAATCTCAAGTGAAAACCTCTTTTGAGGCATCCGAGGTTGGCCCACTAATTGAAAACCTCCATGAGGCAGTCATTGGGTTGAAAAAAATAAAAAATAAAAGATCCTAGGTGAAACCTCCTTTGAGGTGCCTAGGCAGACCTACTAGTGGAAAACCTCATTGAGGCAGCTAGTAGGCCTTAAAAAAAAAGTGCATTTCTCCATGTATCTCTCTCTAATGAATGTAGGTGCTCTCCAACCATTGCAATCAGAAAAACAACAAGTTGGCACAAAAATAAAATTCGGTCAACACCCTGGTTAAAGGTAGTCAAACTTGGACTTCCTCCTCCTGTGCTCAAAAACTCCAAAAGGACCTCAAGCAGATTATCACATGCAGCTTCAGAGCAGCTTCAGAACCACCAAAGATAGCTTCAAAATCCATATAAACAACTTCAATATCACCTACAAAAACAAATAAATGGTAAGGCTCACGTATGCAATCATCTCAAGCTTTCTTTGAATCTATTTTAGCTAAATAAAACATTAAAAAGTGTGAGAAGGAAAGTTTTTTATAACCAAAATCAGTAGTTGGGCAACCTCAACCTTATCTAGCAACTAGCCTCACTTTTTCCACCAAGAAGAGGAACAAGACAAAAGTAAAAAGGACTTGAGAAAGTGGGTAGTAAGTAGTTCATGTAATGGAAGAAAAGGAGTGCCAAAGGGGCAAATGAGGGCGAAATCAGTTCACAAAAAAATAACTGTGATTTTATTTTGCATGCAATTAAAAAAAAAAAACAAAAAAAAAAGGTGGACCCACCACCTCTTGGCATGAAAAATACAAATTTTCTTAAGGCATCTGAGGACCTCCATGCAGCACCCACAAGAAGAAATGCAATAATATTAGCATGAGGAGTGGCACATGGGACAATAAACAGTAAACGAAATACGCTAGCATGTAGGAAGAACCAGAAGGCAAGGAGGATGGATAGGTTGCTCAGAGGATGAGCAACAATTTTAGTAGGGGGGTGATGATGGGCCTCTAAATTGAACATAAAATCGAGCCCATATAACCTTTCTTAGGCCCATCGAACCTTCCTTATGCACATAAAATATATATTAAATCTCTCCTTGTACACTTAATAATGTTTTCTTATGCTTTAATATTTTCTTAGGAAGGTTTAAAGGTAATTGCATTTTTTTGCCTAATATTGGTTATTTTTATAGAATATTGTGAGAATATTTGGCAAATTATGCAGATTTGGAGAAGGAGATAATTTAGGGGCATGCTCCCAGCCACTGGAAGATCAATATTCAAGAATAAATGAGCATCAAGAAATTATTGAGAAATCTTGGAGAGATTCAAGGGGTTTTCCCACTCTCCTTAACTATCAAACACAACCAAGCAACAAATTGAAGACAATGTGCACTCAATATATGGTTTACTTGGAGTCAGGGTGGACTCAATCACTATTTTCTAGGGAGTTGTTGGTAGCTTCCCTTGAGGATAAATAAAGTTGATCAAGAGCTAATTGGGGTCGATTCTAGTCGATTTTCTGATCCATTCGATGCTAGTCGATTCCATTTCCATTCCATTTGCATTCCATTCCATCCCATGCAATTATTTTCCATTCTATTAGGCTTTTGTTGTTTAAGACCTTTGGGATGTAATAAGAAGTGTTTTTTGTGATGAAATGAGTAGGAAGATGTTGTTTTACTGATCTATTTTCAGGGAGCGAGGTTCGTGGATTAGGGCCCAATCCATGTGCCTCATCTTCTCTGATGTTTCATTCTTTCCTTTCTATCATTTTGCTAGTTTTTTTCTATTATTTAGTTAGTTCTGCTTCTGATAGTTTCATTGTTGTTTATTTTTTTTTCTTTCACTTTGTTGTTGTAGTTCTTAATTTGCTTACAAGAGTAATAGGGTAGATGAAAAATCCAAAAGTTGTGGTCAAGCATTCCCCTCTCATCTCTGTCATTAGAGGTTGAGCAGGGTTGACCTCCCTACAGGCAAAAGAACTGCTTTATGTTCATTGTTTTTATCACGCATTTTGTCTGTTTTCGTGCATGAATCAACAGGTTTGATTCCATGAATGAGTATCAACAGTCCCAAAAAATTTCATCAAGCCGTCCCACTTCATTTTCAGCTCTATTTTCACATCTGAAAACTGTTTTTGCACCTTTTATTTCCTCCTTCTTCTTTCCTTAACAACTGTTGCACCCTTTTTATTCACAAAAACCATTAAAATTGTGACCTCCACCTTTCTCCTCGAAACTCCCACTTATCTCACTTCGTATCTTGCAGGATACCTTCTCCCCTTTCTTTTCTATTCTATAGCTCTTTTACAATTTTCCTTTTTACCTTACCTTTGTCAATTATTAATGAAAATAGTCGAAAATCCTTTAGAAATAAACCTTACCCTTTTTCCTTTAATACTTATCGCAATTCCTTTTCACAATCGCATTTCGCAACCTTTTCCCGCTTTCCTTTAAGACTTACCGCAATCGCAAATCACATTTTTCATTTGGTTCTCGTTAACACTTACCGCTCCAAACACCGATTGCAATAATTATCCATACTCTTCCACGTCGCAAATCGCAAATCACATTTTTCATTTGGTTCTCGTAACACGTTCTGCTCCCAACGCCGATTGCGATATCATTGTCGTAATTTGCCACCAGCCCTCCTTTGCCACGTCACCCATCACATTTCGCAACCTTTTCCCTTTTTCCTTTTAATACTTACCGCAATTGCAAATCCCATTTTCATGGTTCCCGTTAATACTTCCCACTCCCGACGCCGATTGCAATATTGTTATCGCATCCGCCTCCCGAACCGATATCACATATCGTGTAACACAATTCTGTCCCTCCATCGCAATTCCACCATCACACTTTTCATTTGCGATATTATGCTCTTTAATAAAGTCCAAACACCTTTTTTCACTCCTTTTAGCCTTGTCTCGTGTGTTAAGCCTTCCATTAGCATCTTTAGCCCTTTCCCTCCGGTGTGCAATCAACACTTTTTCAATTAGAATTAAGTCATGGATAACTTAGTTGCATGGATAGAAGCATGGTAGATAGAGCATAATATAAGTAGGGCGTGTTTAGTCGATTGGCCAAGTTAAGTGTGATCTAAATTAGTTTCTTTTCTGCCATTTCTTTTCAGCAAGTTAAATTAGTTTCCTTTCTTGTCATTTCTTTTCAGAAATTTAGCTTAGTTTCCTTTCTGTTATTTCCTTTCGGAAAATTATTTTAGTTTCATTGAAGTGACAAACTTTATTGAGAAACCCTAGAAGTAGCACCCTTTCGTAGAGAGGAAGAGGATGACATGAGTAGAATGCATCTGTTGTTTATATAACACTGTCACCTTCAAGTTTGTACGAACCTCGGGTTGATAAAGTAAAATAGGGCAGCCCTTGGGAGTTGCAGCACTCTTGGTGCAATACCAGGGCTCACCACAATCATCATCAATTGTTATATCAAGTTCATGATTGAATATAAGACAACCTATTAAATCACCAATTTGATCAAGTGTTCCAATATTGACAGGCCAAATATCCAAGACATAAGATTCTTACGATCTTAAAAATGCAAATGAATAAGCGTAAGGGAGGCTATGAATGATATGACCTAGGGAGTTATCTTTATCCCATGCAAAATTATCAAATTTCAGAGGGATTTTTTATCAACAAGAGAACACTACAAGGAAAAGACCCTCTAGCAGAGGTTTTTATGGAAGCCTCTATAAAAATAGCCGAAAATCCGTTTGTAGTGGAGGTCACTAGCGGAGTTGGGCGGGTAGATGCTTTTTAACGGTGCATCTATAATACACTAACACACTAGCGCATTACTATAGCTATACACATTAGTGCTTAGTAGCATTTGGTGCACCTTGGTGGAGTTATTTTTTATAAAAATAAAAAAACAACAGTGCGCTAAGTACACAATGTGCAACGGTGTGTATACTAGTCGATAGCACCGGAACATGGTTAAATTAAAAAAAAAAATATTAGTCGTAAAAATAATTTTTCCTAGTCCGGTGCTATACTCTCATGATGCCTCAGTGCTAAAACTGTATAATAACACCCCGATTCATAAAAAATATGGTGCACCGTTGTGGGATTTTTAATTTAAAAATTGTGGTGCAGTAATTATATTGTATGCACTGGCGCCATTAATTGAATTTCAGGCCCCAATGCTTGATATAAAATGGTGCACCATTCCAGGGTTATTTTTTATACAAATAAAAACAATGGTGCACTACGTATATAAGGAATACTAGTGCCTATACTATTTGATAGCATTGGAAAATGGTTAGATTAAAAAAAAATATTGGTCATAAAATTCATTTTCACTATTTCAGTGCTATACTCACATAAAGCACCCGTGATTTCCATTTTTATGAAAGCCCCGATGGGTAAAAATAGGGTGCACTGGGGAAAGGTTTCTAATTTTTAAAAAATTAATGTTCTACTCATATAAAAGCATCGGTGCCATTAATAGAATTGTACGTCCTAGTCCTTAATAGACAATGGTGGACCGTTAGAGGGTTGTTTTTTTAATAATGGTGCGCTAAGTAACTCTTCAAAACCTTCCTCCCCAATCTTATCTCTGAAAATCAAGGTGGTTTCATTTCAAATAGGAAAATTACTGATTCCATCTTGCTAGTCTAAGAAGCCATTCATTCTAGCATGATGAGATCGGAGAAGGGATTCGTCCTGAAACTCGATCTCGCCAATGCATTCGACAGAGTGAGGGAGGCACTCTTTCATCCTCTTCATCCTTCAAAAAATGGGCTTCGAAGCAGAATTCATATCCCTCATTCATTCTTGCATATCCAATCCCTGGATCTCCCCTTTGGTCAATGGAAGACCTGGACATTATTTCCAATCTTCTAGAGGCTTAATACAAGGCTGCCCCTTATCCCCCTTCCTCTTCATTCTCATGGTAGAGTCTTTCATTCGGGCATTGGATCACAACTGCAGAGCTAACCTAATCACAGGTATCAAATTTATCAATGGGGTTAAAAACATGAATCATTCTTAGTTTTTTGATGAAACCCTACTGATGGGAGGAGCTACTAGCATAATAGCCATGAGATTTAAAATGTTTCTTGACAAATTCATGCACTATTTTGGAGGGCCGATAAACTATCATAAAAGTTGCATTTGCAGATGGAATGCAACTCTGAACACCATTCATAGTATTTATCAATGTAGAAATTATATGCACTAAGCATGCATATGTCCAAGATCCACCTGATCTCACACTATTTAACTTTATGCAAGATATTGAATCTATTCCACTTGTTAATCTTTTGCAGAAAAAATTAACAAGTGGAATAGATTCAGTATCTTGCATAAAGCTAAATAGTGTGAGATCATGTGGATCTTGGACATATGCATGCTTAGTGCATATAATTTCTACATGGTATCAAAGCATTGTTGATTGAAGATTGCAATTTTGAAGTGAGTTTGTGCTGGTGGACAATTCGAATTTGCTACAGAAGATTCTTGGTGCAGAAATCGAGTATACATTGAAATGTCTTTCAACAGGTTGAAAGACATTTCAATAGCGATGGGCTGAAGGAGTTCTTCGATAGCGATGTTCCTAAGCTGGGATCTAGCGATGCTGCATTACTTGATGCATGGAAAAAGAAGATTGCAAAGACGAGGAGGATTCTATTGGAAGGTGTGAAGGACCATATTGTGTCCAGCCTTCATGGGAAAGCCAATCCATTCTTAATGTGGAAGGCTTTGACAGACTTGTTCCAAAGCAGAAGTGACCAAAGGAAGTTTGCGCTTCAAGACAAGCTCAGAAAAATAAAAATGGAGAAAGGCGACAGTATTCCAAAATACCTCACGAAGTTTGTCCACTGCAAGGATGAACTTTGAAGTGTGGGGGTTACTGTTGTTGATGAAGACTTGGTGAGATTGGCTCTCCTTGGGCTTCCAAAGAGTTGGCATAGCTATGAATACTCTGTCAATGGATGGGAGAAACTCCCAGGATGGGAGCGACTTTGGTCGGATCTTGTGCAGGAGGAGATAAGGCGGGGTACCTGGGATGGATCTTTATTGAAGAATGAAGATGAATAGAATTGCGCTTTGGCTGCCAAAGAAAAGAAAGGGAAGGGGAAGAAAAATCCTTCTAAATCCGGTGCAAAAGGCAAGAAGCAGGATTTGTCCAAAGTGAAGTGTTTTCATTGTCACGAGCATGGACATTTCGCCACTAACTGTCCACAAAAGAAGAAGAACAAGCAAGCTATTGGATTTGTAGGTGGAGAGGCCTTAGCCTCGCAATTTGAGCTGTATTTTTCCTTGATCGCATGCTTGGTTTCAAGCTGCATGGGATCGGTGTGGTATCTTGATAGTGGTGCATCTTTCCATATGACGGGAGACAAAGAGTTGTTTAGTGACTTGGAGGAGAAGGACCTCCAGATGCATATAGAGATGGGTGACGATGGTCGGTACAGTGCTAATGGCATTGGGACCATTACCTTTGAGAGGGAGTCGACTAATCCGTTCTTGTTGAAGAATGTCATGCATGTTTCGGGTTTGAAGAAGAACTTGGTCTCAGTCGCAATGCTAGAAGACAAGGGTTATGATGTTGTGTTCAGTGAGGGAAAAGCCTTCCTTCGACATAAAACAACGGGTCAAACCAAGAAGATAGCTGTTCGAATTAAGAATCTCTATAAGCTAGAGGTATATGGTTGTGCTGCAATGGTGGGCAAAGCAGAAGAAGCGGTGAGCCGGGATGAGGGCGAATTATGGCACGGAAGATTGGGCTATCTTCACCCTGGCACTTTGAAGATCTTGCAGCAAATTTCTACTAGAATTCCCAAGGGTACTCTTGCACAGTCAGATCAGTGCAAAGGATGTATGATGGGTAAGTTTGTGAAGACCACCTTTCATGAGAAGGATAACCGTGCTTCAGTGATCCTGGAGAGAATTCACACAGACGTGTGTGGACCATTATCGGTTGCTTCAACAGTAAAACACAGGTATTATGTGATATTTGTTGATTATTATTCTCGTAGATGTTGGATCTTCTTCATGCAGAAGAAGAGTGAAATGTTCTCAAAGTTTTGTGAGTTCAAGGCATTGGTGGAGAAGGAGTCGGGGAAGCAGGTGAAAGCTCTACGGAGCGATAATGGTGGTGAATACTTCTCGAACGAATTCAAAGACTTCTATATCAAAGAAGGAATTCGAAGAGAACTCATAGCGCCTCATAACCCACAGCAGAATGGGGTCGCGAAGAGAAAGAACAGAATGATCATGGGTGCTGCACGAGCGATGCTACATGTCCAGGGCCTACCGATGCACTTGTGGGCGAAAGCATGCAACACTGCGGTTTATGTGAAAAATCGTTGTCCTCATAGAGTACTTGGCATGAGTACACCCGAAGAAGATTTTACTAGTAAGAAGCTTGATATTTCTCATTTGAAGAATTTTGGCTCACCTGTTTACATTCATGTGACGAAGGACACTAGGAAGAAGCTGGAGCCGACTGCAGAAGTTGGGATATTTGTGGGGTACACAGAAACACCCCATAACTATCGTGTGTATTTATGAGAAAATCGGATGGCTTGTTGTGCGACGGGATACAAAATTCAATGAGGTGAAAGCCATGCAGTTGTCGCTTGAGGAGCTAGAGTTGGAACATGCATGCGAGAGGAGGAACTTGTTCCCAGATGAGCCTATGGATGTGGATCAGCCACGGGAGGAGATTCATGGAGTGGAGGAGTCCACTCATGCGGGAACTAAACATCCAAACAAGGCAAAAGCGTACCATAGAAGGCTGGGGGCGAAACGATGCGGCACGGAAATGTAGGAGTCCCTACATCACGGTGCAGACAGTGATCACCTCACCGATATAGCAATCCCTCATCTTATGAGCAAGTGTATTGTGATAAGAGTATCTTCTTTTGAAGAAACGATCTTGGAGCCCACATGGGTAGATGCCATGGTGGAGGTATGACTCCATTGTCGGGAAACGGTGCTTGGGAGATTGTTCCAAGGCCGGTGGGAAAAATCGGTTGTGAGCTCAAGATGGATCTCTGAGTAAGCAAGCTGCTGATGGGAGCGTCGAGAAGTATAAGGCAAGATTTGTTGCTCGGGGCTTCTCACAGATTGAGGGGATTGACTATGAAGAAACCTTTGCACCTGTCGCACGGTATTCTTCCATACGGACCATCCTTGCTCTCTCAGCGCAGATGGGTTGGCATATTCATCAAATGGATGTGAAGACTGCGTTCCTTAATGGGATCATTGAGGAAGAGGTGTACATTGAGCAGCCTGAAGGATTTGAGATCTTCAGCAGCGAGTCGCATGTGTGCAAGCTCAAAAGAGCGTTGTATGGGCTGAAACAAGCACCCCGTGCTTGGTACACTCGGATCGACAACTATTTCACTGGACTTGGCTTCACCAAGAGTGAGGCGGATGCAAACCTGTACCAGATTGTGGTGGAGGGTAAGATTTTAATCATTGTACTTTATGTTTATGATTTAATACTAACAGGTGATGAGCAGTTGATACACTCATGCAAGGCAGATCTTGCAAAGGAGTTTGAGATGAAGGATTTGGGCCTCCTTCATTATTTCCTTGGATTGGAAATATGGCAGCGGGAAGGTGAAATGTTTGTGTCTCAAGGCAAGTATGCCCGGGAGATACTGGAGAAGTTTCACATGCAAGGCTGCAAGCCTATCAACACTCCTCTTCCAGGAAATTGGAAGAAAGAGGATGCTACATTGGCAGAGGTAGTGGATGCCACTATTTATCGACAGTTGGTGGGTTCACTCATGTATTTAGTCAATACAAGACCGGACATATGCTATGCGGTGAACCAGCTTTCACAAGCGATGGTTAAGCCTACCAAGATCTTTTGGAAGGCGGGCAAGCATGTCCTGACATATCTCAAGGGCACATCTGAGTATGGTTTATGGTATAGACAGATGGATGAGGTGAATTTGCTTTTCTTCACAGATGCAGATTGGGCAAGAAGTCCAACAGACAGAAAGAGCACATCAGGAGGGATTTTCAGTATCGGATCTACGGCAGTTTCTTGGTATAGCAGGAAACAAATATCCATGGCACTCAGTTCAGTGGAAGCAGAATACATGGCAGCAATTTTAGCTGCATGTGACGCTATCTGGATGAGGAAGATTCTGGTTGGTTTGTTCGGTTCACATTTAGATCCCACGATGATTCATTGTGATAATCAGAGTTGCATTAAACTCTCGGTTAATCCTGTGTTTCATGATAGATCTAAACATATTGATATCCGGTATCATCATATCAGAGATTGTGTGCAGCGGAAGATCATGTTGCTTCAGTACATTCCTATGGAGGATCAGGATGCAGATATTCTGACGAAGGCACTCACTAGGAGAAAATTAGAATACCATAGAGGCAGGATCGGGGTGAAGGATAATCCCTATCTTGTTGAGAGGGAGTGTTGAGATTCAACAAGATGATGAGCTTAGTGAAAAGAGTCGCCTTCACTAAGTGGGCCCGCAGGCTATTTTTGGTGCAAATCTATTTTTAGACTATGTCTATTTTTAGACATGATGATCATATTTCAGAAGTTGCAGGATGCTATTTGTGGATGGTTGGTCAAGTTGGAAAAATAGATGAAATTCTATTTTTAGAATATTGGGCGAAGTCTATTTATATATCATCAATCTAAAAATAGATGCATGTCGATTATTATTAGCTCTTAATAATAATCAGACTCTAAACAACAACTTATTCTCTTGGAGCACTTCATTTCAGTGCACATATGTGGCACAACAGCTGACAGAAGGAATTACGCTATTCCTAAGGAGTTCTGGAGCTATTGCATGGAAGACTCGGTTACAACTCAAGTGGCAAAGTTATGACAGAGTTGGAAGAGTAGTTCATGGATTTGTATTCAGTTTAACTCGGTTAGACTCAGTTGAGCTAGTTGTCTAGTCTAACTGAATGATACACTAGTGAGAGTGGAGTGAATTAATTAGTTAATTAATTCACAAATAATAACTCATTAATCAACTGAATAATATAGCAGTTAACTACAATGCATGTCATTTCTAGTGGAGACCCGGTGGAGAGATAGGTGAAAGGGAAAGATAGACTATCTGTTGTGACTATAGTGATGCATTGATTGCATCACACACTCAGTGGAGATTCCAATGAGGATTGCATAGTCAAGGATGGAGTAATTAAAATTCATTCAGAGCTATTCTTCAACAGAGATTGCACAATGGAGGCAGGCTAGCAGGAGGCAAATATCGGTGCATGGATTTGCAAGATTGGTCATGATTAGTGTATGATGATTGTACTGTACTAAGATATTGTGATAAGATTTGTATGTTTGTATGATATTTTCATATGATCTCCATGCTACATAATATATAGTTGGGTTTTTCAACTTCAGGCTTTCTCGGTTAAAAACTGTATTATGTGCGATTGATTTTTTTTGTTTATGCTTCACATGTGTGTTAAATTAATTTTTTCGCAAAAGATTAACAAGTGGAATAGATTCAGTATCTTGCATAAAGTTAAATAGTGTGAGATCAAGTGGATCTTGGACATATGCATGCTTAGTGCATATAATTTCTACACTCAAATATTTGGGGTTCCCTACAAGTGGAGCTGGACTCATTTTAACTATCTAGGGATGCCTGCCAGCATAGGATAGTTAAAAGCGGAGGTATGGAGCATCACCATTGACAAGATGAAAAAGAAACTCCAGCAATGAGGAGCATCTTGGCTCAATCTGGCTGGGCACATGGTCCTATTAAAATTTATCCTCTCCTCTCTATCGCTTTGCTACTTCTCGTTACTACAGGCTCCTATTAGTATCCAGCATAAAATGGAATCAATTCTAAGACAATTTTTATGGAAAGGTGGAAAAAATGAGAAAAGGAAGTTCAATCTGGTCAAATGGAGATAGGTAACTCGAAAGTATGAAAATGGTGGTCTTGCTATTCGCATACCAAAACTGTTGAATGTTTCCTTGGAGGGAAAATAGTGTGGCACTTAATTACTGGGCAGAAAACATGGTGGAAGCAAGTGCTAGAAATGAAATACCTTTCAAATTCAAGGAAAAATATTTTAGATCATCTCATACCCAACAGGCCTTGCTCTTACATCTGGGCTCTTTGCAAAAACATCCCCTTTATTTACGGCACTATCTCCAAATTCCCACATGGAGGCCACAACATAAACATTTGGGAGGACAAAATAATGGGTAAGCTCCCTCTTTTAAACAATTCGAGCACTCTGCGCATTCAAATGTATCTTTGAGAGCATGGGATTAACACCCTGGATCAAATATCTAGTTGAGAAGAGAGCACTAGCAATTGGAAAGGTTGGATATTTCCAAATTTTCCTCCACACCTTAACAATGACAAAGTTATTCTGAAGGGATTGCTCCACAAAGCTACGCCTCTTGCAAAAATTAAAGAGGATAGCTACAAATGGGATCCCTCAAGATCCTCCTACACTTTAAAAGAAGGGTATGAGGCTCTTCACAATGAGCAATTTCCCACTCCTCTGTGGGCAATATGGAAAAAATTCTAGAAATCAGAAGTGCTCCCAAAGATTAAAATATTTATCTGGACCTTGGTAAAAGGGAAGATCTTGACTGCGGACAATTTGAAGAAAAGAGGCATGCAGGGAGCCTCTAGATGCCCCTTATGCTTAATGGTTGAGGAGACAATCCACCACCTATTCATTGATTGCTCCTTTGCTAAAAATTGTTGTTATTCTCTCTCAGATCCCTTCCATGTTGAGATGGGTGCAAACAACTCTATCTTGGATCTGATTGCTAATTGGAAAAAGAGCTACCCTTGGAGGAAATATAATAAGAATGTTACCAAAATATTTTGGGAAACTATTCCTTATGTCCTTCTATGAAACATTTGGCCTATAAGGAACAAAGCCACCTTCCAAGATCACAAGCCTTGCATTAGAAAAGTGCAAAGCAAGGTCTCGAGTCTTACTGTTTAGACAATTATTGCCAAAAACAATAGTCAAATCAACCTCAATGATTTGAAGGTCAAGGAAAGAATTATTCTTGGAAGAGCTCTTGACACTTTCCCGAAATACAAAAAAAATCCTGCCCTCCAACCTCTCCACAAGGATTAGTGGAAGATCAGGCTTAAAGAAAAAGAATTCATTGAGTGGCTTGATGGAATCAAAAGTCCCGCTCTCTTCTTCGACGGTGCCTCAAACACAAACCCAGGAATAGTAGGATATGGAGGCTACATTCTGGAGGAGAAGGGAAGTAACGTCACCAACTTTGAATGGGGATTAGGATGGCTGTCAAATAACTGAGCAGAAGCTTATGCCTTATTTAAAGGCCTTCAAATCATAAAGATATTAAAGATTCAAAGGGCTATGATTTTTGGAGACTCGGTAATAGTCATCAACATGATGTTGAACCCAGCTTTGTCTCCCACAATTTCTCTTATTAGACTGATCACAAGGTGTCGAAATTTGAACAAGGAAATCAGAGGTCTCACATTCTAACATATCCTCAAGTCCAAGAACAGAAAATCTCACTCACTAGCCAACAAAGCATGGAACAGACCTCCTGTTCAACTCCTCTTCCAAGATAGCATCACGTAATCTCCTATACCATGAATTTTCCTCTCTGTGTGGTTGTCTTTGTGATATTCTGTGCATTTTTGATTTTGTCATGGTAGGTCTTCCATGCCCATACCCATCCATGTGATATTCCCGTCATCTTGTCCCCGTAGGATTCTCGCCCTTCCCTCATCCCCAACCTGCATTCCTCTCCCTCCTCTCCTATAATTCCTGCTTCTCCTTTCTCCGCAGACCACGACCTATGTTGTGTTCATTGATTTCTATATCTCAAACTCAAGG
This sequence comes from Pinus albicaulis, assembly GCA_034641835.2. Lineage (NCBI taxonomy): Eukaryota > Viridiplantae > Streptophyta > Pinopsida > Pinales > Pinaceae > Pinus > Pinus albicaulis. Next base: position 791,352,353 of record CM076572.1, on the reverse strand, counting down.
CTCCCTCTTGCTGTCCAACAGTGCCTCCTTGAATCCTATCTCCCCTCCCTTCACTTCCTGATCCCTTATCCTTAGCTGAACACCTTTTTCGCAAAGTACATTCAGCTTCCATGTTTCACTTTTGCTCTTTGTTCCTCTATCCTCACTGCCAATCAGTGCCTCTTTAGCCTCCCCGAATGCTCTCTCTCATTCCTTCTTGATTTGAAAGGAGTGTATTAGTTCTGCTGTGCTAAATGTCCTTTCAGTAATATAAACATGTACAATTTGTCTTCATGTGTTTTCTTAAGGAATGAAAGTTTTAACCATGAAAATTAGATGAATTAGTGAACTTGAAGCATGTAAATAAGCCTTAAAAACACTGAAAAATAGTGCACAACAGAGAAAAACATTCACACACAAGTTTTACACAGTAGGCATGATGAAGCAATTTACCCCTCCTACGCCACATCTGCTGGTCCAGCTCCCAATGGTATGTCCCTCTTTGTAATTATGCTCCCATAGGTAGACCTCCAACAAAGTCCATGGAGACACTCTCCCATGGCCTTGATGGTACTGGTAGTGGCGTGTACAACCCAAGCTTCCTATTCCTAGGCTTGCTTGTTGCACACATATAACATCCTCTTATGAAACGTGACACATTATCTATCATGCGAGGCCAATAACAATACCTCTGTAGATGCGCCATTGTTTTGCTTACCCCAAAGTGACTGAAAATAAGAGACGAATGAGCCTCTCTCATGACACTAAGTCTCTCTCCTTGTGGTATACATAGCTTGCCCAAAAGAAAAAACAAATTGTTATGCATGTGATAATCATTTTCCTCAACTTGATTCCCTTCACTCAAACTAGCATACACACCTTTAAAATCAGCATTAGATGCATACTGTTCTATGTAACTCTCATGTACAATAGAATATTATTTAAGAAAATTAGAAGCACTTATAATTGGCCTTGAAAGCATATCAACAACTTTATTGAAATACCTTTCTTGTACCTTATAACCAAGTGAAATTGTTGAAGAAATCCCATCTACTTGAAATGTCGTGATTGCTGCAATTTTGTTTGCGACTGCAAGTACTGTAGCGGTTGGTGATTGGTATGAATAACCGTCTCTTTACCCATCAAGTAGTGTTTCCACTTCTTGACGCTTTGTACCAACAAATACAATTTTTTTTCATATGTTGGATAATTGATTACAACACCATTGAATGTTTCAGAATGAAAATCGATAGGCTTACCATGCTACAAAAGTACTGCACCCATGGCATAATCACTAGCATCGGAGCTGGAGCTGAACTGATCTTGTCTTTTAAAGCTTCAAATTCTTGTTGTTTTTTTCCTCCCCATTGGAAGCATTTCTTCACACTTGTAACTGCATGCATAGGATCTGTTATGGTAGAAAAGTTACCAATAAAATTTCTCCAATACTGAGTTGCGCCTAAGAAACTTCTTACCTCAATTACTGATTTGGGAGTGGGCCAATTCACAATGGCTTCCACTTTAGAAGGATCAATTCTCAATGCACCTCCTCCTACAATGTGTCCTAAAAAAACTAGAGAAGTCTTTCCAAATTCGCACTTAGACATCTTAAGAAATAATTTCTCTTTCTTCAAAACATCAGGTACCCTTTTAACATGCAAGACATGCTCTTCTCTTGTTTTGTTGAAAATGAGTATATCATCTAAATACACAATCACAAATTCATCAATAAATGGATGCAAAACATTATCCATCACACGCATGAAAGTCGTCGATGCATTACACAAACCAAGCAACATAACCAACCACTCAAAGAGTCATTGTTTGGTTTTGAATGCATTCTTCCATATGTCACTTTTTTCAATTCTTACTTGATGACATCCACTTCGTAAATCTAACTTAGTGAAATACTTTGCTTCTTTTAGCTGATCTAACAAATCATCTATCCTTGGGAGTGGGTATCGATTCTTTACCATTATCTTGTTCAAAGCTCTGATGTCGACACACATGCGCCAAGTCCCATCTTTCTTCGAAATCAGGACTACAGGTGAATTGCATGGTGAAGTGCTTGGCCTTATTAGTCCCTTGTCCAAAGAGTCCTTGATTTGCCTCTTTATTTCAGCATTCTCCATTATCGACATGTGATATATGTCGATGTTTGGAAGAGGACAATCTTGTTGAAACTGAATCTCATGTTGAATCTCCCTTTTAGGAGGCAATCCTGTTGGCTCCTGAAACATCTCATGATGTGCATCAACTACATCATATAAATCTGATTTCAAATTAGGATCACAATCTTCAAATGACTCATGATTAACATTAGCTTTAGGCTTAATCATTATAAGAACACAATTCTTACTTGAATTCACTAGCCTTTTTACCTTTCCAGCATTTACCATTGCAATATTTGTCTTCTTATGATGTGCTCTAACAATGTACTCCTTGCCATATTTGAATAAATGGTATTTTTTCTCATTGCAATGGAAGATATATTTCCTATCATACAAGCAAGTACTGCCCAACACAACACGTTTAATATCAAGCAAAACCACATCTAATTTAATTGTGTTAAAAAAATGTGTAGTTATTGCAAAGCACAGTATGCACTTCTTTGAAACCTGTAAATTTGCATCCTTACATATCCACCCAAGTCGATATGGTTTTGGATGTGGAATGGTCTCAATTTTAGGTTTCTTGACCATGCCTTCAGATATTAAATTCACTTGTGAACCACTGTCAAACAGTGTATCAATCTTGGTATGTTTGGATATGACCCTCACGTGAAACAGTTCAATTCTCTCTTCTTCATTTGGAGCTTCTATGTGACAGTTTGAAGTACTAGTACTGGATTTTACTTCAGTTTCTTTCCCCTTCATGTTCTTCAATCCCATGGCTATAATTTTAGTTTCATCACCTCAATCCTCTCCTAAGTCCTGTTGAGTTGTAGCTGCAGTTAAATTTGGGTCTCTTTTCATGATGTAGTTTCCAACAATTTTTCTCTTCATGGCCTTCTCTTGAACAATGTTTACAAACCACTTTCTCTCCCTCTTTCTTGGCAGATGAATTATTTTTTCCTTTTCCTTTTGTGGTATTCTCTTTGTTTTTCCCCTTAAAAGGTTTGTTTCTACCCTCTTCAAAAGTATTTTTCCCTCTAGCTTCTAGATGTGTGGCTTGAACACATACCTCATCTAGGCTTGTAGGATTAAACATGAGGATAGTATGTCTAAGGTAGATATGTAAGCCCCCTATGTACTTGAGAAAAGTATCTTGACTCTACAAATCTACCCCTAATAAGAGAGCTCTTCTCCTAAATTCTTGGGTGTAGTCTTATACATTTTGTCCTTTCAATTGTCTAAAATTTTTCCAGTTCGTTATGGCTTTTTTCATATGAGCTAATGGATAAAACTATTGTTTTATTGCAGTAATTAAATCAGTCCATGATGGAATAATCTTACCATGTTTTTTTATCTCCTCCTTTGTCTTGGCTTGCCACCAAACAAGAGCTGCACCTTCCATCCTCAATGAAGCTAATTTGGATTTTGGTGTCATCATCATGAAGGTTTTGAATTCTCAAATAAACCTCCAATTGCCTAATCCAATTATCAAGCTTTTTTGCATTGACTTCACCATTAAACATTGGAAATTCAAACTTAACATCAAGTTTTAGAAAAGGACTTTTACCAATGTTCTTTGACTTAGATGGCTGATGTACTGAAGATGAAGTAGAGGATGATGATGATGAAGATGAGGGGGATGATGGTGACTTTCCACTGCCTCCATTTCCTCCATTGCCCTTCTTTGATTTATCTTCATCATTGTGACCTCCTGATGATCCCTGACCTTCCTTATGAAGTTTGGATCCTTCTCCTTCTAGTCTTTCATTCCTTTCTTGATAAAGGACTCTCACCATTTCAGTCATGTCAAGAAATGCTTTCCTAAACACTCTTTCTTCCTCTTTGGGATCCACCTCTTCATGAGTTTCTTCTTCTCCGAGAGGCATGCTTGATGCTGCTTCTACTTCTCTTGGAGGTGAACTAGGTGGTGTACTCATCTCCTCTCTTAAGCTTGAGCCTAGTAAGCATGAAAACGCTTGCAAACAGTTAAAAAATCCTTGCACATAAAAACACCAGAGATAAAAACCTGGCTCTGATACCAACCTGATCTAAAAGGAGTGTATTAGTTCTATTGTGTTAAGTGTCCTTTCAGTAATATAAACATGTACAATTTGCCCTCATGTGTTTGCTTAAGGAATGAGAGTTTTAACCATGAAAATTAGGTGAATTAGTGAACTTTACGCATGTAAATAAGCATTAAAAACACCAAACAACAGTACATAATAGAAAAAAACATTTACACATAAGTTTTACACATTAGGCATGACGAAGCAGTTCACCCCTCCTGGGATACGTCTGTTGGTCCAGCTCCCAATAACATGTCCCTCTTCTTCATTATGCTCAAAATTGTAAATCACATATGTTTGTAGGCCTCTAATGGTTGTTTTCTTTGCACCAATGGCTCCATAATGCTCAAATTAGTCTAGGTAGACTCTTGTTTCACCAAAATTGGTCGAAAATGACCTCCCCATGCATTTTCCCCAATGACACCTAGAAAAGCTCCACTAAATGTGGAGACAGACAGCTAATTTAAGTTAAATTTAATACAATGCCCTAAAAATAGGGGCGCACTCCAAATATAATCGAATGGTTAACATGAAGTTAAAGTGTTAGTGGCGAGGTGCTCACATGCTAACCCTGCCGTAACCTCTGCTTGTTACGGTTTTCAAACTCCGTGTTCTATGTCAGAACCGAAAGTGATAAGGTTCTGCTCTAACCATTTGCCTTAATTCTTTATCCCCGCATGTGAACACATAGAACCCACCGGAGTGTATGTTGTTGCCGCTGATTTAAACATTTACTGCCACGATTTTAAACCCATGTGAACGACTTGTCACGACAGTTAAGTTTGCTGCAGCAATAAGAACCGAGGCCACAGTTCTAGGCACAAGGCTACATGAGAGGGGCGCTAGCCCTTAGGGGCTGGCCTCCCAAGCGCCCAATAAAAAACTTTGCAAACAATAAAATGAAGCCGCGTCCATACATAGTAAGCAACTTTGGATAGGCGGACTGGTCAAGTCTTTGGCGTGTGCGTGCAGAGGTCAGCTGTTCAAACCTCCAGAGCTCCAAAAAAAAATTAATCAACCATTCTGAGGACACGTGGAGGCCTTTGAGCTTGCCACGTGTCACTCATCCGTCGGTTAATCAAAAACACATCCAATGGCCCAAACAATCTCTCCATACCACCAACATCCAACAACCCAGATTGAGCCACGTGGCACGAGAATGTGATATCTTCCTCATATGACATCGGTTTTTCGAACCATTCATGACACTAGAATCACAATAACGAGACCTTTTCGGTCACTCAGGTTCAGACCTATTTCGAGCACTTTCATTTTTTAGCATAAGACATGATCTCTTGATGACTTCTCAACCAGTCTTATTTACACCTTTAACAACATGTCCCCATTTGTGACTCTGCCCTTCCTATCTTCAGACACCATGAGGAATGAGAATTGCTTTCATTTCACTGACCTGCAAGCATAGATGGATTTGATAAAAGCTCAGTTAAGGATAATGGAGGAAAAACACCAGGCAGACACGAGATTTCTCCAACATCAATTACAATCCCTCACGGAGCAATTGAGGGGAGCTAAAAATCATTGTGCTCACATTGAAGAATCTCTGCAGATCATGCGTGACATGGTGGAAAATAAACTATTTAGAGTTCAAGCTCCAACAATGTCCCCAATGCTAACCCAGACAGCAACCATGGCACCACAGACACTTCAAATGCCAGAAAAGGCAGTAGGAACTAAGCTTCATTCCTTCATCTACCTCATCTATCATTATGTCATTTAAGTTTGCAGATATGTTATTTCAGTTTGTTATGATTTATAAAGAATCAAATATGCAACATAGTAGCAATAGTCAAGATAAAGGTGGCTCGATATTTTGCTACATCACCCGTCCTTGTTTTAGGATTAGGAGAGCCCGATCACCTCTTTTCTTCCATGATTTCATGTTTTATTGCAGGTAGACACTCATTTTTTGCAAGTCCCAGGAGAATAAATGAGGTCAATTTATGAACAAGTGATTCTTAAAGACAATGATAATGAAATAAGAAAATTTTCAAAGACTTTTCCTCACACGGAGAAAACAAAATGAATATTTTTCATCAATTAACGGATTTAAAACATGAGAAATGGGGAATTGATTTATATTTGAAGATCCAAGTAATTTCCAAAAAAGAATTTTTCCATTCATTCACCATTCAAAAACAACATTGTTGCAACAAAAATCATAACCATTGTAACTTAAGTTAGTTATTTATTTATTGGTTTTCAATAAATATTCATTTCTTTTCTGATTTATCTTATGTTTTTATGCTTCACGTATTGTTTACTTCAAAGTCACATTTATTTGTTTTATTCTCAAAATAAAAGAAGTGAGTTTTTAAGTTTCACGGTGTTGTTACTCCGGAAAATTTTGTGAGTGTTTGGTGTTGTTACTCCTCCAATGTTCTTACTCTAGAAAATTTTCTAAGTGTCCGGTGTTGTTACTCCTCCAGTGTTGTTACTCCGAAATTTTTTATAAGTATCTGGTGTTGTTACTCCTCTGATGTTGTTACTCCAGAAAATTTTCTAAGTGTCCGGTGATGTTACTCCTTTGGTGTTGTTACTCCTCCAGTGTTGTTACTCCTTCGGTGTTGTTACTCCTCTGGTGTTGTTACTCCTCTAGTGTTGCTACTCCGTGAAATTTTCTACGTTTTTGGTGTTGTTACTCCTCTATTGCTGTTACTACATGAAATTTTACTCCTTCGGTGTTGTTACTCCTCTTGTGTTGTTACTCCTTCGGTGTTGCTACTCCTTCGGTGTTGTTACTCCTCTGATGTTGTTACTCCTCCGATGTTATTACTCCATGGTGATATTTTTCTAAGTACTTGATGTTGTTACTCCTCAAGTGTTGTTACTCCGTCAAGGTAAGTCGCCAAGTACGTCCTCGACCGGCTCCATGGATTTAATTGGTATGTTACTTATGACATGACCAACCATGACTGATGAAAATCATACTTTAGTTGAGGGGAGGTCTTGTCAAGACCGATTCACACTTAATTCCTCATTATTTTGTAAAGTGACTAATCCTCCTTCATCTCACCTTCCTAACATCATTATTTTTCCCCTTTCCCTGTTATTACCTAAGTCATGGTTGTTGTTACCTCAGTCACAACTATTGTTGTTGGCCAATTTTCATGTTTGATTCAACATGTATAAGTCTTTCTGATTTGTTTTTCTCTTTGGTGAATGGGAAATAATTTTAATGCTCTAGGCTCTCTTTGACATAATGATTGGGTAGTCAATTTATCTTTGTTTATCTATAAACATAATCTTATTTTTAAGGAATAATTATGCAAAGATTATTTCATCACGCCAGCTTTCAACTTTCCTAATTGTTCAAGTCCCTGATCTGGAGAAATTTATGATGATGATCACAGAATTTTATTTAAATATTTCCACCGTTATCTAATGAACTGTTCCTCAAACCCCATATTAGCAATGAAAAATATATTTATCAGTAGTCATTTGAAGGTTATTAGTTTTTTAGAAGCAAAAATATCAAAGTTGAAAATAGTTACTATACAACTTTTTACGCCATCCCTAGCTCTTAAGGAGGTGACTTGCCACCCCATCAATTAAGTAATATTTTATTGATTAAAAATAACCATAGTTGAATTTTAAACATAAATAGTGAACTAGAGGATAGGCGGTCTCATCACGAGCCGACCTACCATGATCATATGTCTTAATAAAGTGGCATTACCACTATTGGTCACCAAGCCATGGTAATGGCCTTCGATAATAAAACTGAAGGACAAGAGGTCTCATCATGAGCCAAATTTTTCACTTTTGTTAGCTCCCATGAATGACATTGTTATTAACTGGTTACCACACCAGAACAATGATCTTCAGTTGACACCTAAGTAAATTGAAAGCCTTTTGTAACTATGTACTTATTTCTAATAGATGGGACGTTGGCATCGCAATGGGTTATAAAGGCATCCCTGTCGAGGCTATGGATGCCTGCTGGAAGTAGTGGCTATGCCTATGGTATAGAAGTTGATTTAATACTATAATCTACTTGGTTGCCTCGTTTTCTCAAAGCTAATTTCCGATAAAGCTGACTATTGCATATACAAGGTTTTCCAGAACTCATGGTTCATGGGGTAATATTTAATCAGTTCTTAGATGATGGTGATTATGGTTTATATTTATTATTGAGTTATAAATATTTACTTTACATGTCAGGGATGAAACTTTTAGGATATTTGATGTTTGACATTTTTTATCATATAATCTATCTTTCCTCTATTCTATAAGTATCATATATTTAACCAAAGATAGTTGCTTTGCCCAATCAGCCACCATTTATTCATAGCTTAACAACACCACTACTATTTTGACGTAGAATAAAGAGGCCTAATTCTGATTTTGAATCTCGGGTAATTGGAAAGACCTTGAGAAGCAAATACCGAGATAACTAATTCTCATAATTTTTATGCTCATAACAACCGAAGCTTAGGGGTATAGGGAATGCATATTTTCCCTTCTTATCCATTATTATCCCATGTCATTCACAATATGATTATGTCACTTTTATATGTAACGAGGTAATGGAGGTGATGAATTACTAATTAAAGATACTCATGAGATGTTTTATAGATGTTAGGGAAACTAATCAGTTTTGTGGAAGGAAACCCTGCTACACTTTTTGATTATTTTTTTCAACTTGCATGGCTTCCACCTTTCACATCACTTTCAGCATTAGCTCGGCCTACATCAGCTTCAACAAATGTCAATCCATAAATTCCATTCCACATTTTTACGGAGGTAAAACTTGAGGTAAAATAGCATAAGTTTTTTATTTATAAAAAGTTTAGGAGAATGTAATGAGAAACCATCGAGCATTATTCACTCATATTTTTAAACCATTATTTCCCCTTCTTTACCACTTCCCATTTTTCAGAGACACAAAATATTTCAGTTTGGGGGAGTGTTACTTTTATTATCATGAAAATGCCATTAATATTCTTTATCATCCATCAATCTCCTTATCCATTCTCAAACTCTCCCTTATTCCATGTTGTTATACACCAAAAAAATATTTCAGCCATGATTGTAGCAACCACCTCAATTTGTTTTCTATTGTGGCATGAGGGCATGTTAATTATCTAGTTTGGGGGAAGGGTTGTATGCATGATAAATAATTTCTGATTTCTTCTTCATTTAAGGTATACAATCCTAAAATTGATTTGTGTATATCCTTAAAACTATCAACTAGATTCTTGTGATTTTTGGACAACAAAGAGGTAGCATTAAACAAATGGATTCTTGTGATTTTTGGACAGCAAAGAGGTATCATTAAACCCTGAAATTTTCAAGCTAAACCAATTTGTAAATTCAAAAAAATCATGCATTATTACCTACAACCATTTTGTTGATATATTGAAATATGTTCATTGCATTGATTTGATTTTTGATGTGGAGAAGTATTAAGGTAATAGGAACAAACTTGTGAAATTTCAAGAAAAACTGACTTACAATTTTCAAGAAATTAAACATCATTACCTACAACCATTTTTTTCTACATCTTGAGATCTGTGCATCAGATAGATTTGATTTCGGATTGGAGAAGCATTGATATAGTATAAATTTACTTGCGAAATTTCAACAAAATATAGTTTGTAATGAAGTTTGTTTTTACTTGTAACATACTTTTCTGCAACTTCATAAACATATGGTTGAAAGTAAATATGAAAATTGTTACAACTTCACCAAAATTGCTAGAATTGGAAAATTATTGTTTTAAGGAAGCATTTGGAGAAGAAGCCTTCTGTTCCATCAATATCATGCGCTGGGGTGAGCATTTTGATTATTGTATTACAACCTAGTTAATACAGAGGCATTGGGCTACATGAGGACATGAAACATGTTCAATTTAGGGGAGATGTTGGGCCACTAATTTGTATTATTATCACTTATTAACATCAATTTCATCAATTTCTAATGTTTTTTTATCACATTATTTATCATAATTTATTATATAATTCCATTTCATAATTATTTATGTTCTTTTGGATAAGTAATAATTGTTCTCATGTATTTTAAAAAATTAATGATTATTATGCATGATTTTTCCAATGATGGTTTATTAATAAATTCGTTATAACATCACTCACGATTTTAGCCTTCAATATCTCTTCCAAATTGCAGATTTGATCTTCATTTGATAATTAAATATTCCAACTCAGAAATTCGTTGGGATAATAAGAGACAGTTTTGTGTTGAACGTTTCTAGAAAACTAAGAAGAATCCTGAAAATAAAAAACATGGGTCTTGTGCAGAACAAACCAAATTAGTTTTCCTCACAACATTTTTCCAAACTTCGGTCTTGATTGAGATAAAAGCAAGTTCTTCGAAGGACATATTCGCAGATTTTCTGTTGTGGTCGTTTTCCAAATTGCCCCAATTGTAATTTCCAGATTCGACTTGTGCTAGCTAAATCATGATGGAAAGATCCTTCAGATTTCATCTTTCTTATTAAGATTTTGTAATCAGTGTATTTCCCTTTTGTTTTTTGTATATTTAAAGGACACAAATCAGGTAGAAAGGGGGATATAATGCAGATAGGGTTGGCTATGCAGGGAATTGAGATATGTAACATAACTTTTTTTTTATTTGATTCAAGTTATATTTATTTCCTTCTCATGATTTTGTGAATACATCGCAACCCTAATCAGGGAGTTGGGCCCACTCTCCTGACCAGGTGTTGCGTGATTTTTGTGTGTGTGTTAATTTCATTTCTTGTTTTGTATATTTATTAATTGTTGTGACAGTAGATGTAATTTCTGAAATCCTTATTTGATGTGAATGTATTGCAAGTTTTACAATTCATTGTTGTTATTCTTTAATTTTTGTTATAATTGTTTGTTGCTTTACTTAGATCATTGAATCTATGATTAATACAGAATTGCGCTATTGTCATGTGCATATATTTTGCATGTTAGCCTTGTAATGACCAACACACCTGGATTGATAATTAATGTGGGAAAGGATTTGAATAATAATTCATAATTGGACTCCAACAACGCTTATGCATGAATCAGTTTTGCATGTAAAATTATTTAAATTTACTCATTTAATTATTCATTTGCAGAATAATTCTTGTTTGAGGTTGGAGCACAGTGGTGGATCAATAAACCCTTCATCAACTAACGCTACAAGTAAGTTTCGCATGTCGAATCTTTTCATTGACTTTCATTATTTCACTGTCTTTCTTGCTTTTTTTGTTGTTCTTTCTTTATTTTTCAATTTTTTTGTTGGCATTTACGTTCAATCTTCATGCTATAAGTGTTAATATGCTATTTCATGTAGAAACTCTTCACTTTCTTCAACATTTCCTATTCCACCGTGAATGCAACAACATCTATATAACCTTGAAGATATCTCTTCTTCTCAATCTTATCATCAAATCTTGTTGTTAAAACTTGTTTCTAACGTTCCAACAGGTAGAGTACACTTTTGGAACCCGAATCCCAATCATCCTTGAGAATTGTGCCTAGAATGACCAAGTTTTCCTTTTGAGTGCACTTCTTCACCACAAAAAACTATGTCCTCTCGCAAGTGCACGAGCACGTCATGAAGACATGAATAATATTCCTTCATCCCTTTGGAGTGCATCATTGTGCCCTCCTTGCCTTTGAGCGCATGAGCGCATCGTTAAGGTCCGAAGGTTTTTCAACCCATTCCTTTGTTCCTTTGGAGTGCTACAGTGTGCCCTCTTTCTCTCTTTGAGTGCATGAGCGTATTGTGAAGACCTGAAGGCCCAAAAACTCACCCCTTCGACCCTTCAAAGTGCACCACTGTGCCCTTGATGGATTTATTCACTTGCTTGAGTGCATGAGCACACTGCAAAGCCCTGAATGACTCCTTGCACTCCTTTGTGATTTTAAAGTGTGCCCTCTTAGTTTGCATGCCTATTTTCTCATGCATGCAAGTTATTTTGTGTTGTCATTCAAATATTTTCATGTCCAATCACATGTGATGGATCTTTATACATGATTTACAAGTATTGTTTCATAATTATGTTTTTTTAAGCTAATATTGTCATTATGAGTGTGTTTCCACAAACAGGTGTTTGTGTTACAAGTATTGTCACCCTTTCTTCATATGTTGGAGCCATGTCGCCTCATAAAGTGGCCTCCAAAGAAATCTCAGAAGAAATAATTGAGGAATCTAGCAAAGTTACAGAGCCAAATATTCCCATATATGCAGACACACAGTGTGCTTTATTGATAAGACTATAGAGGTCACATGGAGAAATATATACCACACATTCATGCAGGAAAAGTTTGTTGAGGACTTAGAAGATTTTCATGCATACATCAACATCAAGAAGTCCAGGATGCACAGGATCGCATGTAGATTCCTAATCATGCCATGTGCGAAGGTGATTGAATGGATCATTACACATATGGATGACTCTCACCTTGTGCTTCGCGGTGAGAGTGTTGGTCAGCTCACCACCGATTAAGGTGAAGATATGCAGACATATGTTAATATGCTCAAGCCCGCAGAATATGAAAATGAAAAATTATACATGAGGTGGTTTGACCTCAACACAAGTGACGTTATCAAATCATGGTGTTGAGATCCTTCCAATTTTATCCATCGCCCATCCGCAGTTTATCCGAAAAATATTCCCATAGACATATATCAGTATTTGATAGCCATGTGTTTTTGGTTTCATGGGTGTAAGAAAGTTAATGTGTTCGAGGAAAATTGGATAGATATGCTCAATATGGTGGTGACCCGTGGTATAGAATTCAATTGGGTAGATGTACTTTCATATGAGTTTCAACTTCATGTGGGGCAGGTAAAAGCATATTTAATGGTGAATCAGGCACTAGAATTCTACATGTCTACATTACTCTTAGATGTAATTTGTGCACAGTATGCGTTCCTAAGAATGAATTGGAAATGGACCCCTCAAAATAAGTTCGCGGTTTACTTACACATCAGATTGTTATCATATTCAAGCTTTAGAGGTGTATATGAAAAATTGGTTCAGCACTTCAATATAGTTATCTTTCATATGATATTCAAAATTGATCATCCTTGCATGACCGTTCAAGTGAAGGAGTCACTTCGAGATATCGCATATTTGTTTGCAACTCCTGATGTTACATACATCAAGTGTTTAGGTTGAAATATATCCCCTCATCCCATGTCATGATATGTGACCAACAAGGTAGTCATGCAAGAAGTAGCAAATTAGTTGGACAAGGGATTGTCAGTGATTCTTCACGAGAGGAAGAAATCCCCTTGGACCATCTTCCCATTGAGGATCAGAATATATGAGTTAAATATCCATAAGGAAAGAACAATAGAGATATAGGAGATGGAATTCTTGCACTTCACCACTAAATAATTTCATGGATATGATCCCAAGTGATTGGTCATGCAACATTGTGAAAGAATTGGTCACAATACTGGGTGCTCATAAATGTCCACATAAGAATATTAGAAGATAAATAACTGCTACAACGCAAACATGAATGCAAATATAGGGATGGAGACTAGTTAACCCTAAGATCCACCAACCCTAGACTCACAGATGCAGGAATAGGAGTTAACCCCTCAAGCAAGGAAAGTAGATCCTAAGAAAAGGATCAAGTATGCCTCGACAGGTAGGAGCAACAAGAAATGGAAATATCATCCAATATATTTTGCTTATATATGCATAAATAATTACATATGAAATAGCATGTCAACCAGGAAAATTAAAGCGTACATTAACGAAGAGAAAAAATTACATGAAAAGAAGACACAAGGAATTGATTACGTAGTTCGTCAAATTTGGACTACGTCTCTGGGCCTCGCTCAATAGTGGGGAGGTCTTCATTCATTAAGTGGCAAGAATAAGAATAAGTACAATTAAAATTACATAAAAAAACCCTTATACCTCCAAGCTGGAAAATGGTCAAAAAATGGAGAGCTCAGCTACAATAACTAACTTCACCGTCGAATTCTTGTTGCTAAGAGGTGTAAATTTGACATAAAATTCATCTAAAACTGACATTGGAAAGTTCTGCACCTCAGGAATCTTTATGATGCCTCAAGATTCTCGGGGCATGGTTCCATCCTCTGCTCAGGTTGTGGTTCTATCCGGTGAGTTCCACTGGTCTGCCTTGCTCCCCCTGACACTCGACGAAAATGAGTTCTTATATAAATTAAATGGTGGACTTTACAAAGAGCGCCCACCTGGCGCAATGGTAAGGCAGAGCGATTATTGTGGGGGAGGTTAGGGGTTCCAACCCCACGAGACCTCCCAAAATAGTGGTGCATTTTTATTTTGTTGCATTGTGTTTTGGTTGAATTTTATTTTTCTCGAACCTGGAGGTTATTGAACGTTTTAAGTGTCCTACAATTTTTCCTGAAAAGCTGATCAGATTTTGGTGCTAGATTTCCTCCAATTTACTACCTCCGTAAGTCTTCCACTTGTAAAAGCCAACCTAGAAATTTTAATAGCTCAATATTCCTTATACAAGCTCGGATTTGAGTGTCCTTCACACCGTTGGAATCAGGATGACAAGCACTTCGATCTGGTGTTGAGTTTGCTGCAATATGACCACTTTGATTTTTGAGCTATTTTAAAGCCATTTGTTCTTTGATATCCTCCTATATCAATCCTCCCCACGGAGGATATTTTGGACCACCAAAAGCATTAACATGTCCAACACACTACATGTGTCCTCGCCAAACCGCACTTTCAATCATCTACACGCAAATATGGCACATCCTTTGCAATCACATACAAACCATACATCACTAAATCAACCCCACACTTGCCAAGAGTTTATATCACACACTCTTATGTCAATAATTACACAATAAAAACCAATACCTCAACTACTCATAAGGAAAGTCCATAAACATCGTCATTGCATTTTGAAGTGATGGAAAACACATCATCACTTTTAGATTTACTCGCAACGCATGATTTACAAACCATGGCCATAACAAGCTACTATCTAAAAAAACCATCTTTTACTTAATAAAGTAATTGGGTCATCTTATTTTGGTGGATTTTCTTGTGGAGTATCTTCAATGATTGGATTCTTCATAGGTGATTTTTGGGCTTGAAGTGTCTGACATGTAGATTTTTGGTGTTCATATTCGCTTCAATGATTCTTCCTCTTCCATACTTTCCAGGTCATCTTGGAACGCTTTCTTCTGATATGCCTCGGATAATTTTTAATGGATCATTCTTTGTCATGGAAATGTGAGGAGGTGCTATCGTCCTTTGTCATTGGTGGGTCCCTCGCTATTTTGGAGCATTCTCCAACTTCCTTCCTGAAATACCCAAGTTCTACATGACAAGGAAATTCCTCTACTTTGACAAGGTTCGTGATGCCCTGGCCATTAATTTCGAAGCCCTTCCCCTGGTACCCCATTTTATTCAATATTTTGGATCCAATCCCTATAGTGTTTTTTTCAAAAGTATCAAAATAATTATCATGCAAAGTACATGAAATCAGAGAGTTGATTTTTACCTCAAGTTGGTTATGCTCCAAATTTTCCAAGGCCTCGTCCTTAGCTTTTAATTGGTGTAGTAGCCTTTGTTTATCCTCCTCTACTTCTTGTAGGAGTCTCCTTAGATCAGTATTATCTTCTTGAATGCTTCAGTTTATCTCCTCAAGTTCTTGGAGCCATGCCACATTGGGTGTCCTCTTCATCCTTGGTCAATTTCTGTTGAAATTCTTGTTTCATCACCAAAATCGAAACCCAAGATGATGGGCCCACCTATTGCAATCCCAAGTGTTGCAAGCTTCATTTCTTCACCAGAATTTGAGCCCAGGTCAATTGGTTTACCTCATGAAATTCTAGCAGTAGTGACCTTCTCATCTTCCCCTGATTCATACTCTTGGTCTTGTTGCACGATGGTATTTGTCTTTTGCTTCTCCTTTTTTTCATTCATCTTAGGTCTCAAATTAGGGTGCAGTTTCCAGCAATTCTCTTCGGCATGTCTTGCTTTCTCACAATGTGTACAAGAGGGCCTTTCTCCTCTTCTCTTGGTTGTTGCAGCCCTTTTTTTCATGTTTCCCCTTTCTTTCAAGATGCATGGCCTTCACACTTGCCTCATCGATGGTAATAGGCTCAAACAGTAATAATGAATGCCTTATGTAACTATGTAAACAATCGATATACTTAGTTACAATCTCTGGTGAGTCTAATGGAATGCCCAAATTCAATGCTTGTTTTCTAAATTCTTCAGTGAATTTTTGCACATTTTTCCCTTTTCCTTGCCTTAGGTGTTGTCATTCCATTAATTCCTTTTGCTTATAGCCCAAAGGGTAAAAATTATTTTTCAATGCAGAAACAAAATTTGACCATGAGGAGAGAAGGTTTACCCAAATTTTTGTTTTCTTGCTATTTTCTCTCCCACCAAACGAGAGTGGTACCACTCAGCCGAAGAGATGTCAATTGGATATTTCCTCATATTTCTTGATCTTTTGAATCCGGTAGTAGACCTCAATATGTCTAATCCAGAAAATTATTTTTTTTGCATTACATTCTCTATTACACATGGGAAAGTCAAACTTTACATCTAGTTTAAACAAAGTTTTCTTAGATATACGTCTATGATGTCTGCAAGAATGACGAGAAGAATAAGAGGAACTGTCACTAGAAGATGGAGAGGGATGGGGCTCTTCTCCAACATCTCCATGATTTATTGATCCATCATCATCTGCATCTTTCTTCTCGGGCTTGACAGTATTCTCATACTTTGCAAATAGTTTGTCTACTTTCTCTGCCATTTTGTAGAATGCCTTGCGGTAATTCCACTCTTCTTCCCAACGAGATTCCTCATCTTCCATGTTTCATCTTTGTGGTGCACGTCCTACTTCGAGATCAAAGGAATTAATATTTCCTTCGCCTCTTTGTAACTTGTTTCTGGTTAGCATATACTCATGTAATTCACATCAACAAAGACCTGCTCTGATGCCACTTGATCTAAGATATTTTGCTTATATATGCATAAAGAATTACATATGACAGAGAACGTTAACCAGGAAAATTAAAGCACACATTAAAAAAGAGAAAAAATAACATGAAAACATGAAAAGAAGACACAATGAATTTATTACGGAGTTCGTCCAATTTGGACTACGTCTCTGGACCCTGCTCAATAGTGGGGAGGCCTTCATTCATTAAGTGGAAAGAAGAAGAAGAAGTACAATCAAAATTACATAAAAAACCCTTATACCTCCAAGCTGGAAAGTGGCCAAAAAATGGAGAACCCAGCTGCAAAAACTAACTTCCCCATCTAATTCATGTTTCCAGGAGGTGTAAAATCGACATAAATTCGTTCAAAACTTACATTGGCAGGTTCTCCACCTCAGGGAATATTTCTGATGCCTCAATATTCCTTGGGCATGGTTCCACCCTCTGCTTAGATCGTTTTTCCTCCCGGTGATTTTTTTTGGCTCACCCTGCTCCCCCTAGCACTCTATGAAAATGGGTTCTTATATAAATTAAATGGAAAACTTTACAAAGCATGCCCACCTGGTGCAATGGTAAGGCAGATCGATTATGGTGGGGGAGGTTGGGGATTCCAACCCCACCGACCTCCAAAAATAGTGGCACATTGTTATTTTTTTGCATTGTATTTTGGTTGAATTGTTATATTCGGGACCACCAGCTTAGGGGCCAGCCACGTGGTCTGGGTAGGTTCGACCCTCGTCGATCCCAAATAATGTGCCTCCGTGCAGTTAAATATATACCATATATGTTTGGGGGTTGGTAGGTCCACTGGGAGTGACTCGCTTCCCCACCTCCAATCTATATATTGTTATGGTTTCGGGGGTGGCAACCCACCCCCCATCCATTTTTTTTTATTTTTAGCATATAGTTTAGTTGGGTGGCGGGGTTGGTGGCCTATCATATATATATATATATATATATTTTGTTTAAACTATAGCCCTTTTTTTATTTTTCTCGAATCTGGAGGTTATTGGACATTTAAAGTGTCCTACAATTTTCCTAGAAAACTCGTTAGATTTTGGCGCCGGATTTCCACCAATTTTCTGCCTCCTTAAGTATGTCATGTCTACAAGTCAAACCAAAACTTTTAATAGCTCTATCTTCCTCATACAAGCTCGGATTTGAGTGTCGTTCACACCGTTGGAATCAAGACAACGAGCACTTCGATCTGGTGTTGAGTTTGCTGCAATATGACCACTTTGATTTTTGAGTTATTTTAAAGCCACGTGTTCTTTGAGATCCTCCTAGATCAAAATAAAATCCTTTAAACTCGAGATATATTCAAGCAGAGCATGAGAGGAGAGAAGTGGAAGAAGAAAAGGTGAATAGGAAGCAAAATGAGTTTCTCTAGAAGCAATAAGAAGAATAAGAATAAGAAGAAGAGAGGGGAAGAATAGAAAAATAACAACATAGGCAGCCCCAAGAGGAGGAAGTAGCACGGATACTGGAAGAAGAAAAACTGAGTTAGCATATTTAAGAAGAAGAATTAGAGGAAGAAGATACCATCCAACGCATGGATGATCAACCAGGAAATCCAGAGGAACCTCCCCTTACAGGTGGTCATCTTCCATTTGGGGAAATGGGAATCAAACCTCCGCCAGCTAACAGAGTCATGGATGTATGCAGTGTAACATTTGATCATCTTAAGAAGAGGATCATGCGACAGAGGCATAGATACTCTCCCAAGGATCCTCAAAATCCAGTCTCAGTTTCTATAGAGAAGGTGATAACCTCCAACACCAGAAGGAATCCCAGAGCTATTATGGTGAAAAATGTTGTATTTTCTATAACGACACACGATAATTCTAAGAACTTATTGAATGAGAATGTCGGTATGAGAATACAACTTGTTGTAGTGAAGCAACAGGTGGAACATATTGTAGCAAATAATTAGTGGTTGCCATCACAAAGCTTCACCACCACTGAATGGCATTCATCCATGTAGGAAGAATTGGGTCCAATGGGGGACGCAATGGAACGATTATACGATGAAATGATTCTTTTACAAAAAGTGGCATCTCCTCTTGTGTGCATACAGAATAAGGCCTAGGAAGTGGTGAAACTCCTGAAAGTAGAAAACAGATCAATCGATCATATTCAAGAGTGGGTTGCCAAGCATAGATGATCTGCAACATTTAGAGAAGAAAGAAAGGATTACTGCAGAAATGGATAGAGTTCAGTTGAAACTCCATCACCAAAATTACATGTGTCTTGGAGAACATTCAATCAGTACTATTGTTGCATATAATCGATTACAAAATGATTTTGAGTCTCTAATATATAAGCATGGGATTTATTTGATTGGTACACTTGAAGCAATCAGAGGGAGGGAGATCATCTTCCCAAAGATCAGGAAATAAATTGAGTAGATCAAGAAGGAAATGAAACAGGAAGGCTTGGAGGTAACCAAAGACATTATTCTGTAGTACGCAATATTGAAAATTTCATGGCTATGTAATAATTTACAATCAAACTCCAAGAACATATTGACAAAGGCACTGGAGATAAAGATGTGATACATTTGGGAATTGTCAGTTTGGGTCAAATTCATCTCAATGGAGTTCATATCATGGCACACTTACATTAAAAATTAGCTCCATGTAGAAGCAAATGACTTATCAATTTGATGAGTCTTTGTCCCATTATCAATTTTGTCTTATATAATCGTTGTCTCATTTGTAATTTGTCTTATGTAATAAATGATATGTAATGAAGTCCAAGAGACACATGTGGAATGAAAATAGCCACACATTAGAATGTACTGAGTCGTGTATAGAATATGAGTAGTCATAGCAGTAAAAGATTCATGAGGAACTTCAAAGGTTGTAGAAATTATGGTGTAGATTTGCAACTACTCATGAAATTTTAATCAAAATCACAAGACACAAACCTACTCTACTTCTCTGCAGAATTCAATTTATTATTTATAACATCAATTAAAAACATGCAATGAGAAATAACACACATGCACATAATATTTTTCCATGGGAAATCAATCTGCTAAAAATCCCTTTGCCTTCTTGCATTAATCTGATGAATAGAGATGTATTACAATTTCTTGCTTGCTCTAAGCACAACCTGTAAGTGAATAACCTATCTCTCTTCTCACTAAGAAGCTACGACCCAGACTTAGTCAATTTCTGCCTCTGATTGAGCCCCTATTTCCTTGCGTAATTGATGAGAAATTAGGCCCCTATTATTTAGGAAAATCCTCCAAAATGGTTGTGCAATTACCAAGGTTGATAATTTTACTTCATACAACACATGTACACTCAATACTAGTCTACAATTGGTGTTATACTACCTTGTAATATCCACCACAACTGGGGAACTCAAATTACCTACATGCACTAGCTATTTTGGGTTGATTTATCATTTAATTAGATAATCACTCAGTTAGACTGAATTCCCACTGCACAACTAACCTTCCACTAGTTCCTCTAATATTTTGAACTAGTTTAACTGAAAACAACTTGAATAATTGACCTTGATTATTACAAATTATAAATCACACATGCTTAAATGAAATCTAACTCAAATTTATTGAGCTAAATAAGTGACAAGATCCATGTCACTTCAGTTAACTCCATCCAAGTTGTCTGCTAATATAGAAATTTGAATTCTCCCAATCTGACCAAGGAAAAATCAAATTTAAAATTTATTGTTGCTTTTTTTCAACACTCCCTGTCAGCAAGAAATCTATTATCATCCACCCCTATCTTTCACCTATGGAACTCGAACTTCCCTCTTGACAAATCCTTTGTCAAAATTTCATCATCTTGTTCCTCTGTCGGAATGCATTGTAGCAACATTATCTTCCTCTACACACAGTACCGTAAAAGGTGACACCAGATATCTATATGCTTGGATGTATCGTTAAATACTGGATTCACAAAGAGATTTATGTAACTATGATTATCATAGTAGATCACAGTTGGAGTCATCATCTGAAAAAACAGCCCCACAAGTATCTTTATCATCCAGATCGCCTCACATGTTGCTTGAATTACAACCATGTATTATGCTTCTGCTGAGCTTAGCACCACAAATATTTGCTTCCTGTTGTACAATGAAATTGTTGTGGAACCAACACTGAAAATTACACCTGATTTACTCTTTTTGACTGATGGACTCCCCACCCAATATTCATCTCTGAAGCCACACAACTTCACTCCCTTTATCTGCATGTACCATCGTACAAACTAGGTGGTGCCTCTGAGGTACCCTAAAAAATGCTTAGTTTCCTTCCGATATAATTTGGTCATCCTAACCATAGCTTGGATTAGTTGGTGGACTACATAGCACATATCTGGTCTTGTGTTCACAAGATACATCAGTGAACCCACTAGCTACCGATAAATGGTAGAATCCACTGCTTCACCTCAAGTGGCATCCTCCTTCCTCTAGCTGGTTTCTAGAGGTGTCTCCATGGGTTTACAACTCTCCATGCGGAATATTTGTAATATCTTATTTTCACACTTTCCTTGAGATACAAATAGTTCCTCATTTCCTTGTCATACTTCCAACCCGAGGAAGTAGTGCATGAGACCCATGTCCTTCATTTCAAATTCCCTTGCAAGGTCCTCCTTGCAAGATCTAATAAAATTCTCATCGTCGGTTAAAATAAAATAATCAACATATAAGAAAATAATAAGCAATTTACCTTCTACCAAGATGTGATAGAGGTTTTCATCTACTTCACTTTTGGTGAATCCCAAGAAAGTGAGATAATTATCGGTCCTGGTGTACCAAGAATGGGGTGCTTATTTCAGACCTTACAATGCTCACTTGAGTCGGAAAACATGAGACTCCTAATCAAATGTCTCAAAACCTTATGGTTTCTTGATGTACACTTCCTCCTCAATAACCCCATTGATAAATGTTGTTTTTACATCCATCCGGTGGATCTTCCACCCCAACTATGCAGCTAAAGAAAGAATTGATCTAATGGATGAGTACCTTTCTATAGGAGCAATGTCTCCTCATAATCAATTACCTCAAATTGAGAGTATCCCTTGGACACAAATATGCCCTTATATATCTCTATGCTTCTGTGTGTTGCCTTCTTAACCTTGAAGATCCATCTCAAACCCACAATTGATTTATCTGTTGGTCTTAGGACCACTTCCCAAACACTGTTATTTAAAATGGATTCGTACTCTTCCACTATTGCATCAACCTATACATGCTTCTCTATTTCTTCCTTGAAAGAGGATGGCTCAGACATTAGATCCATGTAGTCAATGAATCGATTAGGTGACCTTCTCTTCTTACACAAGTTTGAAGGAGCTACCACATTATCCCTCGCATCCTAAACAATTCTATCAACTTCCCTAGTCATTTTTTTTCCTTCTCTGGATGGTTATACCTGAGTGGATGTCTCCACTCTCTGATCCTCAATTTTTGGCTGCTCCACAACTTCCAAAGGCTCATCCTTTGGAGCTAAAATATCCTCTTCTAGTGGGATCTGTAGCTCCCTCTCAAGAGAGCACCATATTGCTTTATCCTCATCAAATTTTGCATCCCTTTATCATTTTGAGGGATGGAAAGTACACATGGTAGTTGTGAGGATTTTTTTTGTAACCCAAAAATACCCCCAAATGTGTTTTCGGCTCAAGCTTCTTCCTTGACTCTTTAGAGACATGACAGTACACAGAGGCTCCAAAAATCCTGAAGTGCGACACATCTGACTTTATCCTTGAGAAATCCTCTTCTGATGCAATCATGCCCAAAATCTGATGAGGAATCTAGTTCTGAAAATAGACTGTTGTGTTGCATGCCTATTCATGCAACATAGCCCTCGCAAATCCCACAATACTATGATTATTTATCTCAACAACCCCATTCTGGTGTGGGTTGTGGGGTGTTGTCAGCTCTCTTCGAATGCATTTTTTCACACATAAATTTTTGAATTCATTCAACACATACTCACCTCCATTATCACTCATGAGAGCCTTCACTTTCTTGTCAGTTTCTTTCTCAATTACTGCATTGAATTATACAAACTTGGAGAATGTATCATATTTCTCCTAAATGAAGAAGATCTAGCAATTTCATGAGAATTAATCAATAAAAATGAAAAAAAAAATTATGTCTGGAAGTGGAGGCTATTGAGAAAGTCCATAGACATTAGAGTGTATACTTTCCAATAATGCATGTGCTTTTCTATCTCGGTCATGGAATGTTGATTTTGTGTACTTCCCCAAGGAACATCCTTTGCATACGTCATGTTTCTCAACTGCTCCTTTAGGGAGGCCAATATTTATTTGTTGCATAATCTTGAAGGCATCATGATGAACATGACCAAGTCTTTTATTCGAAAGTTCACCGACACCGCGACCTTGCAGTTTCTCCACTTAATGCTTAATGCAACATAACCTTCCACATATAGCTTATATAGGTTCTTCACACGAACCCCAATTTTATTCACATATCCGTGGCTATGTGTCTCAGGAATGATTTTAATTTGTTGAAGATCACATCATAACCACGGTCTTCTAAAAATGCAACATAGATGATATTTTTCTTTAGGCCTGGAAAAAACATGACATCCTTGAGTCTGAGAGGGGATCCTGACTCCGTATGAAAGGTGACTGTACTAACCCCAATCATTTTTTACCTTCTTTCATTCCCCAACTCGATGTGCATCTCCAAATATTTCTCCTCTAGGCCACTAAAAAATATCTACACCCTATCATGTGGAATGATGCACCTGATTCCAAGCACCACACGCTCCCCATCAATGTGATTTCCATGCATGTGACAAGGGTAAAATCAAGATCGAACCATGAAGCCAAAGCTTCACCTGCTCCTCCTCCTGAGGTCTTCCTGCTCGATTTTTTGTGTGGAGACTTAGTGGAAAATTGCTCAAATTCATGAAAATTGAATCATTTAAGTTTGGAAAATTATTTCTTCTTTCTCCCTTGGATGGATTCTGGTTTGCTTTGAGATTTATTCCATTTTCCCTTCTTTCCCTTTCCAACCAATGTAATTTTTTCTTCATCCTCGCCCTTTAATGAAGTCCCATCTCCAGTATTCCTCCTTATTTCCTCTTGTAACAAATCAAACCATAAGTGTTCCCAATTTGATATTTTTTCCCTCCCGTTCACTGAATCTTGGTAGTTATGCCAGCTCTTGGGAAGGCCTAGAAGGGCTACGCTTACCAAATCATCTTTTGCAACATTAACACCAACCCCACCAAGCTCATCACGAACTTTTATGAATCTTCTCGCATACTGCGGAATAATTCCATTCTTATGCATCTTGATATTTCAAAGTTTATCATTGAGCGACATCTTCATGTGGTCACTACTATTCTCAAACAATTTTTCTAGTACTTCCCACATTACAACATGAATTTCTTTCCCATGAATATTTGATACAATGTGATCTCACTCCCTCCCAAATTATTCTCCTCGCCTTGGCTACATCTTTCTTCCACTTAGCAAGGTTCTGAGCATTAGATTCATGTGTTTTTGCAACATTTGTCTTGATGTATTATAGCAATCCATTTTCATCCAGTACCATCTCCATGTTATCCTTCCATGTGATGAAATTAGAGATTCCTTCCAAGGCATACTCTAGCCTTAGAACATTGAAGGTAATCTTCCCAACTCTATAGAGATCCTGATACACTGAAATAAAAATTTGATCCTCCTGAGAAACAACTTTGAAATTGTTGATCTAATGTGAATATAGCTTTTATATCATACACAAATTATGGTGTATATTTGCAAATTCTTGTGAAATTTTAATCAAAATCACAAGACACAAATATAATCTACTACTCTATGGAATTCAATTCAAAATTTATAACATCAATCACAAGCATGCAATGAGAAATAAAACACATGTACACAATATTTTCTAGGGGAAAGAAATATGCTAAAAAACCCTTTCTATGCTTGCATTAATATGATGAATATAGATGTATTACAATTTCTTTCTCACTTTGAGCACAACCTGCAAGTAAATAACCTATATCTATGCTCACTTAGAAGCTCTGACCCAGACTTAGTTATTTAATGCCACTGCTTGAGGCTGTTGGCAATATGTTTCTTTTGTTCTATATTAAATTGATTTTACTTGATGGCAACTCTCTGGAAAAGGATGCAGAAAACTATCTGTATGAAGAATCTCAGTAGTCTCTCAAAGGTTTTGTGTAGAAGATTGGTTATTTTTAATATGTCACAATATATACATGGGTTTGTAAAGGCCAAGTCGTGTATGCACGCGGAGAAGTACGTCCAAAGTCGCGTATGCATTTTTGTGCTCCAAAATTATAATACCAGGGGGCTTTACCATGGTATTAGCCCACAATATTGAGCGTTGTATTATCTATTTGATTCCGTCCAGGATTACCATCAACAGTTGAGTGGTTTTGACTCATGGTATTGGTAAAAGCTAAATCTATATAAGGAGAAGAAGATCATAGTGCAAGGAGTGCATGAGTAAGGGTTGTTAATGAATAAAATTCTCTAAGGAATATTTGCAAGGATTAACTCTGTTTTTTAATTGACAGATCTGAATCTATGATGCACCCATGGATATAATGATGGTTCAATATCTCTAGATCTGAAGATGAAGAAGCTCTAGTATGACCTACTGAAGAAATTATGAAGAACTGGCGCAAGTCTTCTGAAGAAAATGAAGAAATATGGGTAAGTTTTATAGATCTGGTCTATTTTGCAAAATTTACATTTACAGATCTATACGCTAGTTGGTCTCATTAAAAGCGCATGTATACGCGAGTTCGGTTCATAAAATCCACGTATGGGATTCTGCAAAAGAAAAATTAAATTTATAGATATGAGCTCTAAATCTTTGAGGATTCCTACACACCTTCTCAGTGTTTTTTCCCCTTGAGTGGTATCAACGGGGTCCTTCGAAGAGAAGCAGCCCTTTAGAAGGAAGGGTCTGACCAAGATGGCTTGATCGAAGATGGAACCCGACATCATCGAGTCTCCTCTTCAACGGAAACAATTTAATCTTCTAGAAAACACGGACAAGATCCTATCTTCAGTCTCTTGGAGCAGATGTATGGGATATTGTTGAAGGAGGTTATCAATATCTAGCCTCAGTTCCAACAGATGCAACAGAAAGAAAGAACTATGAAACAAATGCAAAGGCGGTCAATGCACTATTGGGGAGTCTGACTGAATCAGAATTTGTCAAGGTCATGCAGTTGAATACATCAAAGGAAATATGGGACAAAATCATTCTAAGCTATGAAGGTGATACAAAGGTAAATATTGCTAAACTCCAAACTCTCAGAATTCAATATGAAAATATAAGGATGCATAATACGGAGAGCATTGCTAGTTTATTTTTACGTCTAGATGATATTGTAAATCGTATGAGAAATTTGGGTGAAACCATAACTGACACTACTCTGGTTGAAAAAGTTTTAAGATCTCTAACTTCAAAATTTGAGTCAAAAGTGTCTGCTATTGAAGAGAAGCAGGATCTTCAAAATCTTACTGTTGTTCAACTTCATGGCATTCTAACTGCATGTGAAATGAGAAAAGGAGAATCATCTGAAGTCAAAGAAGCCATCTTTAGAGCTTCTACAAAAGGAAAAGAAGTACAAGAAATAGAAGGATCAGGGTATGTTTCAGAAGAAGATGAATTAAATTTTGTAAAGCTCCAACTAGGCACTAGAAGGTTCAGAGGTAAGCTTCCTTTAAAATGTTTTTCTTGTGGAAGAGTTGGTCATTATGCTACTAAGTGTTCCCATAAAGAAACACATGAAAAAGAAAAAGGAAGTAGCAAGAAGAAATAAGAATCGGTTTAGCACTAGAAAAAGTTATTATACTCATGAAGATAGCGATGGGTTATCAAACAGTGAGGAAGAATCTGATCAAGATCTTAGACTTCTCATGGCATTTGAAAAAGAGTCTAGGGAAGAAAAGGATACATTTATGGATGCTCTAGAAGACAATGATTTTCTTGAAGAAATCAATCAGCTCAAAATATGTTTGGAAGAAAACAAAATATCCATATAAACTCTAAAAAATCAGCTTGAAGAAAAGGAGAAACACAATGAGAAACTAGACTGTGAAATATTAAGTCTAAGAAAAGAAATTGAGAAAGTAAAGACTTTGAATCTTATATTTTCTAAAGGATCTGAAACCTTAGATGAAATTATCAAGGTACAACGTTCTCCTCTTATAAAGATAGGTCTTGAATATGTCAGAGAATCTTCTCAGTCTTCAGCACCAAACTATCTAAAAGTAGCTACAACTAGCCTACAACATTCTGCCACTCAGCAAGGAAACAAAGAAACTGTATAGGTAAAGCATGACCACCTCAATACAAAGCAAACTAACAGGAATACCTTTCAAAGAAATACCAACCAACAGGTAAACACAAATAGAAGGTTCCATGATTGCAGAAATTTCTTCTTCAATGGACAATGTTTCTCATGTCATAAGTTTGGTCATAAAGTTGTTCAATGTGTTGCATACAAAACCATCATAACTAAAGAAGCAAGAAAGAAAAGAATTGATACTGGAATAAAGAAGAATACATATAAGAACTTTTCTCCTCTTCAAAATGAAATTGAATGTGCTTATTACAATAACTTTGGTCATGAAGAATTTGAATGCAGGAGAAAACTTCAGCCAAAATAGCATATACCCTCAACTTCCAAAGTATGGAGAAAGAAGGAATTACAGGTTGAGAACTGTGGCATAGCTTTATTTGCAAAAGGAGAAGAAAATAAATGGCACATTGATAGTGGATGCTCAAAACACATGACAGGTGACAAAAATAAACTTCTTGCATACAATGCTCTAGAAAGAGAAAAGAATGTTACTTTTGGAAATGATACTCCTGCTGTCATTAAGGGAAAAGGTTATGTTTTTCTAAAGGAAAAGGTGAAAGCTAACAATGTTGTGTATGTGGATGGATTAAAGCATAACCTGTTAAGTGTAAGTCAAGTTTGTGATCAAGGAACTGAAGTTGTCTTTAGCTCAAAATAATGTGTGGTACGTGATCTTGATACAGGAAAAACAATTATAAAAGGAAATAGAACACCAAGCAATTTGTATGTACTGAAAAGCTATAAAGAACAATGTTACTTGGGTAAATCTTCAGAAAATTGGTTATGGCATAGAAGATTGGGGCATTTGAGCTTCTCTCAAATCAAAAAATCTAGCAAACTCAAATTTATTCGTGATCTTCCCAATATTACTCTGCCTAAGAGTACCATATGCAAATCTTGCCAATTCGGTAAGCAAACCAGAGTGCAATTTAATGCAAAAGAAGGATCAGCAAGTAAGCCTCTTGAACTCATTCATACTGATTTATGTGGACCTATGAGAAAAAGGTCACCCCATGGAGAACAATACTATATTCTATTTATTTATGATTTCTCTAGAATGTGTTGGATTGGGTTGCTAAACACAAAGATGAAGCATTTGAAAAATTTCAGATCTTCAAAGAACTGGTTGAAAATGAATTAGATCTAAAAATCAAGTGTCTTAGATCTGATCGAGGAGGTGAATATATATCATATGAATTCGTGTAAACAGTGATAAAACTCCATATGAGCTCTGGTATGGTAATCTTTCCACTGTAAAGCATTTTAAAGTTTTTGGAAGCAAATTTTTTATCAAGAACAATGATGAAAAACTTGGCAAGTTTGAACCTAGAGCAGATGAAGGAATATTTCTTGGTTACTCTTCTAGAAGTAAAGCATATAAATGCTACAATAAAAGACTTCGGAAGATTGTTGAATGCATTGACGTTGTAATTGATGAATCTCTCTCAACTCCAAAAGGGGAAATACAAACAAAAAATGAAGATGATGATGATGCATATCTTCCTGCATCTAATAGAGATAATATAGAAGGTGAACCCAATGAAGCAGCAGAAGAAGATCTATCTGAAAAGGCTCCATCCAGGTATGTTCAAAAGAATCATCCAGAATCTCAAATTTTGGGAGAAAAGGGATTAGGTGTCCAAACAAGAAGAACTCTTGTAGGGTCTACTAGCTATCTAGCATTTTTATCCACCATTGAACCACAGAATGTCAATCAAGCTAGCAAAGATGAATGTTGGATTCAAGCCATGAATGAAGAACTTGATAAAATTGAAAGGAATCATACTTGGGAACTAGTTCGAAGACCTCATGATAAAAATGTTATTGGAACAAAATGGATATTCAAAAACAAGTTAAATGAAAATGGAGATGTTATTAGAAACAAGGCTAGACTTGTCTATAAAGGGTATGCTCAACAAGAAGGTATAGACTTTGAAGAAACATTTGCTCCTGTAGGTATACTTGAAGCCATCAGAATGTTTCTTGCTTTTTCAAGCTTTCAACAAATCAAAGTTTATCAAATGGATGTTAAATCTGCTTTCCTCAATGGTGATCTAGAAGAAGAAGTTTATATAGAACAACCAGAAGGATTCATTTTGGGCAATGATGAAAAACTTGTTTGTAAACTTATAAAGGCTTTATATGGTCTCAAACAAGCTCCAAGGGCATGGTATTATCGTCTTGACAAATATCTTCATCAACAAGGATTTTCAAAGGGATCTGCTGATAGCAACTTATACACAAAAACTAAAAATGATAAACTATTGATTGTGGTTGTCTATGTTGATGACATCATTTTTTGGAAGTAATGAAGAGTCCATGAGTCAGAAATTTATTTCTGTTATGCAGCAAGAATTTTAAATGTATTTACTTGGGGAATTAACATTTTTTCTTGGCTTACAAGTGCAACAAGCAATAGATGGTATATTCTTATCACAAGAAAATTATCTTAAGCATATTCTAAAGAAGTATGGGATGGAATATTGCAAACCTGTAAGTACACCAATGATAACCGGGTGTAACCTCAGTTCTCGTGATGATTCTTCCAAGGTGAATCAACCAGAATACAGATCCATGATTGGAAGTCTACTTTATCTCACCGGGACAAGACTAGACATTATGCATGCAGTTGGGATTGTTGGACGATTCCAAGCTAATCCAAAAGAGTCTCACCTTCAGGCTGTAAAAATAATATTCAAATATCTACAAGGAACTCAAGATTTTGGACTATGGTATCCAAATAATGCTGATCTCACTCTTCATGCTTACATAGATGCAGATTGGGCTGGAAATGTTGATGATTGGAAGAGCACTAGTGGTCGTGCATTCTATATGGGGCCTCGATTAGTATCTTGGTTCAGTAAGAAGCAAATCTCTATTTCCTTATCTACAACAGAAGAAGAATATGTGGCTGTTGCATCATGTTGCACACAACTTCTTTGGATGATGCAGACTTTACAAGACATTCAAATAAAATGTTCACCTCCCATATCCATTATGTGTGATATTACAAGTGCCATCAGTATCTCAAAGAATCTTGTTATGCATTCCAAGACCAAGCACATTCCTATCACTTCTTACATGAACAAGTACTTGAACAAAAGGTGAAATTGGAGTATGTTCCCTCCAAAGAACAAGTTGCTGATATATTTACTAAACCTCTTCCTAGGGAAGCATTCAAATATATCATACAAAAGTTGGGAGTTCTCTCTGCCGCTCAGAAGATAAGATCTGCTTAAATTCAAAAGATTAAATTGGATACACGGATTTAATAAAGGATAGTCGTGTATATACGCGAGTTTATATACATAAAACCGCATATGGATTTTTGCTGGAACAATTTTATGGGTCAACATTTTCAAAATAGTTGCGGTGTTGTTGGGTATCTCTGGTGATGTTCCAGTTCCCACATTTCTATTTCATTCTCTACTATTTTTTTGATGAAGAAGCCTTGATGATTTTCTATTGAAATTGTTCAGGGTGCACAAGTTAAGGGGGAGCACTTGTCCTGTGGGAAAGGATGGATTGTTGGAATTCTAAGTGTTTGTTGTGGTCTGATCTCATGATTGAGATTCATTGGTCTTGTTTATAAAAATTCATTTGATGAAAAGGTCATGTTGAGATCTATGATGTAAATTGTTATATTCAGTCATGTAAGGACTTGTTCCAATTTGTAAACCCACTTGGTTGGGTAGTTCAGTCAAAATTTGTACATCCACTTGGGTAGCTGAGTCAAATATGTAAATCCACTTAGTTGGATCATTGATGCAAGTATGAGTAATTGGTGATAGGAAAGGTCATACTCAATTGAAAAGTCATCTACTTCATTGAAAAATATGTCTGAATATTCAAGCATGAACTCAAGGGGAGCATGGTAATTTCTGTACAAGGGATGTTGATCTACCCTTTGCCCTTGATGTCAAATGGGGATAATTTTGAGGATGGTTGAATACAAGTGCCTAATGTTTTAATGATTATGGTTGCCATCAAGTCCAAAGGGGGAGATTTTTGGCAATATTTTTCTTGTGTTCTATATTAAATTGATTGTCCTTGATGGCAACTCTCTGGCAAAGGACGAATAAAACTATCTATATGAATAATATCAGCAGTCTCTTAGAAGTTTTGTGAAGCAGATTGGTCATTTTTAATATGTCACAATATATACGTGGGTTTGTAAAGGCCAAGTCGCGTATGCACACGGAGAAGTACGTCCCAAGTCGAGTATGCATGTTTGTGCTCCAAAATTATAATACCAGGGGGCTTTACCATGGTATTAGCCCACAATATTGAGCGTTGTATTATCTATTTGATTATGTCCAGGATTACCATCAGCATTTGAGTGGTTTTGACTCATGGTATTGGTAAAAGATAAATCTATATAAGGAGAAGAAGATCATAGTGCAAGGAGTGCATGAGTAAGGGTTGTTAATGAATAAAATTGTCTAAGGAATATCTGCATGGATGAACTCTGTTTTTTAATTGATAGCTCTGAATCTATGATGCACCCATGGATATAATGATGGTTCAAGATATCTAGATCTGAAGAAGATGAATCTATAGTATGATCTACTGAAGAAATGATGAAGAATTGGCGCAAGTCTGCTGAAGAAAATGAAGAAATTTGGGTAAGTTTTATAGATCTGGTCTGTTCTGCAAAATTTACTTTTACATATCTATACGCTAGTTGGTCACAGTAAAATCGCGTGTATACGCGAGTTCGGTTCATAAAATCCGCGTATGGAATTCTACAAAAGAAAAGTTAAATTTATAGATATGAAATCTAAATACTAATTCACCCCCCCCCTCTCAGTATTTTTCCCAACATAGGCCCTATTTCCTTGCATCATTCTTAAGAAATTAGGCCCCTATTATTTCGAAAATTCATCCAAAATGGTTGTGCAATTCCCAAGGTTGATCATTTGACTGCATGAAAACATGCTACAACTGATGTTATACTACCTTGGAATATCCACCGCGGCTGGTGAATTTGAATTCTCTGCATGCACTAGCTATTTTGGGTTAATTTATCAGTTAACTGGATGATCACTAAGTTAGACTGAAGTCCCACTACATAACTAACCTTCCACTGGATCCTCCAACAGTTAGAACTAGTTAAACTGAAAACAACTTGAAATAATTGACCTTAATTACTACAAATTAGAAATCACACATGCTTAACTGAACTAGAACTTCTCTAACTTGAATTTACTGAGCTAACTGAGTGACAAGAGCCATGTCACCTTAGTTAATTTCATCCAAGTTGTCTGCTGATGTGGAAATTTGAATTTTCCCAATTTGACCAAGGCAAAATCAAATTGAAATTTCTTGCTGCATTTTTTCAACAAAGGTCGTTGTTACTTGTTATAAATAACTCCTCATAAATAGAGAAAATGTCTTATATTACATATTTTTTTTCTTGGTTTCTCTTGTAATAGATAGGAGATAGATCATTCTTTGAGCAAGAAAGTTGTGGCTTCGTGTTCCACTATTGGATACAATGTTTCATCTATGTAACAATGTACTTGGGATCTTGCACTTTTAATCATAAGCTCAATGAGTGGGAAATTCTTCATACGTGTATCGTAGATATAGTTGGACTATTATGGTTATGTTTATGTTATATCTTACATTAATTGCATACTAAATTAATGAACTAATTTTTTGCTTAGCTATGGCTATTATTGAATGAGTGTTGTTATGCTTTAATGATTGTTATTTATTATGTGGACTAGTCTGCAGGTATTAAACAATAATTTCTTCTTGAGTTCCACTTTAGGATAGTACTAGTACTTCTATAATTGATGGCTCATTTCCCTCACCAGTCGTGGAAGTCTCCCTCATACACCTTACATTGGGTGTCTCACAAAGCTCACATTCTTCCTACCCCAAAGTGGTTTTTTTCTCTTTTGTTGGACTGTAACCAGGGAATATCTTTAAAACCTTTCCAATTGTATGATCAAATGGGACTCCTACACAAATAGTGTGAGGTCTAATTTGGACTTCAAATCGGGGAGATCCCATTACAATGTTGGCGACATCCAACACTGTCAACAGGTTGGAAATGTTTTGTATAGTACGAATGTTATTTTTAGGAAATTTAAGCCTTCTCCTATAATGGTGTAGTTAGAAGAGGACACGAATAATTCAATGGTTTAAATAACACCCAAGCCAAAAAAAGTGACACCAAAAAATGAACAATAATTTCATGATGGACATGATGAGGAGGAAAGTTCATATAGTTTGGAAGATGAGGGAGAAACTCCACCTCAAACTTTAAGGAGGACCATTCGAAAAAAAAAGAAATTAGACATTTATAATTTTAGTACATATGATTTCACATGTATATTTTCTTTATTTTCTAACACTAATAAGCCTAGATATATGAAATAGTTAATGGAGATTGAAGATAAAGAATCTTAGACATTGGGCATCAATGAGGAAATCGCTTCACTTGGAAATAATTATACGTGGATTTGTTTCCATTTCCGTGTGAAATAAAACCCATTGGATGTTAATGGAAGTTCAAAACAAGATTTATTTTGATGGCAATGTTGAAAACCATAAGGCAAGGTCTGTTGCAAAAGGATATTCTTAGGTTGAGGAGATGAAATTTGGTAAGTTTTTTTCCCTAGTTTCTAAGTTAACATCTATTAGATTATTATTATCTATAACAATATACTTTGATTTAGATTTAGAACAAATGGATGTGAAAAATAATTCCTACATGGTGCATTGAAGGATAAGATCTATATGGCATAGCAAAAGAACTATGTTGAAGAGGGAAGAGTCATTATTTTGAGAGTTCAAAAAGTATTTATATGGTCTTAAACAACCTCCTAGGATGTGGTACCAAAAATTTGATTCTTTTATGTTGAGATTGATATTTATAATATGTGAATAAAATCATTATGTGTATTATAAACAATATGGTGGTTGTTATGCAGAATTTACGATTGCAGACAACAGTATTTTCCCTAGACCTAGTGGACTGGTCTAGAACAACAAAAATTAAGGACTATAAAGTTTTCCTTCAATAAATTGAAGAATGGAAAGAGGGTTTCTTGAAATCCATCACAAGCTTCACTCTCCTCTCAACTTGTAAGCTCCAATTGTAGCTCTAATTTCTATAATTAGAACCTACACATACAATCAACACAAGCCAAAGATCTATGACATCTATGTAGCATTATACAATCACTCTATTCAATGGATCAACAAGGAATTGAAATCTATGAATGTAAACATAACATAACACATATAGGAAAACAATATACTCCTTGTATTAATAGAAATGGAGAGAGATTACAACAAAATATAAGAGTTGATCTTGTAGAGATCTCCCCAATTTTACTTATCCTTCCTTGCCACAAAGTAGACCTTAATGTCACCCTAGTGCATGAAGATGATGACTCCCTCGGATTCAAGGAAACAACATGAGGGCATGATAGGTCTCCAAAATCCAATCGTGATGTTGTAGATGCATGTAGATTTATATGAGAGGGTGGTGGTTTAGGAATTCTTATCTATTTACCAATCTAGGCTTGAGATCCATTCTTGATAGGAGGATGAGCTCAAGGGATAAGAGGTGAACTCTCAAAGATAGGTTTAGATAGGATTATAATTTCTTATCCAAGGTAAATGGTTGAAACAACTCTTAGAAGCTTCTGGGAGAGGAGCTTCGGTATTATTTTTATTTTTCCTAAATTTGTAGAATCAACACACCTTGAGTAAGGGGCAGCTTGCTAGTGATCAATGCAAGTGCAAAATGGAGCAACATGTTGGTGAACACGGGTCCCTAAAGGGCCAGGGTGTG
This sequence comes from Pinus albicaulis, assembly GCA_034641835.2. Classification (NCBI taxonomy): domain Eukaryota; kingdom Viridiplantae; phylum Streptophyta; class Pinopsida; order Pinales; family Pinaceae; genus Pinus; species Pinus albicaulis. Next base: position 791,317,076 of record CM076572.1, on the reverse strand, counting down.
TTGGGGCCTTAAAAGCATGAACATGAAGAAATTAAACTCATAAACTCAAGGATTTGGAAGATTCATGCTTAGGGATTTTTTTAGGGATGATGACAAGGTGTTCATGGATGTTTACTGATCTAGTTTGTAGGCATATTTACTAGATGCGACAAAATTTCTGATAACAATGGTAATTTCCTTGCTATCACTTTATATGTGTATTATATGGTATTCTTTGGTAAAAATAAGGACATCGATTTGTTTTGAAGTCTTGGATTTCAGTACAATTTAATATGAAGAAATTGAGGTTTGTAAAATATATCTTAAGAAAAAATATCAAGAAAGATAGTAAAAATAAAAATATTTGGTTGTTACATCATTATCTCACAACTAATTGCATACCATTGAGTCTTCTAATTTCTATGGGAACTAATATTTTAGTTGAGCAATGTCCTACAACACCCATAGACATAGAGGATATGTATTTGTTCCTTATTCTAATGTAGTCAGTATTTTGATGTATGATATGGTTTGTACTAAACCAATCATTTACCAAGAAATGGGATTTTTAAGTTAATTCATATCCAATCATGGATGTGAACATTGGGTTGCAGTGAAGAGGGTCTTCAAGTATCTGCAAGGTACTCCTAAATATTTCATTTTCTATCATGGTGAATTTTTAGGGGATCCAAAATTAGTGTATATTATTGCTTATGTCGATTCTTATTGGGTAAAGGAAGTAGATAGAAGGATATCTATGAGAAAATACAAGTTTTGATTTTTTGGTGGAGAAATAAGTTATATGAGAAAGTGACATGTTGTGGTTACTTTTTCCATTGTAGAGAAAGAGTATGTGGTAGCTACCCATGAATAAAAGGAAGTTATTTGTCTTATAAAACATTTTTTAGAATTAAGGCTAAGTTATAGAGCTATTACCATTCAATGTGATAGTAATAATGTCATTTCATTGGCAAAGAACCCAAACTTTCATACAAAGAAAAATCATATGGATATACAGTTCCATTTCATTAGGGACATCATAGAGGATGAAAAGATGATATTAGAGAAATTTTACTAATCTATAAACTTCATTGGATATTCCATTGGAAAATTCATCTCCACAAATCTATGAAACTAAACTGAAACAAATAGTATGAAGGGTTAATTATTTTTATATTTCTGATTTTTTATTATTGTTTTGTTGTTTATTTGTGTACTAAATAATATGTAGAAACTAGAGAATAGGTAAATAAAATCACTCACAAACTACAATAAACACCAAGATATTCTCTAGGAAAAAAATTGTGAGAACTCCTAGCTAGAAGGTGTGGTTTATCTTCTCCCTTTTGTTTGGAATGAAAAATTTGCAATGAAAAAGGAGAAGGCACTCTCTATGGAGTTGCCTAAGACCTATGTCTTGTGGGTTAATACAGAGCACAAACCCCCTTTGTTATGCATTGTATTTATCCACATTAAATTAATCTACTTTACCATGAAACAAAATGCAAGCAACTAAAATGAAACCCCTTTTCCTTCTAGTGGCCAAATTATAACACATACTAATAGCCAACTAGGGTTTTATATGCCCCATTCAACCCTTAACATCGGTTACAATTCGATACTTCTATATTCTTATCCATATAACCCATGTGGATATCCCATTTTCTATTAGGAATAGGGGATGATGTTTCATTCTCTTAAATTATGGTGATCATTCATGATAGGTCAACTTCCGGGAGGCATAACGTTTTTATTCAAACTTTGATTGACGTGATTCTTACATTGTTGGAAAGATATTCAAGTGTAGAATAGTTTCATAGATTCTAAAACTTAAATGGAAAATTTTTACCCCAAAAAATTCTATTTAAATTCTAAAACTGACCCTAGAAGGTTTCAAACCCCAATTCTCCACTCTAAAAGCATAAAGATGGATGAAATTTTACATAGTGATCCAATCCAGATCATTGACACTTTATAGAATGTTTTGGATGCATTGATTAAACTAGTGAGCACATGGAAATTCGAGTATTGTTTTAAGTCTATGGGTGTAATGGCCATGAAAATTATAGTATATTTGGATGCATTCTCTTGTATAATCTTACAAGGTGTATGACAAGTGGACACAAGGAAAAGACCCTATAGTAGAGGTTATAAATGAGGTTTTTAGTGTTATAAAATTGGCCAAAATTGTCAAAAAAACATTTTCTACAACATCCATTTTCAGTAACAGAGGTTTTGGCGGAGCTTCTAAAGGAATTTAAACACAACTAAAAAAAAATGGTCGGCTCGAGGTTATTATGGATGTTTTTTTCATCAGTGCGCTAATCAGGTGTAAATGCACTAGTGTGTTTTAGAGTGAATGCACCAGTAATGCAAACCTACCAAGCACCGGGATAGAAAATAAATATAGGACGCCTCGAGGCATTTAGCAATGTCCCGGTGCGTATCAGCCAGACAATCGCCCCAGGGTGGTCGAAGGTGCATGCACCGAGAGGTTAAGGTCTAATATAATGCACCAGGCCATTCTAATTGGTATTGGAATTTGTACGGTGGCCATAGGTCGTATAAAAACACCGGTGCGTAGTATTATACAAATGCATCGGCACGTAATATCACACAAACACGTCGATCATTCTAATTGGTATTGGGATTTGTGCGATGCCCATAGGTCGTATCAACACACCAGTGTGTATTATTATACAAATGCACCAATATTTCTAATTGATATTGGTATTTGTGTGGTGCCCATAGGTCATAGAAACGCACCGGTGAGCAGTCTCACATAAACGCACCGGTGCACAATATCACACAAACACACCGAGAGTTGTAATTGGTAATGGGATTTTTGCGGTGCCTATAGGTCATAGAAATGCACCAGTGTGCATTAGAATAAAAATGCACCAGTACACATTAAATGACACGCACCAGTGTTCATTTTGTATTTTTTAGAAACATCTACCTGTGATAGTGCAATTATTGTGATTTTTTAAAATTCATTATTCATCAAAAGTTGACACATATCTTATAATAGTATTCATATCAATGAAATTTTTATTAGTGCATATGAATGTGATGCTTGGATTAATTTGTTATATCATATCATAATTTTTGTGATTTTTTAAAATTCATTATTCATCAAAAGACGACACATATCTTATAACAATATTCATATCAATTAAATTTTTATTAGTGCATTTGAATGTGATATTTAGATTAATTTGTTATATCATATCATCAGATTTCACATCTCTTCATTATAATATTTAATTGTCCATATATTTAATCAGTGGTGTTACATTTCATAGTGACAATGGAGAACATAATAGAATAAATTAAAACGTATTTTATTATATATATATGAATAATACACCCTTTGTCATACAAAATGGGACAGTTATTGGTATCCCTTTCTCTTTCAATTGGGACACTACGCCCATTACATTAAACAAAATGTCTTATTTCACAGAAAAATATTTTAAAAAATACAACACTTTGATATCCAAACATAATGATCATCATTCTTCACTTGAACTTCTTGTTAAAAAATTATATATTACAGAGCAATGCAACGCAAAATTTATGCGAAAAACACAAGAATACAAAACACATAAAACTAGAGAGACACAGATATACGTGGTTCACCCAGTTTGGGCTATGTCCACCCTGAACAGCCAATCCTTCCTTTCTATTATCCAGCAAAATGAAGAGACACAACCTACAACAGATCCGATGTAATATCCTTTGTTCTCTCTCACAGTCTCCCTATCTGTTTCTCACTCTAAGAATACACATACACAGCCGCAATACAATACCTTCAAGTAAGCGAGGGGTTTCCTTCTAGGGCAAAAACCTCTAAACTAAACATAACTTCTACTGTCAAATCATCCGCCTAATGAACGGCCCAACTTGACTAGAAATTACTATACTTTTACAAGGCAATTTTAAATTTGTTTTTAGCTTCGGGGGCGCTGCCCCCCCCCCCTCCCCAGGACCCCCTAGCAGTGTTTAATTATGGGCGGCATTTCCGCCCCATTAAGGTATAGGGCTCCAATTTTGCAATACAAATCAAACAAGATAATCAAGCTCCACACCCAACAATCTCCCACTTGGAGACTGATTGTAGCAACTCCACGGTTGTTTCATTTGTTGGACAATGACTCCTCTTTGGACCTGATTGTTTCTCATCTTCATCGTCATCATTGAAGACCAGTTGAAACTGAGCATATTCTCATTTTCTCCCTGGTTACAACTTTTGTTAGCATATTTGCAGGATTCTGGCTAGTGTGTACCTTTTCTAGCTTCAACTGTCCATCTTCCAATGCTGACCGTATCAAATGGTACTTGAGCTGTATGTGTTTAGTCCTTGAATGAAATGCTGAGTTATTTTCAAGATGAATGGCACTTTGGTTATCACTATATAACATACCCATATCATGCTTCTTACCCAATTCATCCATAAACCTTTGTAACCAAATAATTTCCTTACTAGCCTCTGTAGTAGCAACATACTCTACTTCTGTTGTTGAAAGTGCAACAACACGTTGGATTTTTGAAACCCAACTGACAGTTGTTCCACCTACAGTAAATACATATCCTGTAGTGCTCCTCCTGTAATCTCTGTCACTTGGCATATCTACATCAACATATCCCTGTAGAGCAAAGTTTGAACCACTAAAGCATAATTCTTTATTTGTGGTACCTCTCAAATATCTGAGAATCCATCTTACTTCCATCCAATGTTCTTTCCCTAGATTGTTCATGTACCTGCTTACAACTCCCACTGCATGTGCAATATCAAGCCTTGTGTATACCATTCACTAGAAAATTTGGCGGAATTTCTGACGGCCAATTCGTCGCTATTTCGACACATAGTCGTTGCAAGAGCGACAGTTCGAGGGCGGGCAAAATGAGGTTTTCCATACCGTCGCAGTTCCGACGCACTTAAAAAGTGTCGCACTATCGACACTTTTTCTGTCACTTCCAAACAAGCGTCGCTATTCTGACGTTTCCCAATCCGTCGCACTTCCGACGAAATGTGGTCTGACGTTTTTAACATCGCTCTTTTGACGTTTGTAAACTATCACAATTACGACGAAATGTGGTCCGACGTTTTGAACATCGCTCTTCCGACGATTGTAAACTGTCACAATTCCGACGAAATGTGGTCCGACGTTTTGGACATCGCTCTTCCGACGTTTGTAAACTGTCGCAATTCCGACGAAATGTGGTCTGACGTTTTGAACGTCACTCGTCCAACGTTTTTATACTGCCGCTCTTCCGACGTTTTTAAGCTGTCGCAATTCTGACACTTACAAGGCATCGGTATAGCGACGGCGGGTTCAATTTAAAAAAAAAAAAAAATGAAACTTTAAAAGAGAAAAAAATGTTGTTTTGAATATATTATATGAAGTAAAACAATCCATGAAGTCATTACATTTTCACATCTGAAGATTGGAACCCAAATATCCATCCAGAAAAGTGGAAGTTCCACCCTAGACAATGATAGAAAAATACCCCATGTCACATACAGGGACATGATATAAAACCCAGTAATGGTCCACATGGAGATTATCGACAATCTGATAAAGCATCCAAATATGCCCGAGGCATCTATAAGAAAGTGAAATAGCAGTATGTAGAATAGTAAAGCAACAGATAGAGTACCGACGTCCATTGTTCCAAATACAAATTAAAGTACCCAAAATCCTGCAACAGAGAAAAACGCTAATCATGTGAGAAGTGTGATATGTCCAAAATATAAAAAGACCATCAGACCATATCAATAAACCAGCAACATAGACCAGCATCGCTAGTTTTGAAGGTAGAGTGATAAAAATTAATCATTTTTTTTTTCACAAGAGAAAAAACGCAGTTTTGAATATATTATATGAAGTAAAACAGTCCATGAAGTCATTACATTTTCACATCTGAAGATTGGAACCCAAATATCCATCCAGAAAAGTGGAAGTCCCACCCCAGACAGTGATAGAAAAATACCCCATGTCACATACGGGGACTTGATATAAAACCCAGTAACGGTCCACATGGAGATTATCGACAATCTGAGAAAGCATCCAAATATGCCCGAGGCATCTATAAGAAAGTGAAATAGCAGTATGTAGAATAGTAAAGCAACAGATAGAGTACCGACGTCCATTGTTCCAAATACAAATTAAAGTACCCAAAATCCTGCAACAGAGAAAAACGCTAATCATGTGGGGAGTGTGATATGTCCAAAATATAAAAAGACCATCAGACCATATCAATAAACCAGCAACATAGACCAGCATCGCTAGTTTTGAAGGCAGAGTGATAAACATTAATCATTTTTTTTTGCACAAGAGAAAAACGTTGTTTTGAATATATTATATGAAGTAAAACAGTCCATGAAGTCATTACATTTTCACATCTGAAGATTGGAACCCAAATATCCATCGAGAAAAGTGGAAGTCCCACCCCAGACAATGATAGAAAAATACCCCATGTCACATACAGGGACATGATATAAAACCCAGTAACGGTCCACATGGAGATTATCGACAATCTGAGAAAGCATCCAAATATGCCAGAGGCATCTATAAGAAAGTGAAATAGCAGTATGTAGAATAGTAAAGCAACAGATAGAGTACCGACGTCCATTGTTCCAAATACAAATTAAAGTACCCAAAATCCTTGAACAGAGAAAAATGCTAATCATGTGAGGAGTGCGATATGTCCAAAATATAAAAAGACCATCAGACCATATCAATAAACCAGCAACATAGACCAGCATCGCTAGTTTTGAAGGCAGAGTGATAAACATTAATCATTTTTTTTTCACAAGAGAAAAAAAGTTGTTTTGAATATATTATATGAAGTAAAACAGTCCATGAAGTCATTACATTTTCACATCTGAAGATTGGAACCCAAATATCCATCCAAAAAAGTGGAAGTCCCACCCCAGACAATGATAGAAAAATACCCCATGTCACATACAGGGACATGATATAAAACCCAATAACGGTCCACATGGAGATTATCGACAAATATGAGAAAGCATCCAAATATGCACGAGGCATGTATAAGAAAGTGAAATAGCAGTATGTAGAATAGTAAAGCAACAGATAGAGTACTGACGTCCATTGTTCCAAATACAAATTAAAGTACCCAAAATCCTTGAACAGAGAAAAACGCTAATCATGTGAGGAGTGTGATAACCATTTGCAGAAACCCAGGCTCGCTTGTAAGATCAGGCTCGCTTGATTCCAAAATTGGTAACCATCTGTTGCATCCGAGATGTAAGGTTCAGGCTCGCTTGTTTCCATTAGTAGCCCGCTACAGCATCCACCTTGTTCATAGCAAAAAGGTTCCTGTAGATATACAGAGAAAGAGTATAATACGTAGACCATATAAACATGGCTCTGTATTTCAAAAAACAGGTTTAAAATAGAAACAGGGCAACATTTTTTTTCTAAGTAAAGTTAATCTATTAACAGTGGGAATAAAATTACACCGAAGTCAAAAACATTGCCCAGACTCATGGAAAATTTGTCATCAAAAAATTAAGAAGACTGCCCTCATACGGGGAAACCAGTCTTGAACGTTTAATTTACAAAATTCAAAAATATTACAAAGGTCCAGCACAGTAAAATAATCTAAAAGCAGCCCAATTAAGTGGGCCACGAAGCAAGAAAAACAAATTAACCAAACTACTCCTCCGGCTCCTCGACGATTCGGCACCATCCTTCGGAAGGTCCAGGATCGCTAGGTGCTACCTCCACATTCATGCCACGGCTCCCCTCCTGAAGGCCCGAATGTTGGCCGGCTTTTTCCGAGCTCAGACCCACCGGACGGGTGCATTCTTCCTCCGTTTGGGCCTCCTCGCGGAAAACCACAGTGACTGAAGCTGTGATTCGTGGGCGGTTGAGAGAGAAATTAAAGGAAAATTGCGCAGTGCGCGTCGTGGGAGAAGGTGAACTAGCGGTGGGGAAACGAGGAGCAGGGGAATCCATACGGTGGCCAGATCCTACAACCTGACCCCACCCACTCCTAGTATTTAGATAGCGACCTGCGTAATAATCACTGGACTGGCCGGAAGACAACTCAGTTGAGGGGCTGGAGGGAGCGCGCAAGGTTTGACCTCTAGTGCTCCCCCTGTGGCAATGCATCCTTTGACGCACGCGAGGCATGGGTGCAGTCTCACTAGCAGTGGGCACAAGAGGAGACGGAGATGCATAATTCCAAGAAATAGAGGAAGACAGACAAGGACCAGACCGAGAGAAATGCAGATATGTAGCAAGGTCTACGCAGCAGTTCAGCTGGCCACTTCTCCTTCTCGTCACAGTGAGCAGGCAGTGTAACCCAGCAACCGGCTCGTCTGAAAAACCATAGAGAAATTCCATTTTATCAACCCAACTGCAATGCAATCGAAGGATGCCCGTCATAATTAATCTCTGATCATTAATGAGAGCCGAAGGCTGGATCATATTGGAGCATGCGGAATCACTAACAGGAGTGGAGGTCCGATCTTGAACAGTGTTAAAACTTAATGCGATTAGATGTGAAAACCTTGGAACTTAATTGAACAACATTAAAACTTAATGCGATTGATATGAAATCGCCACATCCATGTCCCATTGCCTTAAATGCCATCGAATGCACCCGCAGCTGGGAGCAGGGCAAGTTCTGATTGAGGACACATGGCAGAAATTGATTGGAGCGGATCTTTGTTTGGGCCGCTCGCGCAGTGGAAATCCGGACCCGAAAAATATTAGGGTGAATTTGATAAGAAATTCGTGTCACAACTCTCCCTCTGTACGCCAGCCCAACTTTGGACTCGAAAAATATTAGGGCGGAATTCATTTGGTTTTCGCGTCACAAAATTGGCCGACGTTAGCAAGCTATTTTGGAACACGAATTTGGTTTGAATTATGGTTTATCACCATTTGAAGTCCGGCGGGCTCGACTTAAGAACAATTTTGTTTGATCCCATCTCATAAAATTTGTGTTGGTTTTCTTTGATAATACACATATTTATAATAAATCATGGGAATACCACACTAGTAAACATGTGGAAAAGTTATATAAATTATTGAGAATAATCATTTTTATGTAAAAATATCCAAATGTGCTTTTGGGAAATAAGAATTCGAGTATTTGGTTCATATTGTTTTAGAGGAAGGAGTGAAGTTGGAGCCTCAAAAGATGCAAGCTATTACAAAATGACCTATTCCTAAGAAAATCAAGGTTCTTAGAAGATTTCTTAGACTTACATGATATTATTAATCATTTGTTAAGAATTATGCATGCATTTCAGGTCCACTCACGTATCTCTTGAATAAAACGTCATTTATATGGAATGATGAGGCTACTTTGGCACTCTCTGTTTTAATGGATGCCATGTCTTCTACACCAACATCGGTTGCACCTAATTTTGGTAAAACATTCATAGTAGAGTGTGAGGCACTAGGACAAGGAATTTACGTAACATTAACACAATAAGGGATATCATTCGCTTTTAAAAGCAAGGAATTCAAAGAAAATATTTGGTGAAATCTACGTATGAAAAATAAATGGAAGCAATATTACATGCAATAAAAAATGGGGATAGTATATCACTAGGAGGTACTTTAAAGTCAAGATATACCATGATAGCATAAAGTATTTTTTGAAGCTATGGATTTCATTGGAAGATTAAAAAAAATGAGGAGAAAAAATGCAAAGTTTTAATTTTGAGATAATCTGCAAAAAGGGTAAGGAAAATTTAGTACATGATGATCTTTCTAAAATAGAAGAGGCCTCAAATTTATATCCAATTACATTTTCTATTCCTAGGTGGCTAGAAGAAGCTTAATGGAAAAATGACAATAGTACTAAACAAAAACTAAAATTTATAAAGGATGGGATGAACTCTATGGAGCATTGGGAGTGAAAGAGAGATATACTTTGGTGCAAATGTAGAATATTTTTATGCACGCAAGAATATTTGAATAAACAAATATTAAGGGAGTCCCATGTCTCTTTGATGGTAGGACGCAGGGTTCCTTAAAACATCTCAAAGGATCAAAAAATATATTTTTGGAAGGAATGAAGAAAGATATTCAAAATTTTGTAAGAGAAGGTCAGGTTTGCATAATAAATAAAAAAGAGATAGTAAAATCTCTAGGGTTACTTCAACCATTCCACATACATATTCAAAGACTAGAAGATATATCAATAGACTTTATTACAAGGTTACTGAAATATAAAGGTAAGTATTACATTTTTGTGGTCATTTATATAGACAAATTTTGTAGATTTTTTTTGTAGAGCTCATAGTACATAAACAACAAGCCAAGTGGCAGAAGTGTCCGTGAAAGAAATTCATAGTCTTCATGGTTTTCCTAAATTAATAGCAACAAGAAACTTTTGGAAATAATTATTTAATATCAGTGGAGAAACACTAGCTGCCATGAGTTCTACCTATCAAACACAATCAAATGGTCAAACAAAAATAGTTAACGAATGTTTTTAAGGTTATCTACAATGTTACTATTTAGAAAAGCAATCTTAATGGATGAAGTGGGTTCGTCAAGGAAGAATGGTAATATGATACTACCTATCACACATCTACTAAAATTTCCCTATTTAAGGCCCTTTATGGATATCCAACTCCTAGTATCTCATACTTTTTGCAAGATAAGTCCAAAGTATAGGAAACAGAGTCACATATGGAAAATACTAAAGAAATTTTGAAAATTATTATGGAAAACCTTCAAATGACATGAAACGTGATAAAACAACAAGGGGAACAACATTGAAGTGAAAGATAATTTGAGGAGGGTAATTGGGTATTTTTTAGATTATAGCATTATAAGCAATCTTCATTCAAGAAAAAGAAGAATAAAGAATTAGCTCAAAAATGTTATGGCCCTAAATAATTATTCATAGGATTGCACAAATGGTATAGAAGTTATATTTTCCTTCTTCTTGCATTCATAAGGTTTTTCATGTATCTTGCCTAAAAAAGGTTTTGGGAAAAAATATGCCAATGTAAATAGAACTTCCAAAATTAGATGAAGAATGAAACTTGATTCTTGAACCACAAAAAGTTATAAATAAACATTCTGTATCTCTTTGACATATAACCATTATGAAGTACCTAATCAAGTGGAAGAATATTCCTCTAGAAGAAGGTACATGGTAAAATGATCAATTCGTGATGAAATACCCACGGCTAAAGGGTTCGTTTGAAGTTTTGACAAAGGTTTTGTTATATGTTTTATATAACGCGCGGCAGAATAGTTTTATTTTTTTTTAAGGTCCCACACAGTGATCAAATTTGAAGGGCAGGTCCGAATTTCAATTAGAAGGGCATATATCTATGTTTCCCTTTCATAATGAAAAGATTTAAAAAAAAAACTTTTCAATTGACCACAATAAATTATTTTTACATTTCATTTTCAGAAAGACAAAACCATCAATCTTTATATTAATAAAAGATTGTTACATATACAACAATGAAGAAGGCTCCATCTTTCATTTCTTAAATATCTCATTGGCAATGTCAACATAAGTCTTGAAGACACTATTATAATAATTTGGATACATACCACCGGGATATAGGAGATTCTTATGTGTCAGATTGTGTAATGAAATTTTGACTTTGTCTCACAAGGAGCAGCAGCATGGAGGTCTGGATTTTTCTTATAGAACTTTATTATTATTATTTGAAACATTGTTTATAGATATGAAGACAACAATGAAATTATGAGCATGGTGGACAATTAATCAAGCTCATGATGCCAAACCATGATGATGTAAGTTTGGAATTTAACATTTTTACATGCTAAAGACAAATAGTCAAAATCACTAACAACTTAGTATGCCATAATTAATAATCATTCCATGTTCACTTTTTTTAATAGGTTTATGTCACACGATGATCTCTCTTCTCTGGCATTTACTTGTATTGAAGATTACTATTCTAGGAATAAGGAGTGATTTTCTCCAAAAATAACCCTAGCCAAACATTGACAATGCATCAAGGATATCTTTCTATGCTTCATAAGTACATATGTTCTACTTCTAAATCATGTCTTGGAAGTGGTTGTTTTGCTGGAAATTATTCACCAGTTGGTTTCATACCAAAGTATTTTTCTCATTTTCAGCATCCAATACATGAAAAAGATAATGGTTTAAAACAACATAAATATTTTAAATTTTGCAAGAATTGTCTGGCACACTTTGAATATGAATTTTGAATTCAAGTGCATGATGTTGTATAGGATCAAGTGTCATTTTGAATACCAAATGTTTCACAAGAAACTTCTCAACATGCTACCCTGCAGTAAGGATTAAATGACAATATTGCATCAACTATTTCCATAATAAAGGTGCACCTCGGCCATAAGACTAAACAACTACAAATGTTGTAGATCTAACAAGACCACACAATCAAATGTATTCCACAAGGCCAATACTGTATGAAAAATGAAAGGAGTTTGCAACCAAAAATACCTTAGGCAACTAATTCAATTAGATACACCAAACCATCGGCAAAAAGGAAAACCAGCCTACTCAAAAGGCAAGCGTTTACCTCCTTTGACAAAATTTTGAGTTCCGAAACAAGGGCCTTTATTGTCTTGTCAATGCCCCTAGTAATTTGAATGGGGTTTGCACCTGTTGCAACAACCTAAACAAAAAGGTTTCATTTCAAATTATTTTCTACAAATTTAAGATACAACCATTGTCAGTTTTGTATTTCCTAACAAGCTCATAAATTTTGACAAAAGAACCAAAATTTTTTAATACCTGATAGCAATTTTTTCACTCAAAAACTATCTTAGACTCAATAAGCCCAACCCAAAACTAAAAAACCAAACACCAGAAGACCCTACAAAAATGAATAGATGATCTTAATCCAGTACTATCGACAAAAAGTTACCTTTACACCCTCACTTATTAAACCCTGTGTTGTGCTCAACTTAGTGTTCCTAAATTGAGGTCATTAATTGTCAACCAGGGCTAGTAAACTGCTGAAGTGTGGTGCACTGTATGTGCCTAGGTATCTATTTCTCACTACGTTGTGTTTAGTTTTTTTATGATGTTTTTGGTTTTATGGTTTTTATGTTGAAAAAGATCTAAGAAGTTTACACTAAAACATAGTGAAACTATTATAAACTAGGTGTGCACTAAAGGACAGAAAATGCAAAGCTTGATAAGGAAAACATGAACTCAGTAACCCATATCATGAACTCATCCAATTCATTCATTTAGAGATATGTTGGAATAGCTTGAGAAAAGGATAAGTTTTTAGTGCAATTGAGGTTTTCCTAAGCAACAATCAACTTACAATGTTACAACATCTCATCCGTGGTTAAAGGTTTATTGGAACATAATTGGAAAAGAACATTTGTAGCACAATAAGATTTCTACTCTAAAATAACTTCTAATTCTATTCTGCAGCTCAATTTAGCACTACTAGGCCTCATTTAAAAGTTATAGATTTCTTTTTAGAATAGTCTTTGAGAAAAGGCTTGTTTGTGAAATTGTAAAAAGGTTGCAAAATACTCAAGGCCTTAAACTGATATTACTAGCTTATGTCCAGATGATGATGTATTAATATGAAGTTAGAAAAAAAGAAGTTTTGTAGATAATGAAGACCGTGGTATCTAAATTTAACAACTAATACAATTTAATATGCAATGGATAACAACTAAACTAGAATGCTAATACAGTGAACTAAGACTAAACTAGAGTGCTATTATCTAACTTGAAATGAATTGGAGTTGAACTAGAATGATACTAATACAGTGAACAAAGTTAAACTAGAGTACCATTATCAAGCTTTGAAATATAGTGACAGAATTAAACTAGAATGACATCTACCTTCGGAGTATTGACTGAGCTAAAATGCAACTAATTCTATGAAATACTACAGCCCTGTCTTGTTCAAGATGAGTGATATTTTGGAATAGTTTGTACAAACAAGTCTGCCTGTATCATTCAGTGCAAATGGGCATAAAAAAGAAACATAACAATACGCAGGTAAACTAAAACACCACAGCTAAGTCTTATCCAGAGTTAGTGATATTTTGGAAGAGATTGATGAGAATAGGACTAGCTGTAACAACTAATTATAATTGAACACAAAAACGTAAAGTTCTAGATTGCTACAATTATGCCTCATTCCGGATTAGTGATATTTTGGAATAATTCATGATAACAAAGCTAAAATGTAGTATCCAATGTAAGCAAAGTTCAGAAAACTATTTAAATTGAGAATGAAACAAAGCTACGGCTACTTATCTAAACCAAATACATAACGCTTCACAGGAAGTAGGGGCCCTCTACCACCGGCTCAGCACGCGGATCTACTCAAGATTGACTCATCTTGTGCAATAAAATGATGTCTCTTTCATTAAAGGAGAAATTCTTCAAAACAGAGTATTTTCGGCCTTCCAAAATCTAGCAACAAAAGCAAAATCTAACCAGCCGTTTCTCGGTCTCCAGAGTCATACTTATAATGAAATTACATAACTACTTCTTAAGAAAAACAGGGATAAGTGTCTTTCCCATTCCTAATCAAATTAAAAATCTTATTAACAGTGTTGTGCTTTACTGCGGACATCTGTAGAGTCCGTGTTTTGATAGGAAACTGCCTCTCTTCTTCGTGCATAACCGCTTTGATACTTTAACTCAAACTTCGTGGGGAGAAACAAATGATGAGGGAATGATGTGGAATATGACCATATGTGTTTTTCCCTAAGATGACACCTGGAACCTGCGTAGACAGGAAGACAGCTGTAGAATCGGCAACTAGCTACAGAATGTCTGCATTCTGTAGCTAGGTGTAGTCAAAAAGTACTACAACAACGAAATCATGAAAACATAGCAAGTTAGACATTATATACAATCTCAAATAAATTTTAACTAATGTCATTGATCATTTAATCCTGAAATTAATAATGGACAAAGGAAATGAAGTGGAATGTGGTGGAAGAGAAGAACATCTTTGAAGCTCAACACCCTGTGCTGTTGAATTTTAACTTCAACTGCTGCAGCAGAAGGATGGATGCAGCAGCAACATTTTTTTTTGGAGGTTGCTTGCACGCCATCTAGAAATTTAATTCAGCATTTAAAACTCCTGCAAGTTTTTTTTGTAGACGGCCGCAGCCATATTTTTGTACAGGATTGTATTTAAACACAACAACCAGCATTAACGCAATTCACCAACCAGAAATTTAACCCCCAGTTTTGTAAATTCAAAAGGAGGACACGTGGAGCATTAATATTGGATCGCATGAAATTGAAGGGAATCTGAAAGCCTGAAAATCGGACCCGAATTTTTTATAAGGCACATTGGATTGAGAATTCGCGTTACAAATTAGGCAGACGTCAGCATCCCATTTTGGAACGCGAATTTGGTTTGAAATTCAATCTATTCAGACTTTTGAAGTCCGACGGAAAGGGTTCTTTAATGTTTAGATAATTTAATTTTATGTATGCTTTAATATATACATATGTTTTAAACATATGTTATATATATATATCATATGCGAAATGAAAGGTGGGCCATAGAATTTAGTTTTAATTTTATTTTTTTTAAAAGAGGGTTTATTATAATATGTTTTATATGTTACGACATATAAAAATAAAAAGGAAGAAAAATCTTGGTAGTTTTTTTTATAGACAGTACGTAAAATTTTTATTACACAGCAGTGTGTAAAAATTGAAAGACTGAGTGTAACTTTTAAGTGTGTATGCACAGCAGTGTGAAAGGGAAAAACACAGCAGAGTGTTTTAGAGACAGAGTATGTTTGTTTTGAACAGACAGTGAGTTGGTTTTATGCACTGCGTTTTGTAGCAGTCATAATTTTGTAATCCCTCTCAGTGAGGAAGAAGTGTAATATTTTTTTTTGAGTTATTGAAGGGAATAGAAGTTTGTTTTCAAAGTATTGAAACTCTGTCTCCTGTCAAAGAAATTTTTATTTTCTCTGTGTTAAAAGAAGGGAGATTTATTCTCCATTCATTGTTATGGAATTTTTCAATATTCCAACATGTGCAAGAACAACAGATGTTGTGGTTCCATCCCCAGCTAAATCATTTGTCTTTGCCGCAGCTTGCCTTACCAACTTGGCCCCAATATTTTAAACTGGGTCCTCTAATTCAACCAATAAAAATGCCAAAACCATATCATTGAGATACATTTCATTACACTGTCAATAACAATAAAAGTTGACTCAGCCATAACCCTTTCCTTTTATTGTTGTGAAAAGCTTTATGCATTACTCTAATGTGGCTAGTCCATAGGCCAAGTAGACCACTAGGTAACAAATATGTTTCCTTTCACCTTTGAGTTTTCAAATTATGCCTACCAAATCTAAGACATTTAAGAGGGGGAACTAATACAACGTTAAAAAGAAAACCAGAGCACACATCTACAAATTACCTCCTTAGCTACTATCACACCATCATCAACTATTTTCGGAGAACCATGCTTGCTCTCCAAGACAACATTTTTCCCCTCACCCCAAGGGTGACTCCAACAAGATCAGCAAGTTTGTTCACACCACCTGCAATAGAAATTGAAAATGCTTTTAGTAAGTGTGAAATTGAATGCCAGACCATATGCCAAAACAAACCTCCATGAAAAATTAAAATAAAACATTAAAATCGAATATAAGTGGACAAGGAAAGATCCACCGCAGTGAAGTTTCATGTGCAGGTGACCTTCCTTTAAACATATTTTTTTCTCTGACCTGCAATTTTTTTGTCACTGAGCCATCCTTGTTGAAGTACAACTCCTTTTCCATAGCTCTTGTATTAACTACCTTCTCTCTATCGCGTAATCTCAGAGTCCCTCTTCTGCTTGAGCAATTAAAGGAAATGGGTGAAAAAACTGAAAGAGAAGACAATTGTCTGCCATAATTATCAAACATTGCACCCAACTTCTTCCCCTTTCCATTGTTACCAAATGAGGTAGATGTGGCAATTGTTGTCATACTGCCCAAAGCAGAGGCCATATTCTCTTATCCTGAATATAGAATTGCAAGATCTTCATATTAGTATGAACCTTAAAAAACATGACTCCCATTGCTAAAAACCACTTTTAAGTTGTAACAGGCAAACTAAACAACTATCGCAACTTTTGGCAACTTCTGGAGCATTAAGAGAGAAACAACCAAAGAGAAATACAACCAAAATCCTCATTTTAATGAGATCGGACTATATATTTGCATTAAGATAATAGAAATAAATCACGACTATATTAAGGCCAGCACAAAACAATCTTTAACCAGTGTCTCTCGCGACCTTCAAGTTGCCATGCTAGAGGTTGCATATTTTTAATTTAAATTCTTGACCTCTTGTGCCCATCTATGAATGCATCCAATGGGATATCTACATCAAATTCTCCTTTATATCCCCAAAAACAAATTCCCTACTACAAGAGCACCAGTATTGATGGATCACCCCACACCATCCCACCCACTAGAAACGGTGAAAAAGGAAACCCGAGAAATCTTCTGAAATATCTCAAGATGACTATATGGGTGGTTCTTATGAATCAACCAACCATTCAGAACATGCTCATCAATCCAAACCATAATTATTATGTGACAATATTCAAGCAGGCACTGAATCGGATTTCTGAAGCTATGTTAGAGAAACCCTAAACTCTCATTGAAAATAGGTGAAATGTGGCACCACTCAGAGATTGACATGTGCCAATTGGTAAAAGTGGTAGAAAATTGGCATGCTCAAACAATGAGGTGATGCAGGAATGACATGAGGGAGAAAATATCAGAAAAGCCCCAAATCTGGAGAACTAAAGCTCATCACCAACCTGAGATTGACAACTTTACATGATGTAACCTATGAAACCGTAAATGGAGAAATCATAGTAACAATAAAGTAACCTATGTAACAATAAATTCGGATTCATCCTGGGAGTGGTAATGGGAGAAATCATAGTGAACAACAGGAAACATGCAGAGTTGCTTACAATCAAATAGATGAAAAAACACATACAAAAAACCTAGATAATAATCATGAGCAAGCTTAATATTGAATTATGAACTGTAAAGGAACTTACAAAATGTGACATTACGAACCTGGTCAAGCGCACAAGCAAAAATATCTTGGACATGACCCTGGTTGACAAGTTGTATTGCTCATGATGCAAGAGGATTTGTACCTGCACTGCCAAGTCAATCAAAATCCATCATTATCTATACAATAAATAGAAGTAATTGATGTAGTATTTTTTACTCTAAGATGCATTCTTATGATAATGTTAGAACATATGTTGAAAATGTCAAAACATACCTGAATAAGCTCCTCTTCGTTTCAAGAACAATTTATTGGAGTCGCATGAACTTGGAAGAAGCCTCCCACGATCTGAAAGAGTAGCAACTAAGTCAACGGTGACTTTTTTGTTGCTACGCTGGATCAAGGGAGGTTTGCTCCAAGATTAAATCGCTCCAATAAATTATTCTCTACTAAACAGGGCCAACCACGTGAAGGTGGAAGTTCTTATGGCCCCTCCCCCCCCGCCTCACATCACTCTCAATTCCCCAATACCCAATCTATATTTCATTTTTTACTTTCATGAGCATAAAAAAAAATATTCAATAACTAATAAAAAAACAATTCAACAAAAAGTACGCTAGGAAACATTGCAATTAATGCTTGACATAAAAATAGTATGATAAATGAGTTTTTTATATAACGCAAAAAACGTTCCAAGTATGGTAACGTTTGTCTTATAATAATACAATATTTTACAATATCAAATTTTCTTTTTCTTCTTCCTATTTCTAAAGGTCCTAATTACATCATCAATATCATCGTGCTCTGCTCCTGTTTCGTGCCTTTCGACCCGCACTGCTGACCTAGTTGCGTAGTCACGATGTCTGGTCTCATCCAGTGATGGGGCATTGCCTACAAAAACAGATAATATTAAATTTTAATTGTTGGTTTTTAAATATCATTGAACTAGTTCGGTAATATTAATAAAAAAATTTTCAATGAGATTATTTACCTGGTGCACCAGTTGTCGCCGCTGACCTAGTTGCGTAGTCACGATGTCTGGTCTCATCCAGTGATGGGGCATTGCCTACAAAAACAGATAATATTAAATTTTAATTGTCGGTTTTTAAATATCATTGAACTAGTTCGGTAATATTAATAAAAAAAATTGCAATGAGATTATTTACCTTGTGCACCAGTTGTCGTCGTTGACCTAGTTGCGTAGTCACGATGTCTGGTCTCATCCAGTGACAGGGCATCGCCTACAAAAATAGATAATATTAAATTCTAATTGTCAGTTTTTAAATATCATTGAACTAGTTTGGTAATATTAATAAAAAAAAATTGCAATGAGATTATTTAGCTGGTGCACCAATTGTCGCCGCTGACCTAGTTGTGTAGTCACGATGTCTGGTCACAATTCATCTCATGCTGAATAAAAAAAATTTCCTTTTGACTTTTTATTATTACCTGATATGTTTCTAGCTAGCTCATAATTTTTTTTATCCTCTCTTCTATTTCAGGTGTTTGAGGCGCGTCTATCAAAGTATTAAATTCCGACCTTGCATCTCGTGCCTTTTTTCGCAAAAAGAACACTGGAGATAGGGATGAAGAAAGCTCTTCCTCAAAGAGGGAATCATCAGGCATACCATGGCTAGGTGTCTGCATATTTGAACAAAATTAATATTATTTCAATTATGTAAATAACTAAAATACCTGAAGATAGAGCAATGTTGGCACTTTACATGTTCTTCCGCTGGCCTCTTTCCGCAATCATCCTGTCTCGGGGTTGTTCCTGCACTGCTGTGATCAGTCTGCCACATTGCAATAAAATTATAAATGTAAAAACTTAAAAACAATATCTAACTTGAAAACACAAAATAAAAACTAAAATAATTTCTAATAAGACACCGGAAGACAGAGTTAGAGTTTCAAATATGCCTTGCATTGAATTCAGTCCTGGAAACATGTCATTGCACATTAAGGCACCCAAAAAAGAGACGAGTTGACAATGAAGACCTTATTGAATATATTGTTGGAGCAACTTCTAGTAAAGTTGTTGTGAATACCTTGAGGACATTTTTGGAGCAACATTGTTGAAGCTGATGGTATAGCATTGTTGGAGACAATCTTGAAGGGCCTTGAAGTGAAGCTTTTGGAGCAACTATTGAAAAATCCTTAGAACATTTAAGTAAGGCACTTTCTATCTTCCATCACCTTTTTCCTTTCAATATCCTTTAAATGATTTTGTTGATATTTAATGTTTGAAATCACGTTATAATTCCTTGATTATATGTGTTTGGGGACTTTTCCTTTGAAATTACCCAAAAATACCCTGGCAATTTTATCTTCGGGATGCATGTCTGACCCTATCGTTCAATATTTTGATTGATAGTAGTAAACATAGAGAGTTAGGGGGCTCTTGACTTGGTTTGGTTGGGCCATTAGATCCCTAACATCTACTAGGGAGAACCCCCTTTGAGTTGGAGGAGAGCTAGCCCGAAGTGAAAAGAGGTTGGTGAGGTGACAATGGGGCTATTGAATTACACATGGTATCACACTTTAGCTTTAAGAATTTATCTTGAGAAGTGTGAGATTTTGCTATATCAATTCTCAAATTATTTACAACACTATTGTTAAGAACTAATAAGAAGTGATGTTGAGGGGTTTTTGGGTATAAGAAACAATACCATTTAAAAACTAGGGTTCTCAGTCCTTGGCATTCCTTCACCTGGGCTTAGGGGCACACTAGAATAATTTCACACTAAACCATGCAAACTTAAAAGTAACTTAACAGATCCATAAAGTAATAATAATCATAATTCCTAATTTCCTATTGTACGATATGATGAAAATTATTCAAACATGAAACAATGAAGACATGCAATGTCTGAATTTCAAGATTGATGAACCAATACAAGAAGTTAGAAACTACAAATTTGATTCAATACTTTGTGTCCTAACTCCAGGAAGGAATCTAGTTTGTAGTACAGAACATGCATCGTGTATTATCAATTCTTAATTGACAACAACTAAAGGTCATCTACCTCATCAATTCCTTCCCATTTTGTGTTTTTATGCTATATTCCTTATAAAAGTGTCAAATTTATCTCAAAGTAAGCAACCACTGAATAAAGTAAAAAATAGTTTAGATATGATTGAGAAATGGTCATTTATTTCTTGAAAGGATATTCGCAATTTCTTTGGTTGTTTTTCATCTCAAGAAACAAGAAATGACCTAAGAAACTATCGTGATGTAATATAAGAAACAACATGGTGCAATGGCCATTTTCAAAGCCAAATGATGTCCATTGAGGACATGGCCTTTATTTGGTTCCTATTTCATAGGAGTTTCGGGTAGAAATGGAACTTTGTTGGAAGTGAAAGGAAAACATGTCTCATGTTGAATTATGATAAAATCATGTTGTTCATGATGCAACAATTGACTGAAAATTGTTTTGGAAATCTCCTGGAAGTTGTAACTTGTGACTAAGGTTCTCATTGACCTTTACCCAACTTTGGAAAAGGAGGGTGTTGATTTTCATCTTGATATATTTGTTTTTTATGACACTAATATAGGGTAATGTAAAAGGGGGAAGATCAAATTACAGTTTGATTCATTGTTGATAATTGGTGCCAATCTTCAAGAGGAATGAATAGGTTGCTATCTTTACAATCCCATCCCAACATCAAATTCAGTGATAAGTTTCTATGAGGTTCTGGGTCAAGGAAACATTCACTCCGCGAATGATATATTTAAGTAGGCTTCTCCTATTCTGGGAAAACACCATTCCTATAATGCATTCACTTGCATGTATAAAGGGAAAGGAAAACATGTTTTCATACAACGGTGACAAAGGCATCTTAGGGAAAGGTATCTTCACTTTTTATTTATGTTGTTCACCCACACCACTCTCGCGTTTTCACTAATCTTGTTTTGTCATTTTTGGATTCAAATTCAGTTAAGGCCTTAAGTATTTTTTGACCTTTCGGTGTAGTTTTTATAAGTGGCATGTATGGATTTTCCATTAATTCTGCAATTTTTCTCTTCATGCGCATGTTTCCCTGGAAATCAAATGCATGATTTAGTCCCATACATTTAACAAGTTGTTGGATCAACTCCATTGGCAATATCGTGTTTCCTATTCAATCAAAATTTATCTCAGTTAGGGTAGGTAGGAAGGTTTTCCCTTTGTATTAATAGGGCACTTCTAGCTTTCATTTTAATTATATCTTTCAAATTTAGTGTCGTTTCAATTAGGGCATGAATTTTTTCAACTTTCAAGGTGAGAATGAACAAAGACAAATTTTTGTGATGGATGACTATATATGACTCCATGGCCAGAGGAAAAGGCACTAATCTACTTCTTCAAATATCTATAGTTCTCATTCACCTCATACGGAGATTGTCCCTGATTTTGAGCCAAATGTTGCAGCAAAAAGTTCCCCCCCTCCATAATTTTATATTCAATGGAAATTTCTTAAATTGATGATGGGGCATGATTATGGAACATTGGCACATACATATGTAATGGAATTCCAAGATCATGATATATGTTTGCATATGTTTATGGAGGTGGTGGAGCAAAAAAGAGCTTAAATAGAGCTGAAATTTTTCACATAAAAAGGATTGTGGGCTTGACTAATGGTTCCATTTAAAAAATGATATCTAGACAGAGAATAAGTGTAGCATGCAAACATGCATTGAAAATCCATCTGAGTTTGCATTGTATTACTTATGATGGATTCAAATTTGGGTTTCAAAATGCCAGGTTATGGCATGATTTTGTCGAGAAACCCTTAGTTAGATTCTCATGTTGGTTTAATTTATATTTTAAGTTTGTTTTGCAGTCTTTGGGTGATAGTAACTCATGAACTAGGTTACCAATGTGTAACAATCATATTTCAAGAATAAAGTTGTGATTTTTTTATATTATTATTATTATCTATTAGCTACGCGTAATGACACCTAATGCCTGGAATTTTGACATCTTGATAGCATGGATAATTTTGAAAATGTTTCTAGTAATGTTAACATAATAACTATCATTACGTGTCTTCACTTTTGTCACCATAATAGACCTGTGATATGGACTCATCACACAACTTCATATGCTATGTCCCAACAAGTTCAAATTGGTTGAACCTACCTCATAGTGTGGTTATTAAGGACAAGTTGCTTGGTATATAACTCGATAGCATAGACCGCGTTGCAGTTCTAAAAGAATCCTCAAGTGTCAAAAAAACTTCACAATATGTTCTACTATAAAGCCTTTTGGGATACCTGAAATAATATATGTATCATTGATGACTTTTAAAGTATGACAAGATCCAGAGGGAAAGGAAATCAATGGAAGAGTGATCCACCAATAAGAATTTAGAATTTAGCATCAGATGAGTTAGAGTTTAGGAAATTGAAACCCTCTAATTTTAATTAGTGATGAAGGACATCACATAGGTAATTATATTTTCATGTAGAATAATCTGTTAATTCAATTTTAAACTACATAATATGAAAGGCATACCATAAATTTTTCCACGTAAGTCCAAACAACCTATAAAAAGGGAAAACCTTCTTTTTCCATGGGAAATAATTTACCTTTCCTTTTTCATGATAATCTAAATCACAAAAAATATGAACTATACTGCACACATTCTTGGATAATGTGAAAGTGGAAAAGAAATACCCTACACAAGTGATGCACACATGTACGTTTGAACACTAATAGATTTTTGTAGTTGAAATGCAATGCTTGTGTTCATTTAAATGTAGGGTTTTTAAAGCAAGGAGAAATAATGGCTGCCAAATTAATAAGCGTTTCTTTGGGAAAATTTTAAATCTTGTATTGGGTGATGAATATAATAGAGGGTATTGAATCTTGATTCTTGACATCTAGAGAGAACCCTACAGCCTAAAACAATCCAATGGAATTGACCAAAAAAACCCAAATAGAGTCAACCCTACTATAGGAGGAAGGGTCTGCAGTAAGAACTTACCATTTTGCAAGAGCTGAGGGCGAATGTTGTTCTGCAAGAGCTGAGGGCGAATGCAGGGAGAATATTTTTCTACAAGAGCTAAGGGCGAATGCAGGGCAAATGTTGTTCTGCAAGAGCTCAGGGCGAATGCTGAGGGTGAATGCTGTTCTGCAAGAGCTCAGGGCGAATGCTGAGGGCGAATGCTATTCTGCAAGAGCTGAGGGCGAATGTTGTTCTGCAAGAGCGGAGGGAGAATGCGCACGTGATATCAGACGTTAATGTAGCACACATGTACATTTGAACACTAATAGATTTTTGTAGTTGAAATGCAATGCTTGTTTTCATTTAAATGTAAGGTTTTTAAAGCAGGGAGAAATAATGGCTGCCAAATTAATAAGCGTTTCTTTGGGAAAAATTTAAATCTTGTATTGGGTGATGAAGATAATAGAGGTATTGAATCTTGATTCTTGACATCTAGAGAGAACCCTACAGCCTAACACAATCTAATGGAATTGACCAAAAAAACCCAAATAGAGTCAACCCTACTATAGGAGGAAGGGCCTGCAGTAAGAACTTACCATTTTGCAAGAGCTGAGGGCGAATGCGTTACTGGGCGAGAGAGGCGGGTACGAGGGAAAATGTTTGTTGCAAGAGGCGAGGGGTGAATGCGAGGGCGAATGTTTCTGCAAGAGCGGAGGCGAATGCGCACGTGATATCGGGCGTTAATGTAGCTATTGCGACGGATACGAAACAATAAAATCATTTTTATGTAGCACGCATATAAGTTTCATATTTTTATGTAGCGCGCATATAAGTGTCGTTATAACGACGGCGGACAAAGCGTCGCTATTGCAATGGGTGCCTCCAAATTTCGCAATTGCGACACTTAGACATTGTGTCGCACTTGCGACGTTTGGAGGCAGCTGTCGCAATAGCGACGCTTTGGGCCATAGTGTCGCAATTGCGACGTCTTCCTCCAAACGTCGCAATTGCGACACTTTGTCTAAGTGTCGGTATTGTGACACTTTTCTATAAACGTTGGTATAGTGACGGTTTCGGGCGGGATGGAAAAAATTTGGGGAAATTTCCGACATTTGGTCAAAAGTGTCGGAACCAAGTGTCGGAATTTCCGCCAAATGTAGTAGCGATTGCATACATTAAGCTTCCAACTGCTGATGCATATGGAACTTTAGACATATTGTCCATTTCTTCTTGGGTCTTGGGGCACATCTCCTTACTACGTTTGAAATGGCTAGCAAAAGGTGTACTAAATGGTTTTTTCATTCTTCATATTAAATATTTTCAACACCTTTTGTATGTACTCATTTTGAGACAAGATAATTTGTGATTTTTCCTATCTCTAGTTATTCTCATACCAAGGATTTGTTTTGCAGCTCCCAAATCCTTCATTGCAAATAAATTTGCCAATTTTCTTTTGAGCACATTTATTTCCTGCATGTTAGACCCTGGAACAAGCATGTCATCTACATACAATAACAATATAATATAGTTGTCATCATTTTTCTTTTTCATATAAACACAATGATCAGAGTGACATCTAGTATAACCTTGTTCAGACATAAACTTATCAAATTTTAGATACCACTACCTTGGAGCCTATTTTAAGCCATACAAGCTCTTCTTTAACCTACACACTAATTTTCTTTCCCTTTGACCTCATATCCTTCTGGTCGCTCCATATAGATATGTTCCTCCAAATATCCATGGAGAAATGTTGTCTCACTAGAAAATTTGGCAGAAATTCCGACGGCCAATTCATCGCTATTCTGACACATAGTCGTCGCAAGAGCAACAGTTAGAGGGCAGACAAACCGTGGTTTGTCCTGCCGTCACAGTTCCGACGCATGTAAAAAGTGTCGCACTATCGACACCTCTTCCGTCGCTTCCAAACAAGCGTCACTCTTCCGACGTCTCACAAACCGTCGCGCCTCCGACGTTTGTAAACTGTCGCACTTCCGATGAAATGTGGTTCGATGTTTGGAACGTCGCTCTTCCGACGCCTAAAAGCCGTCGTAATTCCGACCCAACGTGGTCCAACGTTTTGGACGTCGCTCTTCCGACGTCTGTAAGATGTCGCAATGCCGACGATATGTGGTCCGACGTTTGGAAGGGTCGCTCTGCCGACGTTTGTAATCTGTCTCAATTCCGACGATATGTGGTCTGACGTTTGGAACGTCGCTCTTCCGACGTTTGTAATCTGCCGCAATTCCGACGAAATGTGGTCCGACGTTTTCATATTGTCTCTCTTCCGACGTTTCTACATTTTCGCAGTTCCGACGTCTATAAGGCGTCGGTAGACCAACGGAGGGTTCAATTTTAAAAAAAAAAATTGAAACTTTAAAAGACGAGAAACGTTGTTTTGAATATATTATATGAAGTAAAACAGTCCATGAAAGTGAAATAGCAGTATGTAGAATAGTAAAGCAACAGATAGAGTACTGACGTCCATTGTTCCAAATACAAATTAAAGTACCCAAAACCCTGCAACAGAGAAAAACGAATATGTCCAAAATATAAAAATACCATCAGACCATATCAATAAACCAGCAACATAGACCAGCATCGCTAGTTTTGAAGGCAGAGTGATAAACATTAATCATTTTTTTTTCACAAGAGAAAAAACGTTATTTTGAATATATTATATGAAGTAAAACAGTCCATGAAGTCATTACATTTTCACATCTGAAGATTGGAACCCAAATATCCATCCAGAAAAGTGGAAGTCCCACCCCAGACAGTGAGAGAAAAATACCCCATGTCACATACAGGGACTTGATATAAAACCCGGTAACGGTCCACATGGAGATTATCGACAATCTGAGAAAGCATCCAAATATGCCCGAGGCATCTATAAGAAAGTGAAATAGCAGTATGTAGAATAGTAAAGCAACAGATAGAGTACTAACGTCCATTGTTCCAAATACAAATTAAAGTACCCAAAATCCTTGAACAGAGAAAAACGCTAATCATGTGAGGAGTGTGATATGTCCAAAATATAAAAATACCATCATACCATATCAATAAACCAACAACATAGACCAGCATCGCTAGTTTTGAAGGCAGAGTGATAAACATTAATCATTTTTTTTTCACAAGAGAAAAAATGTTGTTTTGAATATATTATATGAAGTAAAACAATCCATGAAGTTATTACATTTTCACATCTGAAGATTGGAACCCAAATATCCATCCAGAAAAGTGGAAGTCCCACCCCAGACAGTGATAGAAAAATACCCCATGTCACATACAGGGACTTGATATAAAACCCGGTAACGGTCCACATGGAGATTATCGATAAATCTGAGAAAGCATCCAAATATGCCCGAGGCATCTATAAGAAAGTGAAATAGAGTATGTAGAATAGTAAAACAACAGATAGAGTACCGACGTCCATTGTTCCAAATACAAATTAAAGTACCCAAAATCCTTGAACAGAGAAAAACGCTAATCATGTGAGGAGTGTGATATGTCCAAAATATAAAAAGACCATCGGACCATATCAATAAACCAGCAACATAGACCAGCATCGCTAGTTTTGAAGGCAGAGTGATAAACATTAATCATTTTTTTTTCACAAGAGAAAAAACGTTGTTTTGAATATATTATATGAAGTAAAACAGTCCATGAAGTCATTACATTTCACATCTGAAGATTGGAACCCAAATATCCATCCAGAAAAGTGGAAGTCCCACCCCAGACAGTGATAGAAAAATACCCCATGTCACATACACGGACTTGATATAAAACCCAGTAACGGTCCACATGGAGATTATCGACAATCTGAGAAAGCATCCAAATATGCCCGAGGCATCTATAAGAAAGTGAAATAGCAGTATGTAGAATAGTAAAGCAATAGATAGAGTACCGACATCCATTGTTCCAAATACAAATTAAAGTACCCGAAATCCTTGAACAGAGAAAAACGCTAATCATGTGAGGAGTGTGATATGTCCAAAATATAAAAAGACCATCAGACCATATCAATAAACCAGCAACATAGACCAGCATCGCTAGTTTTGAAGGCAGAGAGATAAACATTAATCATTTTTTTTTCACAAGAGAAAAAACGTTGTTTTGAATATATTATATGAAGTAAAACAGTCCATGAAGTCATTATATTTTCACATCTGAAGATTGGAACCCAAATATCCATCCAGAAAAGTGGAAGTCCCACCCTAGACAATGATAGAAAAATACCCCATGTCACATACAACGACTTGATATAAAACCCAGTAACGGTCCACATGGAGATTATCGACAATCTGAGAAAGCATCCAAATATGCCCAGGCATCTATAAGAAAGTGAAATAGCAGTATGTAGAATAGTAAAGCAACAGATAGAGTACGTACCGACGTCCATTGTTCCAAATACAAATTAAAGTACCCAAAATCCTTGAACAGAGAAAAACGCTAATCATGTGAGGAGTATGATATGTCCAAAATATAAAAAGACCATCAGACCATATCAATAAACCAGCAACATAGACCAGCATCGCTAGTTTTGAAGGCAGAATGATAAACATTAATCATTTTTTTTTCATAAGAGAAAAAACGCTATTTTGAATATATTATATGAAGTAAAACAGCCCATGAAGTCATTACATTTTCACATCTGAAGATTGGAACCCAAATATCCATCCAGAAAAGTGGAAGTCCCACCCCAGACAATGATAGAAAAATACCCCATGTCACATACAGGGACATGATATAAAATCCGGTAACGGTCCACATGGAGATTATCGACAATCTGAGAAAGCATTCAAATATGCCCGAGGCATCTATAAGAAAGTGAAATAGTAGTATGTAGAACAGTAAAGCAACAGATAGAGTACCGACGTCCATTGTGCTAAATACAAATTAAAGTACCCAAAATCCTTGAACAGATCAAGAAAAACGCTAATCATGTGAGAATTCTAAGTAAATTTAATCTATTTACATTGCGAATAAAATTACACCGAAGTCAAAAACATTGCCTAGCCATACTCATGGAAAATTTGTCATCAAAAAATCAAAAAATTAAGAAGACTGCCCTCATACGGGGAAACCAGTCTTGAACGTTTAATTTACAGAATTCAAAAATATTACAAAGGTCCAGCACAGTAAAATAAACTAAAAGTAGCCCAATTAAGTGGGCCTACTAAGCAAGAAAAACAAATTAACCAAACTACTCCTCCGGTGGTTCCTCCACGATTCGGCACCATCCTTCGGAAGGTCCAGGATCGCTAGGTGCTACCTCCACATGCATGCCACGACTCCCCTCCTGAAGGCACGAATTCTGGCCGGCTTTTTCCGAGCTCAGACCCGCCGGACTGGTGCATTCTTCCTCCGTTTGGGCCTCCTCGCGGAAGACCACAGTGACTAAAGTCGTGATTCTTGGGCGGTTGAGAGAGCAATTAAAGGAAAATTGCGCAGTGTGCGTCGTGGGAGAAGGTGAACTAACGGTGGGGAAGCCAGGAGCAGGGGAATCCATACGGTGGCCAGATGCTACAAGCCGACCCCGCTCACTCCTAGTATTTGGATATCGACCTAAGTAATAATCACTGGACTGGCCGGAAGTCGACTCTGTTGAGGGGCTGGAGGGAGCGCGCCGGGGTTGACGTCTAGTGCTCCCCCTGCGGCAACGCGTCCTATGACGAACGCGAGGCATGGGTGCAATCTCAGGCGCAGTGGGCACAAGAGGAGACAAAGAAGCAGAATTGAAATTAACAGAGGAAGATAGACAGAGACAGAACCGAGAGAAATGCAAATATGCAGCAACGTCTAGGCAGAAGTTCAGCTAGCCACTTCTCCTTATCGTCACAGTTAGCAGGCAGTGTAATCCAACAAACGGCTTGTCTGAAAAACCATGGCTAAACGCCATTTTGTAGACCCGTCTGCAATGCAATCAAAGGACGCCCGTCATAATTAATCTCTGATCATTAATAATGAGAGCCGAAGGCCGGATCAAATTGGAGCGTGCGGAATCGCTAAGAGGATTGGAGGTCCGATCTTGAACAGTGTTAAAAATTAATTAATGCAGATTTGATGTGAAAATTTAATTGAACAGCGTTAAATGTTAATGTGATTGATATGAAATCGCCATATCCATGTCCCATCACCTTAAACGCCATCGAATGCACCCGCAGCCGGGAGCAGGGCAAGTTTTTATTGAGGACACGTGGCAGAAATTGATTGGAGCGGATCTTTGTTTGGGCCGCTCGCGCAGTCGAAATCCGGACCCGTAAAATATTAGGGCGAATTTGATAAGAAATTCACGTCACAAAATTGGCCGACGTCAGCAGGCTACTTTGGAACGCGAATTTGGTTTGAATTATGGTTTATCGTCGTTTGAAGTCCGGCGGGCTCGACTCAAGAACAATTTTGTTTGATCCCATCTTATAAAATTTGTGTTGGTTTTCTTTGATAATACACATATTTATAATAAATCATGGGAATACCACACTAAACATGTGAAAAAGTTATATAAATAATTATTGAGAACAATCATTTTTATGTAAAAATATCCAAGGCGAGGTCTGTGTAGAGAACCGGGGTCGTGAAAACTATTCAAATATAAAAATCCCGCTTAATAAAGAGACAAAATTGTTGTGCTTTCGGAACCTAACCCGAGGATTGGACATGAGTTAACAAACAAAAGGATAGCGGAACCAGACATGCACCCGTGGTCAAACCCTCTACCAAAACCACGAGCGGAATCACAAAAGCGGGTTGCCCATATCGCACCGCTTTTGCGGAGTAGGCGGTATTTCCTATTCGCGAGCGATTCCATAGGGAATGCGACACATGGCGAAGTGACCCCCGGAAAACCACCGTTTAACCCGCGCCATCGCACGTTAAAGCCCGACGTTGGAAGCCGAGCGAAATTTCCAAGAGTCGTTGATTTGGAGAAGGGCCATCGGACGATGGTCGCACGTTGAACTTGCCCGGAGGTTAACTAAGGTGTGCGGAGGATAGCCAGGTACGATACGAGTGTTTGATTGGTTATTGATATATATAGGTGGGGCGGGAGTATAATGAAATTTTTTAATTAAACGATTGGCGGATAATTAGCATAAGTCTAGAGCGTGATTGTTGTAAGGCTGGGTGGTGAAATATAGAGCCGAAAGTTCATTACAAGTTATTTATTTAAAAAGAAACGTGGAGTATAAATACAAAGTGTTGAAAGTTAAACATTGGTTATAAGGATTGGAGATAATATAAAGTCGGGAATATAAATTAAAATCCAACCATTGTGGATAGTATTTATTTATCAAATTCTACGAATTTGATAAATAAACCCGAAGAAAGAAGAAGTCAATTAAGACTCAGGCTGGAGGAAAAGAACGAGGTACACCAAGGGAAAATGCTGACAGAGTGATTGTAGACACACCAGCTCTCCTTGGGGGTCCAATTTCAGTTTTGTTGCGTCACACGATGATCTCTCTTCTCTGGCATTTACTTGTATTGAAGATCACTATTCTAGGAATAAGGAGTTATTTTCTCCAAAAATAACCCTAGCCAAACAATGACAATGCATCAAGGATATCTTTCTATGCTTCATAAGCACATTTGTTCTACTTCTAAATCATGTCTTGGAAGTGGTTGTTGTGCTGGAAATTATTCACCCGTTGGTTTCATACCAAAGTCTTTTTCACATTTTCAGCATCCAATACATGAAAAAGATAATGGTTTAAAACAACATAAATATTTGAAATTTTGCAAGAATTGTCTGGCACACTTTGAATATGAATTTTGAAGTCAAGTGCATGATCTTGTATAGGATCAAGTGTCATTTTGAATACCAAATGTTTCACAAGAAACTTCTCAACATGCTACCCTGCAGTAAGGATTAAATGACAATATTGCATCAACTATTTCCATAATAAAAGTGCACCTTGGCCATAAGACTAAACAACTACAAATGTTGTAGATCTAACAAGACCACACAATCAAATGTATTCCACAAGGCCAATATTGTATGAAAAATGAAAAGGAGTTTGCAACCAAAAATACCTTAGGCAACTAATTCAATTAGATACATCAAACCATCAGCAAAAGGAAAACCAGCCTACTCAAAAGGCAAGTGTTTACCTCCTTTGACAAAATTTTGAGTTCCAAAACAAGGGCCTTTATTGTCTTGTCAATGCCCCTAGTAATTTGAATGGGGTTTGCACCTGCTGCAACAACCTAAACAAAAAGGTTTCATTTCAAATTATTTTCCACAAATTTAAGATACAACCATTGTCGGTTTTGTATTTCCTAACAAGCTCATAAATTTTGACAAAAGAACCAAAATTTTTTAATACCTGATAGCAATTTTTTCACTCAAAAACTATCTTAGACTCAATAAGCCCAACCCAAAACTAAAAAGCCAAACACCATAAGACCCTACAAAAATGAATAGATGATCTTAATCCAGTACTATCGACAAAAAATTACCTTTACACCCTCACTTATTAAACCCTGTGCTGTTGAATTTTAACTTCAACTGTTGCAGTAGAAGGACGGATGCAGCAGCAACATTTTTTTTTGGAGTTTGCTTGCATGCCATCCAGAAATTTAATTCAGCATTTAAAATTCCTGCAAGTTTTTTTTGTAGACGGCCGTAGCCATATTTCTGTACAGGATTGTATTTAAACATAACAACCAACATTAACTCAATTCACCAACCAGAAATTAAACAAACAGAAATTTACCTGACAGTTTTGTAAATTCAAAAGGAGGACACGTGGAGCATTAATATTGGATCGCATGAAATTGAAGGGAATCTGAAAACCTGAAAACCGGACCCAAATTTTTTATAGGGCACATTGGATTGAGAATTCGAGTTAAAATTAGGCAGACGTCAGCATCCCATTTTGGAACGCGAATTTGGTTTGAAATTCAATCTATTCAGACTTTTGAAGTCCGACGGAAACGGTTCTTTAATGTTTTGATAGTTTAATATATACATATGTTTTAAACATATATATATATATATATATATATATATATATATATCATATGTGAAATGAAAGGTGGGCCATAGAATTTAGTTTTAATTTTATTTTTTTTAAAAGAGGGTTTATTATAATATGTTTTATATGTTACGGCATATAAAAATAAAAAGGACAAAAAAGCTTGGTAGTTTTTTTTATAGACAGTACGTAAATTTTTTATTACACAGCGGTGTGTAAAAAGTGAAAGACTGAGTGTAACTTTTTAAGTGTGTATGCACAGCAGTGCGAAAGGGAAAAACATAGCAGAGTGTTTTAGAGACGGAGTATGTTTGTTTTGAACAGACAGTGAGTTGGTTTTATGCACTGCGTTTTGTAGCAGTCATAATTTTGTAATCCCTCTCAGTGAGGAAGTAGTGTAATAGTTTTTTTTTGAGTTATTGAAGGGAATAGAAGTTTGTTTTCAAAATATTGAAACTCTGTCTCCTGTCAAAGAAATTTTTATTTTCTCTGTGTTAGAGGAAGGGAGATTTATTCTCCATTCATTGTTCTGGAATTTTTCAATATTCCAACATGTGCAAGAACAACAGATGTTGTGGTTCCATCCCCAGCTAAATCATTTGTCTTTGCCGCGGCTTGCCTTACCAACTTGGCCCCAATATTTTCAACTGGGTCCTCTAATTCAACCAATAAAAAGGCCAAAACCATAGCATTGAGATACATTTCATTACACTGTCAATAACAATAAAATTTGACTCAGCCATAATCCTTTCCTTTTATTGTTGTGAAAAGCTTTATGCATTACTCTAATGTGGCTAGTCCATAGGCCAAGTAGACCACTGGGTAACAAATATGTTTCCTTTCATCTTTGAGTTTTCAAATTATGCCTACCAAATCTAAGACATTTAAGAGGGGGAACTAATACAACGTTAAAAATAAAACCAGAGCACACATCTACAAATTACCTCCTTAGCTACTGTCACACCATCATTAACTATTTTCGAAGAACCATGCTTGCTCCCCAAGACAACATTTTTCCCTTCGCCCCAAGGGTGACTCCAACAAGATCAGCAAGTTTGTTCACACCGCCTGCAAAACAAATTGACAATGCTTTCAGTAAGTGTGAAATTGAATGCCAGACCATATGCCAAAACAACCCTCCATGAAAAATTAAAATAACACATTAAAATCGAATATAAGTGGACAAGGAAAGATCCACCGCAGTGAAGTTTCACGTGCAGGTGACCTTCCTTTAAACATAATTTTTTCTCTGACCTACAATTTTTTTGTCACTAAGCCATCCTTGTTGAAGTACAACTCCTTTTCCATAGCTCTTGTATTAACTACCTTCTCTCTGTCGCGTAATCTCAAAGTCCCTCTTTTGCTTGAGCGATTAAAGGAAATGGGTGAAAAAACTGAAAGAGAAGACAATTGTCTGCCATAATTATCAAACATTGCACCCAACTTCTTCCCCTTTCCATTGTTACCCAATGAGGTAGATGTGGCAATTGTTGTCATACCACCCAAAGCAGAGGCCATCTTCGCTTATGTTGAATATAGAATTACAAGATCTTCATATTAGTATGAACCTTAAAAAACATGACTCCCATTGCTAAAAACCACTTTTAAGTTGTAACAGGCAAACTAAACAACTATCGCAACTTTTGGCAACTTCTGGAGCATTAAGAGAGAAACAACCAAAGATAAATACAACCAAAATCCTCATTTTAATGAGACCGGACTATATATTTGCATTAAGATAATAGAAAGAAATCACAACTATATTAAGGCCAGCACAAAACAATCTTTAACCAGTGTCTCTCGTGGCCTTCAGGTTGCCATGCTAGAGGTTGCATATTTTTAATTTAAATTCTTGACCTCTCATGCCCATCTATGAATGCATCCAATGGGATATCTACATCAAATGATCCTTTATATCCCCAAAAACAAATTCCCTACTACAAGAGCACCAGTATTGATGGATCACCCACACCATCCCACCCACTAGAAACGGTGAAAAAGGAAACCCGAGAAAACTTCTGAAATATCTCAAGATGACTATATGGGTGGTTCTTATGAATCAACCAACCATTCAGAACATGCTCATCAATCCAAACCATGAGTATTATGTGACAATATTCAAGCAGGCACTGAATCGGATTTCCGAAGCTATGTTAGAGAAACCCTAAACTCTCACTGAAAATAGGTGAAATGTGGCACCACTCAGAGATTGACATGTGCCAATTGGTACAAGTGGTAGAAAATTGGCATGCTCAAACAACGAGGTGATGCAGGAATGACATGAGGGAGAAAATATCAGAAAAGCCCCAAATCTGGAGAACTAAAGCTCATCACCAACACGAGATTGACAACTTTACATGATGTAACCTATGAAATCGTAAATGGAGAAATCATAGTAACAACGAAACATGCGAGTTTCTTACAATCGAATAGATGAAAAAACACATACAAAAAACCTAGATAATCATGAACAAGCTTAATATTGAATTATGAGCTGTAAAGGAACTTACAAAATGTGACATTACGAACCTGGTCAAGCGCACAAGCAAAAATATCCTAGACATGACCCTGGTTGACAAGTTGTATTGCTCATGATGCAAGAGGATTTGTACCTGCACTGCCAAGTTAATCAAAATCCATCATTATCTATACAATAAATACAAGTAATTGATGTAGTATTTTTTACTCTAAGATGCATTCTTATGATAATGTTAGAACATATGTTGAAAATGTCAAAACATACCTGAATAAGCTCCTCTTCGTTTTAAGAACAATTTATTGGAGTCGCATGAACTTGGAACAACCCTCCCACGATCTGAAAGAGTAGCAACTAAGTCAACAGTGACTTTTTTGTTGCTACGCTGGATCAAGGGAGGTTTGCTCCAAGATTAAATCGCTCCAATAAATTATTCTCTACTAAACAGGGCCAACCACGTGAAGGTGGAAGCTCTTATGGCCCCTCCCCACCCCCCTCACATCACTCTCAATTCCCCAATACCCAATCTATATTTCATTTTTTACTTTCATGAGCATAAAAAAAAATATTCAATAACTAATAAAAAACAATTCAACAAAAAGTACGCAAGGAAACATTGCAATTAATGCTTGACATAAAAATAGTATGATAAATGAGTTTTTTATATAATGCAAAAAATGTTCCAAGTATGGTAACGTTTGTCTTATAATAATACAATATTTTACATTGTCAAATTTTCTTTTTCTTCTTCCTATTTTTAAAGCTCCTAATTACATCACCAATATCATCGTGCTATGCTCCTGTTTCGTGCCTTTCAACCCGCACTGCTGACCTAGTTGCGTATTCACGATGTCTGGGCTCATCCAGTGACGGGGCATCGCCTACAAAAACAGATAATATTAAATTTTAATTGTCAGTTTTTAAATATCATTGAACTAGTTCGGTAATATTAATAAAAAAAAAATTGCAATGAGATTATTTACCTGGTGCACCAGTTGTCGGCGCTGACCTAGTTGCGTAGTCACGATGTCTGGTCTCATCCAGTGACGAGGCATCGCCTACAAAAACAGATAATATTAAATTTTAATTGTCATTTTTAAAATATCATTGAACTAGTTCGGTAATATTAATAAAAAAAATTGCAATGAGATTATTTACCTGGTGCACCAGTTGTCGCCGTTGGGACTGTTGCCCTGTCTTCCTCTCTGGTGGTAAGATCCTCAAGGGAAACATTCTCTGTAATTTAAACAAAAAACGTTATAAGGACAATCATCAAGGTATAATTAGAAAAAAATATAAGTGGAAATTAATTACCGTCACGGCCCTCACTGATAGCAGCATTGTCGGCCTGGTCCCCACTACAATGATCAAGTTGCACGAGAGGATCATCTACATCTGGCTCTAAAACTGGGTTATTTACCTCGTCGGTAGTGTTGCTCCCCTGATTTAAACAAAGTTGTTAGACATTAAATTTATGGACGAAAACAAAAATATTGAAAGGTTAATGTTTTACGTTATCAGGCATTGTAGATCTTGGGACCTGCCCCAAGCTTCTGCGACGTTCAACTACAGCTTGATAGCCAAAACGGAAAGCGATATTTTTATCTTCCTCTGTAGTTATTGTTCCGAAGTCATCACCCTACATTATATATGATTGTGTATTTTTAATCATATATGATAGGATTACAAAAACGTTGGAAGGCGATACAATTAATTATAAGATGTTTAGCTACTTAATTACAATTCTTGCAGCTAATTTCAAGTAGCCACCCTGGCCGAGCTTGTGATGGCCCTTTTTCTCAATCCTAGCTTTCGTTTCCTTTGAGGTGTCAGACAACCTAGCATCAAAAGATTGAAGTCAGATATGACATAGCACACTTTTATTTAGACATAAAGAAAATTAAAGCTATTGAATTAAAGTTGTAATTTACCTTGCGGGTCCAGTTGGCATTTTTCCTTCTTTCTTTGCCCTTTTCTCTTTTCTGTCATGGATGAGTGCTCTCCACTCACTCTATGGAACTGTGAGAGGACGCTCATATCTAGGGTTAAATTGCAATTGCGTCCTATAGGTGTCCCTGGTATATTTCAAATATTTGCCGGCTACCCAAGCCACCGTTGTTCTGTCAAATGTGTCGACCCCAAAAAGGGCTTCTAGATAATCTAGAAGTTCTTTTTTCAGGTTGGAATTCTGGGAATTCCACCCTATACGTATGGTTGGGCCAAAAATTACCAACGCATGGCTCTCCAGAATCCTGTAGAACTCATTGTTTCCTACACAGAATAAAACCAAAAAAAAAAAGAAAGATATTATCATTAATTTAAAAATAAAAATCATGATAAATATGTTTTAGATAAAGTACATGAAATAGTTAAAATATTAAAATTTACCTGGGAGTTGTACATGCTTTATAGGGACACCCTCATCGTTCACCAACAACGTGCCATTAATGGTCCCTTTGGAGCTGACACGTGTAGCTCCAGGAAACGCAATAATGTAGCTGGCCATATCAGCCTCATCATTGCCAACACGTTCAGCAGTTGGCTGGGTGTCAGCTTGGGCAGGGTGTGTTTCTTGGCTAGCACCTAAAGGAGTAGAAGGTGTACGAGAGGGTTGTTGGGCAATCTCTTGCCCTTGTGTCCCACTACCACCAACACCGAGTTCAACAAATGCCAGAAAACGCTACATACAAAAGAACTTTTTGTTAGTTTAGTCAATGTAAAAATTAAAAATCAAACTATCACAATTCATCTCATGCAGAAAAAAAAAAATATCCTTTTGAATTTTTATTATTACCTGATATCTATTTAGCTGCCTCATAAGATGTTGTATCCTCTCTTCTGTTTCAGGTGTTTGAGGCGCGTCTATCAAAGCATTAAATTCTGACCTTGCATCTCATGCCTTTTTTTGCAACAAGAACACTAGAGATAGGGATGAAGAAAGCTCTTCCTCAAAGAGGGAATCATCAGGCGTACCATGGCTAGGTGTCTGCATATTTGAACAAAATTAATATTATTTCAATTATGTAAATAACTAAAATACCTGAAGATAGAGCAATGCTGGCACTTTACATGTTCTTCCGCTGGCCTCTTTCCGCGATCATCCAGTCTCGGGGTTGTTCCTATACTGCTCTGATCAGTCTACCACATTGCAATAAAATTATAAATGTAAAAATTTGAAAACAATATCTAACTTGAAAACACAAAATGAAAACTGAAATAATTTCTAATAAGACACCGGAAGACAGAGTTAGAGTTTCAAATATGCCTTGCATTGAATTCAGTCCTGGAAACATGTCATTACACATTAAGGCACCCAAACATTAAATCCAAAAATGATATATTTAAGTAGGCTTCTCCTATTCTGGGAAAACACCATACCTATAATGCATTCACTTGCATGTATAAAGGGAAAGGAAAACATGTTTTCATACAACGGTGACAAAGGCATCTTGGGGGAAAGGTATCTTCACTTTTTATTTATGTTGTTCACCCACACCACTCTCGTGTTTTCACTAATCCTGTTTTGTCATTTTTGGATTCAAATTAAGTTAAGGCCTTAAGTATTTTTTGACCTTTCGGTGTAGTTTTTATAAGTGGCATGTATGGATTTCCATTAATTCTGCACTTTTTCTCTTCATGCGCATGTTTCCCTGGAAATCAAATGCATGATTTAGTCCCATACATTTAACAAGTTGTTGGATCAACTCCATAGGAAATATCATGTTTCCTATTCAATCCAAATTTATCTCAGTTAGGGTAGGTAGGAAGGTTTTCCCTTTGTATTAATAGGGCACTTCTAGCTTGCATTTTTATTATATCTTTCAAATTTAGTGTCGTTTCAATTAGGGCATGATTTTTTGCAACTTTCAAGGTGATAATGAACAAAGACAAATTTTTGTGATGCATGAATGTATATGACTCCATGGCCAGAGGAAAAGGCACAAATCTACTTCTTCAAATATCTATAGTTCTCATTCACCTCATACGGAGATGGTCCCTGATTTTGAGCCAAATGTTGCAGCAAAAAGTTCCCCCCCTCCATAATTTGATATTCAATGGAAATTTCTTAAATTGATGATGGGGCAAGATTATGGAACATTGGCACATACATATGTAATGTAATTCCAAGATCATGATATATGTTTGCATATGTTTATGGAAATGTTCCACCAAGTCCCCTGGAGGTGGGAGCGAGGGGACGAGGGAGCGCGGGAGCGGCCTATGCAAAAGCTCCCTACCAATTTTCAGGAAACGTGGGGGGACGTCGGGCTCATAAAAATTATAAAATTTAATATTTAAAATGTAACTATATTTTTGCAAGGAATGTATATACAGTCATCATACACTTGCATCATGAAAGATAAATCATAAATGATAAAATTACAAATCGATGAATGATGAATCATATAATTGAAACAAATTTAAAAGTTAAAAGTTAAAACATACATCATACAATCATACATGTAAGTTTGTAAGTTTGTAACTATATAATCATTAATGTAACTACTAACAATGTACAATGAAAATAAAGTTTAAGATATCATATGACATATTATATCAAGATTCAAAATAGAGTTTAAGCTGAAGTTTACAACTCAAGTCTGAAACATAAAACTTAAACGCAAATAAGTTATGTCTGAAACATAAAACATAAAACATAACATATGAATATCAAATGATATCATCATAATGATAAATGAGCATAAATGTTCAAGTTAATGCCCCACTAGTCTCTGCATCCAACTTCTGCACGAATATATCAAGATCAACCATGTCACCATCTGAATCAGAATCACTTGGATTCTCAAATATGCTAAGTGGCACATCAACTTTTAACACGAAACCATAAACTAAAAGGGGCGGTGAGGGGACGTGAAGGGGCGTGAGGGAAACATCCCCTAGAAGTCCCCAAGACCCCGGAGCGCGAGGGGGCGAGGAATATAGACCCCTAGGTGGGGGGGCGAGACCCCGTGTAACACTAGTTTATGGAGCTGGTGGAGCAAAAAAGAGCTCAAATAGAGCTGAAATTTTTCACATAAAAAGGACTGTGGGCTTGACTAATGGTTCCATTTAAAAAATGATATCTAGACAGAGAATAAGTGTAGCATGCAAACATGCATTGAAAATCCATCTGATTTTGCATTGTATTACTTATGATGGATTCAAATTTGGATTTCAAAATGCCAGGTTATGGCATGATTTTGTCGAGAAACCCTTAGTTGGATTCTCATGTTGGTTTAATTTATATTTTAAGTTTGTTTTGCAATCTTTGGGTGATAGTAACTCATGAACTAGGTTACCAATGTGTAACAATCATATTTCAAGAATAAAGTTGTGATTTATTTATATTATTATTATTATCTATTAGCTACGAGTATTGACACCTAATGCCTGGAATTTTGACATCTTGATAGCATGGATAATTTCGAAAATGTTTCTAGGAATGTTAACATAATAACTATCATTACGTGTCTTCACTTTTTTCACCATAATAGACCTGTGATATGGACTCATCACACAACTTCATATGCTATGTCCCAACAAGTTCAAACTGGTTGAACCTACCTCGTAGTGTGGTTATTAAGGACAAGTTGCTTGATATATAACTCGATAGCATAGACCGCGTTGCAGTTCTAAAAAGAATCCTCAAGTGTCAAAAAAACTTCACAATATGTTCTACTATAAAGCCTTTTAGGATACCTGAAATAATATATGTATCATTGATGACTTTTAAAGTATGACAAGATCCAGAGGGAAAGGAAATCAATGGAAGAGTGATCCACCAATGAGAACCTAGAATTTAGCATCGGATGAGTTAGAGTCTAGGAAATTGAAAGCCTATAATTTTAATTAGTGATGAAGGACATCACATAGGTAATTATATTTTCATGTAGAATAATCTGTTAATTCAAATTTAAACTACATAATATGAAAGGCATATCATAAATTTTTCCACGTAAGTCCAAACAACCTATAAAAATGGAAAACCTTATTTTTCCATGGGAAATAATTTACCTTTCCTTTTTCAAGGCAATCTAAATCACAAAAAAATATGAACTATACTGCACACATTCTTGGATAATGTGAAAGTGGAAAAGGAATACCCTACACAAGTGATGCACACATGTACATTTGAACACTAATAGATTTTTGTAGTTGAAATGCAATGCTTGTTTTCATTTAAATGTAGGGTTTTTAAAGCGAGGAGAAATAATGGCTGCCAATTTAATAAGCGTTTATTTGGGAAAATTTTAAATCTTGTATTGGGTGATGAAGATAATAGAGGGTATTGAATCTTGATTCTTGACATCCTAGAGAGAACCATCTGACCTAACACAATCAATAGAATTGGGCAAAAAAACCCAAATAGAGTCAACCCCCTACTATAGGAGGGAAGGGCACACGGTAAGAACACATTTTGCAAGGGCGGGGGCGAATGATGTTCCTGAAGGCCCGAGAGGCGGCTTATTTAGGGCGAATCTTGAGGGAAAATGTTGTTGCAAGAGTTGAGCGAATGCGGAAATGCTATTCGAAAGAGTTGAGGATGAGGGCGAATCCGGGGTGAATGCTTTGCTGCCCGAGAGCTCGGGGCGGATGCGTTGCACGGAAACTCGGGCGAATGCGCGAGGGCGGGGAATTTTGTTCTGCGGGGCGAGGGGCGAATGCGGGGGCGAATGCGTGCAGAGCGGAGGGCAAATGCGCGTGTGATATCGGACGTTAATGTAGCACACATGTACATTTTAACACTAATAGATTTTTGTAGTTGAAATGCAATGCTTGTTTTCATTCAAATGTAGGGTTTTTAAAGCAGGGAGAAATAATGGTTGCCAAATTAATAAGCGTTTCTTTGGGAAAAAATTAAATCTTGTATTGGGTGATGAAGATAATAGAGGGTAGTGAATATTGATTCTTGACATCTAGAGAGAACCCTACAGCCTAACACAATACAATGGAATTGACCGAAAAACCCAAATAAGTCGACCCTACTATAGGAGGA
This sequence comes from Pinus albicaulis, assembly GCA_034641835.2. Taxonomy (NCBI): domain Eukaryota; kingdom Viridiplantae; phylum Streptophyta; class Pinopsida; order Pinales; family Pinaceae; genus Pinus; species Pinus albicaulis. The sequence continues at coordinate 791,274,700 of CM076572.1, read as the reverse complement.
AAGACTGCCGGTAAAGAACTTACCATTTTTGCAAGAGTTTGAGGGCGAATGCGCAGTTAGAGCTAAGGGCGAGTCTTGTGCACAAGAGGCGGGGGCGAATGCGAGGAAAATGTTGTTAAAGTTGAAGCGCGAATGCGAGGGCAAATACGTACGCCGGAAGCGAGATGGCGAATGCGCGTGTGATATCAGACGTTAATGTAGCTATTGAGACAAATACGAAACAATAAAATCATTTTTATGTAGCGCGCATATAATTTTCGAATTTTTATGTAGCGCGCATATAATTTTCATATTTTTATGTAGCGCGCATATAAGTGTCGTTATACCGACGGCGGAAAAGGCGTCGCTATTATGACGGGTGCCTCCAAATGTCGCAATGGCGACACCTAGACATTGTGTCGCAGTTGCGACGTTTGGAGTCGTCTCAATAGCGATGCTTTGGGCCATGGTGTCGCAATTGCGACGTCTTCCTCCAAACATCGCAATTGCGACACGTTTTTAAGTGTCGGTATTGTGACACTTTTCTATAGACGTTGGTATAGCGACGGTTTTGGGCGGGATGGAAAAAATTTGGGAAAATTTCCGACATTTGCTCAAAAGCGTCGGAAACAAGTGTCGGAATTTCCGCCAAATCTAGTAGTGTCTTTACATCTAACTATTCAAGATGTAAATCTTCCACTGCTACAAGACTTAAAATAGTTCTGATTGAATTCATCTTAACAAAAGGAGAAAATATTTCATCAAAATAAATACCTTTATTTTGTGCAAACCCCTTCACCACAAGTCTAGCTTTGCACCTCTGTTTTCCTCCATCTTCTTCCTTCAGCCTGTAAACCCATTTATTCTGCAATGTAGTTTTACCTGCAGGCAACCTGACTAAGTCCCAAGTCTGGTTATGCATTAAGGAGCCCATCTCTTCTTCCATGGCTAGCTCCCACTTCTTCCTGCTTTCAACCTGCATTGCTTCTTCATAACATTCAGGTTCACCAGAATCAGTCAACAATAAATAATATAATGAAGGAGAGTATCGTTCAGGGGGTCTACTTATCCTGGTAGATCTTCTAACACCACTTTCAGGTGTTTGAGGTGCTTGTTGCTGTTGTGGTGGTTGCTGCTACTGTGGTTGTTGATTATTATTATTTTCAGGCACCTTTACTTTTTCAGTTATCTCATCAAGAACTGTGTATTCCTTGCTTTCTTTTTCCTGTTTCTTTTCCTGCAACTGATTCTTATACAAGACATTTTCATTGAATATTACATCTTTTCTCGTAATGATTTTGTGATTTTCATAATCATATAAGCGATAACCAAAATCATTAACACCATATCCAATAAAGGTACATTTCTTTTATTTTGCCTCAAGATTTGTTCTATTTTCTTTATTAATATGGACAAAGGCCTCACAACCAAAAGGCTTTAAAAAAGAGTAGTTTACCTTTTTACCTGTCCATGCTTCCTCTGGAATACCACCATCCAAGGAACTTGAAGGCCCTCTATTTATTAAATAAACAGCAGTATCTACAGCATCTGCCCAAAATTGTAAAGGCAATCCTGCATGCAATCTCATGCACCTTGCACGCTCCATGATTGTTCTGTTCATCCTTTCTGACACACCATTTTCTTGTGGTGTTCTTGGAACTGTCTTCTCTCTGCGAATTCCATGCTCTGAACAGTACCTATCAAACTCTTTGTTGCAATATTCATCTCCATTATCTGATCTGAGACACTTCAACTTCTTTCCTGTCTCAATCTCAACCAAATCTTTCCATTTCTTGAAAGTATCAAATACATCACATTTATTCTGAATACAATAAATCCAAGTTTTTCTAGTTGCATCATCAATAAAAGTAACATAATAATGAGAGCCACTGAGAGATGATACCTGAGCAGGTCCCCATACATCTGTATGCACAAGCTCTAATTTTCCGCTCTTCTTTTCTTTTCCAACTCTGAGAAATTTGACTCTCTTCTGTTTTCTGTAAATACAATTCTCGCAGAAATCCAAATCAACATTATTCAAACCCGACAACAAATTTCTTGAGTGAAGAATCTTCATTCCCTTCTCACTCATGTGTCCGAGCCTATGATGCCATAATGCTACATCTGCTCCTTTGGAAGTTAAAACATTAACAGAGTTAGAAATACCATTGCATAAATACAATGTACCAAACTTTTTTTCCTTTCGCTATTACCAGGGCTCCTTTGGTGACCTTTCAAGTTTTATCTGTGAAAGTTGTCACACAACCTTCACCACCTAACTGCCCTGTTGAAATCATATTTTTCTCCAGATCTGGAACATGCCTTACCTCCTTTAATAGCCATTGGTTTCCATTTTGTTGTTTTATAATAAATTTACCCATTACAGCAATTTTACAGGGTTTATCATCACCCAAACAAACTTGTCCAAAATCTCTTTGAACATAGTCATGAAAATATTTCTTATCAGGTGTGGCATGGAATGAGGCCCCTGAATGAATCAGTAACATTTTAGAAAGAAAGAATCAAAGCATCTTGCAACACATCACCTGTCACATTTGCTTCATGATTGTTTTCTTTTTGTGTGTCTCCTTCTTCTCCCTTCCAAGATCTACAGTCTTTCTTCAGGTGTCCTTTCTTTCCGCATTTCCAGCACACTATTCTCAATCTGGACTTGGATCTTCCTTTCCTTGATTTACTACGATATCCCGAGCCCTTTCCTCTTTCCATTCTTCTTCCCCTAGACTCTGCACTCAAAGTATTACCCGATGTCTCACCGGATCTTTTCCGTCACATTTCCTCGCTAAGGATAGCACCAACAACATCATCAAACTTTAAAGTACTGGATCCACAGGCAAAGTTACTAATGGCTATAACTAAACCATTCCAGCTTTCTGGCAATGAGCATAGAAATAAAATAGCCCGAACTTCATCATCAAAGTTTACCCCTACAGAACTTAACTGACTGGTAACTGTACTAAAATCATTTAAATGGTCTGCAACAAATCTACCTTCCGACATCTTCATATTAAATAAACGTTTCATAAGAAATACCTTGTTTTAGGCCGAGGGTTTTTCATATAGTTTCTCCAATGCCTTAATTAAACCCTCTATTTTTGTTTCCTTCGAAATATTGAAGGCTACCGATGCCGCAAGACACAATAGTACTATTTCGAATGCCTTTCTATCGAGAATCTCATATTCTGCATCTGTCATAGCCGTCAACTTATTTGTTTTTCTGCTCAATGGTAGGTAAAAATATTTTTAATACAAATAATCTTCCATTTGCATCTTCCATAGCGGGAAGTTTTGGTTGTTAAATTTCTCAACCCTAAACTTACCATCTTCCGCCATTGCTCCCACTCGAACCAGGAACCCTTCTTTCCTGTGAGTTTATCAACCAAATAGAAGTTCGGCTCTGATACCAGTTGTTAGAAAATTATATATATTACAGAGCAATGCAACACAAAAATTATGTGGAAAACACAAGCACACAAAACACATAAAACTAGAGAGACATAGATATACGTGGTTCGCCCAGTTAGGGCTACGTCCACCCCGAACAGCCAGTCCTTCCTTTCTATTATTCAGCAAAATGAAGAGACACAACCTACAGCAGATCCAATGTAATATCCTTTGTTCTCTCTCACAGTCCCCCTATCTATTTCTCACTCTGAGAATACACATACAATACACAGCCGCAATACAATACACTCATACAAGCGAGGGGTTGCCTTCTAGGGAAAAAAACCCTAAACTAAACATAACTTCTACCGTCAGATCATCTGCTTAATGAACGACCCAGATTGACTAGAAATTACTATACTTTTATAAGGAAATTTTACATCTGTTTTTAGCTTCGGGGGCGCTGCCCCCGAAACCCCCCGCTAGGGGGGGGGCTCCATAAAGTTGCAACCACCCCCCCAGGACCCCCCAGGAAACATTTAATTATGGGTGGCATTGCCGCCCCATTAAGGTACAGGGGTCCAACGCTGTGATACAAATCAAACAAGATAATCAGGCTCCACAACTAACACTTCTGTCACTTCTCGAGCTACTTATATGACTTGGTTTATTTTAAGGAATTCTTTGTTCACGGTGTTGATTGTTTTTTTCTTCTTCACCTTCCATATACAAACATAAAAATAAATTGTAACGAGTATATATGCATTGGTGAGAATAATGCAAATTGCAATATTAAATAATATACATCAATGTAAATCGAAAATAAATGACGTACCATAGGAACAATTGACTCATGAACTATACACATTCTTTCAAAACCAAATTTCATGCCATGTTTCAAGATTTCATTTGTTGGCGCAGTTCCATACTTTGTTTCCTGCAAGTTTTATACCCCATAACAAATCATATATTTAATATGAAAGATTTTTTTTTCTATTAGTTATAGACAGAGCTAAGTAAAACAAGATCGATAGATGCTTATAAATTTCACAATTAATTTCTGATATGCCAATATATACTGACAACCCATATTTAACCCAATGTCAATCAATTCTTCTAATGGTTCTTCTTTGTGCATTAGCACATGTTTGAAGACATTCAATGATGATTGTTGTAAAACAACTTAAAATATACAAAAATGAAATCTAGTTAAATTGTTATAAGGAAGTAAAAATTACTAACAAACTTAGACATCAACCCTTTTCTTCTTTGTCATCCTGTTTTATGTGTTGAATGGGTTCCATTTTCTTCTTTTTTGCAAGATTTTTACTTGAAAATTAATATTTAATGCTCAATTTTTTATTTATTGTACCTAATCGAAAAATTCAATGATTACATATTACATTTGAAGCACGTTGTTGTTGAGATGGCTCCTCATGCAATGCAATTATGTCCATTTATTTGACCATTTCCTTGTACACCTTTTTGGACATTCCTACTAGCATATTTCTGATATTAGCTCGTTCATCTTTTGAGATTTTCATAATCTTCCTGAAAATGTAACATGACAATAAATTATTTAATTTTCGTATTGATATATGAAAAGTAAATATAACAAAAGTGATATTTATAAATGATTTCTTTCTAGTAATATATACATATAATTCTAGAAAAACATTTAAAGGAATATTAATTTTTCATTCCTTCTTTTTTATTGTTGTATGTTTTTACTATTAAAATTTTACCATGTCTCATTGACCAATTCTCTGGAAACTCTTCCTATAGTTTAGATAAAATTTGGTTCCTGGAATCATTGGATTGATTTTTGTATCGTAAGTGGAAAGAACGTCTATACATTCGTTCCACTATATCCCTCAAATTTTTGTAAAAAAATTTCTTCCTTTCGTTAACCTCCAGCACCACTCCAAATGAGCTAAGGAGAAATTCATTTTCATTTGCATGTTCTATTTTTTTTCTTTTCTTAGAACAACATTCCTTTTCTAAGTTGTTGGTCCCTATAGAACATTAAACATAAGTGAATTAATAGATTGTTTGAAACATGTTATCTAATCATTTTAAGTATATTATTAATGAAAATTAAAAAAAAGAAACTCATATTGGATTGATAGTATTTTTTCATTCACCTGATTTATTCTTCTGCAATTTTTCCATCAAGTTTTTACGCTCTTCTGGTCCTAGATAAAAAATAATATTATCAAGCTTCGTCATTTTGTGGCTCTAAATGATACACAGTAAGCAATACATATTAGTTAAGCTTACATATAGTTCAAAATAATAATTTTGGAAAGAATTTACAAAGAACTTGCCTTTTTTGCTTTTCTTGATGTGCTATCAGTATTTTTGTTACTTGATCTCTTGTCAGCCATTTTTTTATCAATATGAAACTTGTACAATACCATTCATTAATATATTTTATAAATAAATCATAAACTTTTCAGGAACAAAAAATATCAAGAAACCAGTGCGACTTTAATGATGTACGCACCGATGTCAGTGCGACGTGTTCTTATAAACATACCGCCAAAATAGTAGAAACACCGTATGATTCTCTATGTCAACAAGGAGCATTGGCTTGTTATATGTTAACCAACGCACTGATTAACATAGAGAAATTAATAAAAATTATCTAGTGTTAGTTTTTGTAGCATATGATGTTGTGGAAGGGGCAGTGCGGCATATTCTTATAAACACACCGCACAAACAGGGGACCACCGTACGGTGCTCTCTGTCAACAAGGAGACCCGGTACGTTATATTTTAAACGGTGCACCGATTAACACAGAAATGAATATATATATATATATATATATATATATAGATATAGATATAGATATAAATTTTTTTTTTCAAACAGTACGTGTGCAGTGCGCTATAATGAAATAGCACGCTGGTGCCCTATTTTACATATGGCACACAAATTAAAAAACTATATGTTCTTAGATTTTTATCAAATATTACGTGCATGGTTCCCTATGTTAAAACAATGCACTGGTGCGCTAGTTTACACGGGTCACACCAATTTAAAAAAAAAAAAAAATTAAAATTCACGCAAGGGCCGACATGGATTGGGATCCGACTATGCAAGTCATTTTGTGGGTTAGATTTCATAGGCATATATATATATATATATATATATACACACAAAACCTTATAAATATAAAATTTAAAACCCTAATTCTGAAATTACAAAAACAGGAAGAAGCAAGGGCAGAAACAAAAAGAATCAAGGGTTTAGCGTAAAATGGATTTTTTTTTTTTTCTTTTTTTTTTTTACCAGAAGTTTGGGATTTTGATTGTCTGAATACTTCTATTAGAAATTATTTCACTGCTCCAGAGTGCTCTCATGCTCTCTTGCTCCTCCAGGTATGTATCGTGCAAATATCTCCCTGAAAATTTTTGCAAAAATAATGAAATAATGAAAACAATTTACTATTTAAAGAATTGTCTTATGAAATTAGATTTTCGAAAAAAAAAATTCCGCCCATTTCTCAATTTACCACTTTTTTTCACTTTAAAAAAAATATAGTTATGCTTTTTTTTATTTGTGGCTATTCGGCTCTGGTGCATCAATTAATAACACTGGATCGGTGCACAGTAACTAAAACGCACCGGTGTGGTTATATGTACTTTAGCACCGATAACAATAAGTCCATTTTAAGGCACCGAAATTACTTTTAGGTCTGTACACCAAAATTTATTTTTGATTTTTCTCAAATGCAGGGAGAAAATATCATAATTATATCGAATGGACAATTCTTCAAAATTCAACTCATTCCAATATTTCTCAAATTCCATCATGGAGTTTTCCCTATCCATCTCAAGACCTAATATTTACTTCAGATTTTATTTATATTTTCATTATCTAACTGAATTTATGTTTTTTATCCATGTCAACCAGCTTAAAAAAATTTATAATTAATGTATACAAATTTGTAGGTTCATGCAGATTTAGAATCGAGTTCAGATGCGCAAAATATTCAAACAACTCCAAAACGTCGGAAGCTCTTATTAGGAGAAACATACCGCAAGGCGTATTTGGTAGATGAAAATGGACAATCACTTCACCCTGCCAATTGTAACAATATTGCATCTTCTAGCCACAATCCTAGGATAATGATAGTAATAATAATTGTTTGGTATATTAATGTAATTATTTCAACGTAAAACCAATTAATCATGCTTTGCCAACATTCTTACTAATCGATATCATAGATTTTGTAGTAATCATGTTCAAATATATTTTTTGAAATTATTAGGATTCTAGTGATGATGAGCGACCTACCTACCATGTTCTGTTGCACCCCACGACAATTTTAAATTGAGAGAAGGCCGAATTAAGAGAAAAAATCAGAGAGGAACGATACCAAGAATGGTTGAATCAACCACCTATTCAATTCCCACTACGTCCAGATTCACCAAGTAGGAATGACTACAACAATAGTAGTTCTTCACAAGCTGAAAATGGAAGCAATCAAATAGAGGTTGGTATGGATGATTACTTAAGGGATACGACTGCCATGGAGACAATGTTGTTAGATTCATTCCAGAACGATGATCAGCTAGGGGATGATGCTCATATCGCTGACACATTTTTCAAAAGCCTTAAATTTTCTTCAACCACCCCTCTCTTTCAACCTGGCAGTCAGTCAAAGTCTACCCAGTTGGAGAAAATGATGTTACTGTACAACTTGAAAGCAAAGTTTGGCTTATCGAATGCATGTTTCTCGAAAATTTTGAGGTAAGTTATAACCATAAATTCCTCCCTTATATTTTGATAAATATAATCACACAATGAACATTACAAATGGTCATTTTTATGAATGTTAACAATTATATCGGAATGAATGTACATTAATATCTTCCATGATCACCAACTATAGGTTATTCAAAGATAAGGTTCTTCCGAGTGATAATGTCTTGCCCAGTACCTTCGAAGAGGCAAATAAATTGTTGAAAATGTTGGGTGTTGAGTACATATCATATCATGCATGTATAAATTATTGTATTCTATATAGAGGAGAATATGCAAACAAAGAGATATGTTCAAAATGTGGGCATGGCATGTATGATAAATAAAAAAAGAATGGTAAATCACGTGGTCCTCCTATTAAGATATTGAGGCACATGACTATAATCCCAAGGATTCAAAGGCTCTTTTGTTGCAAATAATTAGCTATGTTGCAGAGATGGAATGCCTCACACATAAGTGAGTTGAGATTTATGTGAATCCCAACAGATTCAATAGCCATGAAGCATATAGAGGATACATGGCCCGAAAAATTCAAGGATGAAGTACGAAGTCTACGACTCAGCATAGACATGGATGGTGTCAACCCATATTCCCTCCAGAACACAAACTATTATGTTTTTCATGTAGTAGTGATTAATAAAAATATCTCCCCATGGTTATCCGTGAAGAATGAGAATATTATGTTGGATCTCATAGTCCCTAGTAGAAGACAAATGAAGAATATGGATGTCTACTTGCAACCACTAGTAGATGAATTGAAGGAATTATGGGATGGGATAAATGCATATGATGTTTTAAGACCCATTGTAGCAGAGAGGAGTTTTACGTTGTATCGCATATGTGATTACATGACACATGATTATCCTTATGAGTTTTCTCTGGTAAATTACATGTTTATTGATTTGTTTATATACGTGACAATATTCTTTCACATATTATTTATTTAATTCATTGTAACTGTTCTGATCTTCATGATATTCTTTAATGTTCCATGCATATAAATTGTATACAATAATCTCACAGGTCTTGTAACAAAAGGGTATTTTGGATGTAAATGTTGTGGACATTCTCTGAAAGCTAGATGGTCCAACGACCTACGAAAGCCAATGTATGATTTCTCCAGGGTATTCCTCCTAGAAGAGAAACATCTACTTTCAATGGTAAACAAGAGAGAGCCCAACGGCCTCCAATAACGACACCATCTGAATGGCTTGGAGCATATGAGAGAGAGAAGGAGAAGGAGTTCATAGAAATGTTTGATTCAAATGGGGAGCCTATGTTCGATGATCCAGAATTCTTCGATATCGATGTTGATAAATTTCCCATTTGGATGAAAATGAAATCTATCTTTAATAACCTCCCATATTGGGAGCATCTTAAGATTACCCACTTATTAGATCCCATGCATATATTTTTTAAAAAATCATATTCTTTATGGAGGCACATATCATCGAAACAAAGTGACACATTGGTTGTTAGGAAAGATCTTATTACTTCAAAAACTAAAAAGAAACATTGGCTTAGACAATTAGAAAGCACATGATCAGAGGTAGGCGTTGGTCCCTCTTATTCATGATATTTCAAAGAAGGTGATCTCCCATGGATTTAAAAAAACATGATATTTTTTTGGCAAAGGAAGTTATAATGGGTGTGAGGGTGCCATATTCATAAGGGTATTCACTACAGTGCTGCTTCACCATGGATGACCATTTTTCGGGGTTGAAATCGCATGACCATTTGAATCTTCTAAGAGTACGTATAGTGTCAAAAGCATGATTTTATTATTTTCTATATTAATAATTTTATCCCATGCAGGGATCATAAAACATAAATAATTTTGTATACTATTGCACGTGTTTATAACTTTGCAATGTCATTATCATTTTTTCGTGCGTGGGTGTTTGAAACATGAATTCCCCTAAGACCTAGGATGTGCCATATCTTAATTATTTGCATTTGTACATTGGATCACGTCAAAGGAGATTCATGTGGCTAGCATTCCACGATGGCGTCAAGAGATAGTTTAGATTGTGTGTATGTTTGAGAAGGAACTTATGATGAGTTTCATGGACTTGCAGGTTCATCTTCTAATCTACCTAGTAGATGGGGTTGAATTAGTTGGGGTGGTTTCTTGTCATTGGATAGTCTTCTTATAGAGGTACTTGAAGAAATTGAAAGGTTTTGTTCGACAAAGGGAAAAACCTGAGGGGTCTATGGCAAAAGGGTACGAATCTTTCTATTATGCCAGTGAGTACATCAAGTAGATCGAAAATAAACCAGGTGTGGTGATTTGGGACGATGAAACCGATGAAGATAAAATAGAAGGGGAGCTTCTCCAAACGAATGGAAAAAGGCACTTGATAAAGAATAAACGACTTATAATTTTTCAAATTTACACAAAGTAAATATTCATATTGAACTTTCATATAATGTATATTTTGATCTCATATGTACTATATGTTGGTTTGATTTCATCAGCGAATGTAGAAATTGAAGCAATCAATAAATTCTTTCTTTATAATTTCGAAATGACACAACCGTGGGTTGCATTGTACGAACAAAAGAGGATGAAATGGGATAGTGACAGAAAATAATTCAAACAGTTGAATGGTAGAAGTGTGCCTTGTAGAAATTATATACAAGATGCATGTATATATCCAGATTCTCCTGATCTAACAATATTTTATCTCCTTGCTAAATACAGAATCCTTCCACTATTAATCTTTTGCAAAAATTTAAAAACTCAATAGCAAACACATGAAGCAATAAAAATAATCGCACATAACACAGTTGTTTAACGGGAAAGCCTGAAGCTGAAAACCCCAACTATCATATATTATGTATCATGGAGATCATGTAACAATCTCATACAAAGCTTAGTACATCAAGCTCTCAATACAATGTAGATTCATTACACTGTCATGCAAAAATTTGCATATCTATGCATCATTTTCTTGCCTCCTGATAGCCTGCCTCCACTACGCAATCCCTGCTGAAGAATACCCCTGAATGAATTTGAATTGGCCTTTCATTGACTACGCAATCCTCATTGGAAACTCCAATGTGTGTATGATGCAATCAATGCATCACTATAGTCACAACAGATAGTCCATCTTACCCTTTCAACTATCCCTCCATTGGGTCTCCACTGGAATCGACATGCACTGTAGTTAACTGTTGTATTTGTTCAGTTGATTAATGAGTTATTATTTGTGAATTAATTAACTAATTAATTCACTCTACTCTCACTAATGTATCATTCAGTTAGACTAGATACAACTAGCTCAACTGAGTTTAACTCCATTAACTAAGTTAAACTAAATAACAACTCCATGAAATACTCTTCAACTCTATCATAACTTTTCCACTTCAGTTCTAACTGAGTCCTCCATGCAAGAACGACCAGTAAACCCTAGGAATTGCGTAATTCCTTCAGCACCACTGATTTTCCAAATCTTTATATTGAAATAAAGTGCTCCAAGACAATAATTTGGTGTTTATTGTCGGATTATTATTAAGAGCTAATAATAATCGACACTTCTATTTTTAGATCGATGATATATAAATAGACTTCGCCCAATATTCTAAAAATATAATTTCATCTATTTTTCCAACTTGACCAACCATCAAAAAATAGCATCCTGCAACTTCTGAAATATGATTACCATGTCTAAAAATAGACTTACACCTAAAAATAGCTTGTGGGCCCACTTAGTGAAGGTGACTGATTTTCACTAAGCTCATCATCTTGTTGAATCTCAACACTCCCTCTCAACAAGATAGGGATTATCCTTCACCCTGATCTTGCCTCTATGGTATTCGAATTTTCTCCTGCCGAGCGCCTTCGTCAGAATGTCTACATCCTGATCTTCCGTGGGAATGTAATGAAGCAACATGATCTTCCGCTGCACACAATATCTGATATGATGATACTAGATATCAATATGTTTAGATCTATCATGAAACACAGGATTAATTGAGAGTTTAATGCAAATCTGATTATCACAATGTATCACTGTAGGATCTAAATGTGAACCGAATAAACCAACCAGGATCTTCCTCATCCAGATAGCCTCACATGCAGCTTGACTTGCTGCCATGTATTCTACTTCTGCTGAACTGAGTTGCACAGATCTTTGTTTCTTGTTGTACCAAGAAACTACTGTAGATCCGATACTAAAAACCCCTCCTGATGTGTTCTTTCTATCCATTGGGCTACCTGCCCAATCTGCATCCGTGAAGCCATGGAACTTCACATCATCCTTCTGTCTATACCATAAGCCATACTCAGATGTGCCCCTGAGATACCTTAGGACATGCTTGCCTGCCTTCCAAAAGAGCTTGGTAGGCTTAACCATCGCTTGTGAAAGTTGGTTCACCGCATAGCATATGTCCGGTCTTGTATTAACTAAATACATGAGCAAACCCACCAACTGTCGATAAACAGTGGCATCCACTACCTCTGTCAACGTAGTATCCTCTTTCCTCCAATTTCCTAGAAGAGGAGTGTCGATAGGCTTGTAGCCTTGCATGTGAAACTTCTCAAGTATCTCCCGAGCATACTTTCCTTGAGACACAAACAGTTCACCTTCCTGCTACCATATTTCCAATCCAAGGAAATAATGGAGGCCCAAATCCTTCATCTCAAACTCCTTTACAAGATTTTCCTTGCATGAGTGTATCAACTGCTCATCACTCGTTAGTATTAAATCATATACATAAATAACAATGATTAAAAGCTTACCCTCGACCACAATTTGGTGCAGGTTTGCATCTGCCTCACCCTTGGTGAAGCCAAGTCTAGTGAAATAGTTGTTGATCCATGTGTACCAAGCACGAGGTGCTTGCTTTAGCCCATACAGCACTCTTTTGAGCCTGCCCACATGCGACTCACTGCTGAAGATCTCAAATCCTTCAGGTTGCTCAATGTACACCTCTTCCTCAATAATCCCATTAAGGATCGCAGACTTCACATCCATCTGATGAATATGCCAACCCATCTACGCTGAGAGAGCAAGGATGGTCCTTATGGAAGAATATCGTGCAACAGGTGCAAAGGGTTCTTCATAATCAATCCCCTTGATCTATGAGAAGCCCCGAGCAAAAAATCTTGCCTTATACTTCTCTACGCTCCCATCAGCAGCTTGCTTTACCTTGTAGATCCATCTTGATCCTACAACTGATTTACCCACTAGCCTTGGAATAATCTCCCAAGCATTGTTTCTGACAATGGAGTCATACTCCTCCACCATGTCATCTACCCATGTGGGCTCCTGCACTGCTTCTTCAAAAGAATATGGATCTATCATGATACACTTTCTCATAAGAGCCATGTATCCAGTAAATCGGCCAGGTGACTGTCTCTGTCTATGCTGTGATGTAGGGACTCCTACATTCTATGTTGCATCAAGCTTCAGTCTCTCAGCTTCTGTGGTATGCTTTCTTCTTGTTCTGATGTTTGGTTATGCATGAGTGGACTCCTCCACTCCATGAATCTCCTCCTATGGCTGATCCACATCTAGAGGCTCATCTTTAGGAGCAAGAAGTTCCTCCTCTGCATGCAAGTGTAGCTCCCTCTCAAGCAAAAACTTCATGGCTTTCACCTCATTGAATTGTATATCTCGTCGCACCACAGTCATCCGACTATCTGGAAAATACACACTATAATTATGGGGTGTTTCTGTGCACCCCACAAATATCCCAACTTCTACAGTTGGCTCCAGCTTCTTCCTGGCGTCCTTTGTCACATGAATGTAAACAGATGAGCCAAAAATATTCAAATGGGAAATATCAAGCTTCTTACCAGTAAAAGCTTCTTCAGACGTACTCATTCCAAGTACTCTATGAGGACATCGTTTTTTCACATAAACTGCAGTGTTGCATGTTTCCGCCTACAAGTGCATCGGTAGGCCCTAGTCATGCAGCATAGCTCGTGAAGAACCCACGATCATTTTGTTCCTCCTCTCTGTGACCCCATTCTGTTGTGGGTTATGAGGCGCTATGAGTTCTCTTTGAATTCCTTCTCTGCTACAGAAGTCTTTGAATTCGCCCGAGATGTATTCACTTGCTTCCCTGACTCCTCCACCAATTCTTTAAACTCACAAAACTTTGAGAATGTTTCACTCTTCTTCTACCTCAAGAAGATCCAACATCTATGATAACATTCATCAACAAATATAACATAATACCCGTGTTTTTCTTTTGAAGCAACCGAGAAAGGTCCACACACGTCTATGTGAATTCTCTCTAGGATCACTGAAGCATGGTTCTCCTTCTCATGAAAGGTGGTCTTCACAAACTTACCCATAGTACATCCCTTGCACTGATCTAACTGCGCAAGATTACCCTTGGGAAGTCTAGTAGAAAACTGCTGCAAAATCTTCAAAGTGCCATGGTGAAGATGGCCCAATCTCCTATGCCATAATTCGCCCTCATCCAGGCTCACCACTTCTTCTTCTTTGCCCATCATTGCAGTGCAGCCATCTACCTCCAGCTTATAGAGATTCTTAACTCGAATCCCTATCCTCTTGGTTTGAACCATTTTTTTATGTCAAAGGAAGGATTTTCCCTCACTGAAAAAAACATCATAACCTATGTCTTCCAACATTGCGATCGAGACAAAGTTCTTCTTCAGACCTGGAACTTTCATAACATCTTTCAATAGAAATGGATTACCTAACTCCCTCTCAAAGGTAATGGTCCCAATGCCGGTCGCACTATATCGACCATCGTCGCCCATCTCTATATGCATTTGAAGGTCCTTCTCCTCCAAGTCACTAAACAACTCCTTGTCTCCCGTCATATGGAAAGACGCGCCATTATCAAGATACCACACCGATCCCATTGAACTTGAAACCAAGCATGCGATCAAAGAGAAATAAAGTTCAAATTGCGAGGCTAAGGCCTCACTCGCTGTAGCTCCAGCAACCTTCTTGTTTTTCTTCTTCGATGGGCAGTTAGTGGCGAAATGCCCATGTTCGTGACAGTGAAAACGCTTCACCTTGGACAAATCCTGCCTCTTGCCTTTAGCTTCAGATTTTGGATGGGATTTCTTCTCCTTCCCTTTCCTTGCTTTGGCAACCAAAGCATAATTCTCTTCATCATCATTCTTCGATGAAGAGCCATCCCTGGTACTTCACCTTATCTCCTCCTACACAATATATGACCAAAGTCGCTCCCGACCTGGAAGTTTCTCCTGTCCATTGACAAAGTCTTCATAGCTATGCCAACTCTTTAAAAGCCCAAGGAGAGCCAAGCTCACCAATTCTTCATCATCAACAGTAATCCCCACACTTCCTAGTTAATCCCTACAGTGGACAAACTTCATGAGATATTTTGGAATACTTTCGCCCTTCTCCATTTTTATTTTTCTGAGCTTATCTTTCAGTGCCAACTTCCTCTGGTCGCTGCTACTTTGGAACAAGTCTATCAAAGCCTTCCACATTGCAAATAGAGTGGCTTTCCCATGAAGGCTGGACATAATATGGTCCTTCACACCTTCCAACAGAATTCTTCTTGTCTTTGCTACCTTCTTTTGCCATGCGTCAAGTAATGCAACATCGCTAGATCCCGGCTTAGGAACATCGCTATCGATGAACTCCTTCAGTCCATTATCTTATAGCACCACCTCCATCCTATCCTTCCAGGCTATTTAATTGTAGTTTCCATCAAAGGCATACTCCAATCGCAACCCATTGAAATACATTTCAATGTATACTCAACTATCGCACTAAGAATTTTCTGCAACAAATTCAAATTGTCCACCAACACAAACTCAGCAATTCTTCACAATTGCAATCTTCAAGAATTAACACTACTCCGATACCATGTATATATAATATGCATGTATATATCCAGATTCTCCTGATCTAACGATATTTTATCTTCTTTCTAAATACAGTATCCTTCCACTATTAATCTTTTGCGGAAATTTAAAAACTCAATTGCAAACACATGAAGCAATAAAAACAATCGCACATAACACAGTTTTTTAACGGGAAATCCTGAAGTTGAAAACCCCAAATATCATATATTATGTATCATGGAGATCATGTAACAATCTCATACAAATCTTAGTACATCAAGCTCTCAGTACAATGTAGATTCATTACACACTGTCATGCAGAAATTTGCATATCTATGCACCAATTTCTTGCCTCCTGATAGCCTACCTCCACTGTGCAATCCCTACTAAAGAAGACCCCTGAATGAATTTGAATTGGCCTTTACTTGACTGCACAATCCTCATTGGCAACTCCAATGTGTGTGTGATGCAATCAATGCATCACTATATTCACAACGAATAGTCCATCTTACCCTTTCACCTCTCTCTCCACTAGGTCTCCACTGGAACTGACATGCACTGTAGTTAACTGATGTATTTGTTCAGTTGATTAATGATTTATTATTTTTGAATTAATTAACTAATTAATTCACTCCACTCTCACTAGTGTATCATTCAGTTAGACTAGATACAACTAGCTCAAATGAGTTTAACTCCATTAACTGAGTTAAACTGAATAACAACTCCATGAACTACTCTTCCAACTCTGTCATAACTTTGCCACTTCAGTTCTAACTGAGTCCTCCATGCATGAACCACCAGTAAACCCTAGGAATTGCGTATTTCCTTCAGCCCACTAATTTTCCAAATATGTATACTGAAATAAAGTGCTCCAAGAGAATAAGTTGATGTTTATTGTCGGATTGTTATTAAGAGCTAATAGTAATCGATACTTCTATTTTTAGATCGAAAATTTATAAATAGACTTTTCCCAATATTCTAAAAATAGAATTTCATCTATTTTTCCAACTTGACCAACCATCCACAAATAGCATCCTACAACTTCTGAAATATGATCACCATGTCTAAAAATAGACTTACACCTAAAAATAGCCTGCGGGCCCACTTAGTGAAGGTGTCTGATTTTCACTAAGCTCATCATCTTGTTGAATCTCAACATGTCTTATCTTGATCATTTAAAAGAAAATATGTCAAAAATATACCCCAACAGTTGGGTTGTTGACCAAGTCAGAGAGAAATAAGGTGCAGCGGTCGTTACCCGCGTGCTAAAGAAGATGCGCTAAATGTAGGGATTGGGTGCACCCACTCGATAATAATCTATTTATGTACGTTTGAAACTTAATAATGCATCTTTCAAATGTAATTACATCTATATTTCATATTTTAACTGTTGGGTTATTATAAGACACATGACACTATGATTTTTTAACTTTTTTATAAGTGCATTTGTTCCCATCTATGTGGGCATATCATACACCATTTTCGCACAAAAAATGTCAACAATGGACACATGACACAAGACTGTGGAGTGGAATTCAAGTTCAATCAATCTAGTCGATCTAGCCACCGTGATCAAAACCTAGTACGAGGGACGTGAGGTTACATCGGGGAGGATACAAGAGATCATTGAAGTGGATTTATCTTATTTCCAATGTGTTATTTTTAGGTGCAAGTGGTGGGACACCTTTGATCGGAATAATGTAAAGGAAGATCGCAATAGTAGGTTGATATGTGTCAACTCTAGAAAGATGTGGGATGAAGCTAAGGAGCCCTATGTTTTCCCCAAACACTACAACCAAGTGTTTTTTTACTTAGATGTGTTGGATAGGGATTGGTGGTTCGTATTGAGACATGACCCTAGATCAAAATATATTTTTTAGAACAATAGTATTATCATGTCAAGCGAGCTAAGAGATAATGAGGGTGATCATGAGAACCAAGAGTGATATGGTACATGTGTTATTTCATCATTTATACTTTTTAAGGTGGGTTTTCGTAAATAAGAGGACTTAATTACCTTATAACTAAGACTCTCTTTTTTCGAAACATTATAATATGTATTTTGAATTAATTGGTAATTTGCATTGTGTTAATGTTAAAATCATTTCACTTGATAATTTGCAATTATGTTAATCTTGAAAACAATGGCATACTGTATAAAGTTCTTTTTTTTTGTATGTAAGATCATAATAAAATAATGATAATTCTAAATTACATGAATTTATTTGTATTATTTTCTAAATTTTATTATGTTACAAAAATTCATATTATTCTAGATTTATTATTTTACAATTATTTACAATTTTACAAATTTACAAATTTTAATAAAATCATTTCACATTAATACAACTAAAATTTTACAAATATTTTACATACAATTACAATTGCAATTTTAGAATTTCACATACAATTACAATCATTTCACATTAATAAAATTTAAATTTTACAAATATTTTACATACAACTAGAATTAAAATTACAATTACAATTATAATTTTACAATTTCACATACAATTACAGTTACAATTACAATTTTAAAATTACAATCATTTCACATTAATAAAATTAAAATTTTACAAATATTTTACATATAGTTAGAATTAGAATTACAATTTTACAATTTCACATACAATTACAATTACAATTTTAGAATTTTACATACAATTACAATTACCATTTTAGAATTTTACATAAAATTTACAATTATAATTACAATTACAATTTTACATATATACAATTACAATCATTTCACATTAATACAATTAAAATTTTACAAATATTTTATATACAATTACAATTACAATTACAATTTTACAATTTCACGTACAATTACAATTACAATTTTAGAATTTTACATACAATTGCAATCATTTCACATTAATACAATTAAAAATTTACAAATATTTTACATACAATTACAATTACACTTACAAATACAATTACAATCACGACATAATATTTAATAAATATCATGATTTAATATTAAAAATAAACATCACAATCATGATAACCATCATACAAACGTCATATTCGACTAAAAAGCACATTCAAATTCGATAACATCATCTAATCATCGTGATCATGATCATCTAACCAAACACAAGCATTGTATAACATTATCACAACACAAACATCAAATATACATCTCATGTCAAATAACTGCTATCACATACACATCTATCTGCAAGCTGCACATTAAATGAACATATCTAACATGACCTAACAATATGCACATCATGATGATCACCAACATGTAAATTAAGTACAACTCCAACATGAACATAAAATACATGGACACTATATATATATATATATATATGTCAAATATGAGTTGGTGGTACATCAATAGTAGTACTTGTCGAGGCCTGCTTAGTCAATGGTGTAGCCTCGGCAAGCTCAGATAGATGTTGATCATCACGTGCCTGCTGATCTGGAGGTGCCTCATGCTGATCAGGATCAACTGTCTGCTCATGATGACTTGACGTGGATGGTCCAACCTACTCATGATCATGACTGCTGGATGTTGCAGGCATCTCATGATGACTCAACATGGATGGTTCAGCCTTCTCATGATCATAACTATTGGATGTTGCAGGCTGCTTAAGATGACTCGACGTGGATGGTCCAGCATGCTCATGATCATGACTGATGGTCGATGCTGCTGGTTTCTCATATGCGGCATGAGGTGAATGATATTGATCACTCCCCTGATCATGATTATCAGATGATGTGTCATTGCTTGATTTTCTACGTGTTGCGTCTCGACCACGCCTACGTCGATGGGCCCTCCTCAACCGCACCACTAAGTTGGTATCTTCTGGGACATGCTGGATCAGGGTCAACATATCACGTGGCATGCCTCTCCACATCGTTGTTAGCCTATCATTGGCCTGTATCTCCCTGAAAGTGGTTGTCCTGACTCCCTCCTCCATAAGCAATCAACAGAGTTGGTCACCCAACTCCATCCTAAATCTAGTGTCAGGCCTACACCTCACACCAACCGGTACCTGCGCAACATGAGGACAAGGTCTATCTGCACCAGCATGATCCTCAACATCTGCCATCTCTTGATCATCACCAAGATCTACACCTAGATAATTTGGTGGCAATGGCATCTCATAGCCATAAAATGACCCAATATTTACAAAATATATATAAGTACACAACAATAATTAGACAATTTCATTAAACAATTTAATAAAAACAAGTTAAAGAACATGTTAGAATAAATTTAAAGAAAACACTAACATTACCTCTATCATCCAGTAGCTCATCATCTGTGAAGAGGATGTTAGCACACCCTCACCAATCCAAACCAGCGTACGAACAGGGGACTAGAACGAAGGCATGATCATCAACATTGGTTAGCAACTCCAGTGCATCATGTGATATCCTCGCGGAAAAGTCTGACTTGCCCCTCTTGGGCATCATCTATCCCCACATCTGCATCCATACATGCAACATTGGCGTATGAGGCTACCGAAAAAAAGTAGGCCTCGTCTCTAGAAATCTCTCAAAAAATAAACAAAATAGCTTTGAAGCAAAAGGGAATTTCACCCTCCCTTGTACCTAAGCACAACATCTATCTAAAGTTGTACAGAACTGCCGTAAAAAAATCAAAAACCACCTCACAAGTCGTGGTGCCTGTAATAAAGAATAAACATAAAATAAAAGTGGGAAACTATTGTGTTTTCCATCACTATTATGGTGTGCAATGGTCTAAATCATCAGTGAGAGGCACTTCACCTCCTCTACACCAAATGAAGCAATACGTAACTGACCACCGGAGACCTGAAAATCTATAGGAGACAATATATCGGCACTAATGTATCTATGGGAGTACAGCCGATAGGGACCTCTGGGAACGAGGGAAAATCCTGCCCTCCCCTCGATAGGCTAGTAATAAAATATATGTCCTCCTCAGTGGACACGTACCACTGGCTAGGACCAACCCGAAAAGCCTGTTGGTGGGTATTCCACCTGAAGATAAGTTGTCACAATAACCAGCCATGGCCCTTTAGGGATGTAGCCTCCTCATAGAACTTGAGGAGGCCTACCTCCCTTAGGAGTTCCTCGGTGGTTGGTGTAATAGGGTGAGGGTACATATCTCTCTCCCTCTCTCATGCCTCCCATAGGAGAACCATGTTATATTGGTATGTCTATGTTCCTTTTGTTCCCTCTCTTCTCTCCATTGACGTCGCTGAATGATTCACATATTTAATACAATTTTTTTATTAAATGAGACATTTATTTACAAATATATATATATATATATATATAATTTTTTTTTTTTTTTTAAATAGTCAGTTCACCCAAAAAAATAGGCATGCACGAGTACCAGTGCGTCTTTTTTTATCGCACACTGACCGCAGTGCGCCTAGAAATTTTTAGCACACTGCACATCATGACTTGTACTTTCTCAAGCGGTACGTTGACTAAAATATCCATCCTAGGGAGGATAATTCCGTCAATGCACCGCCAAGCATCAGTGAGTGGTCAATGGTGCAGCCATTTAACCGATCGCACCGCTGACTATGTACAAATTCAGGAGGGCAGTGCACTGACCAAACTACTCGCCCCAAGGCGGATATCTTTGTCAGCGCACCGCCCTCCTGGCATCATTACATGGTCAACGATGTGGTGTTATAACCGACCACACCGTTGAATATGTACCAGAATCGGGAGGGCAGTGCACTGACCAAACTATGCACCCCGGGGCGTATAGTTTAGGTACCATACCGCCCTCCTGACATCACTACATCGTCAACAGTGTGTTTTTTTACATGACCGCACCATTGACTATGTCCAAGTTTGGGAAGGTGGTGCGTTGAACAAAATATCTGCCTCGGGGTGCATATTTTGGTCAAGCACTGCCCTCCTGAACATGGACATGGTCAACGATGCAGTCGGGTAACCGACCGCACCGCAATTTATGTAATTTTAAAAAGCACAGTGCGTCATTTCGTTACCCCACCGGAACCGGTGTGGATACCGTTAGCACCGATCGCGGTGCGGCCTATAAATTTACAGGTAACACTTTGGATCAGTGCGAGCCAAATGGCTCAAGCGCACTGCATGGGAATTTTATTTTATTTTTTTTGAAATGGTGAATTTTAAGTTATTTTACAAAATTAATCTGCTAAAAAGTTTAATTATGGAGAAACAAGTAAAATACATGTACATTTGAGTGTCGAGGAGGCATATTTGTTGTAGAATTTGCAAAACTAAATTTGCCCACCTTTTTGAAAAAATTGAAATTGAGATGGTGGGAAATGGATGGCAGCAGTGTGTGAAATGGGAGCACCAATGGTAGGGTGCCTCACACAAGGTAAATTAACACCGGTGCTTGAGAGCTCTGCAGCACTGAAAAAGTGAAAAATGCGGATTTTTAGCTATAATTTTTTTTTATTTATTTAACCTTGTTCCGGTGCGCAGGTTTTTGAGGTGCACCAAGCGGTTTCTTCCAACAGCAATGGTCTATTTCAGTTTTGGCGCAGGTTTTTAGGATGCACCAGAGCCGAATCTGTGTAGAGCACTGTTGCGCTACAGTAATTAGACGCACTGGGTGGGTTTATACGGAGAGCACTGTGTCTCGGTGTGCCAATATGCAGTACGAACCGATGCTTTTCTAGTGGAACGCATTGATGCAGTGTAGGATGAGAATCACACCGGACAAAAAAACATCCTTCAAAACCTCCACCTACCAACCTCCTGTAGTAACCTCCACTACAAACGGATATCTGGGGTATTTTTATAAGGGGTTCCTCAAGAACATCCGCTAGAGGGTCTTTTACTTCTAGTGGGATGAATGTTGAGAAAAATGTGCCATAAACCTTATAGTCTTATAATGGAGTAGATAATGATTATTGAATAGTAGCAAGGAATAAATGTAGAGTAGTGGTAGGGAATAATGCAAAGAAATAGTAGGGTATAAGTTCTGACTAGTGGCAAGGAATGAATCTAGAGCACTTGGAAGCAAAGAATGTTAATCATCAAAAATATACCAATTACTTTTTGGTGGTTTCTAGAATGTAGAATTGGAAAACCGTAAATGGTTTATGGTTTTGTTATGCATGTTTATTGAGTTGTAGGGTTGAAGGAAAATGTAGAGTAAGTTTTAATTTAGTATCATGATACCAAAATTTCTCCAAAATCCTTATGCTATTACTAAACATTATTTTTGAGAGCATAAATACTTTTTGGTGTAACCTGTTATCACTCTCCCCATTTCCAAAGTCTGAGAATGCAACTGAAGGAGGTAATGTCAAACCAACCTTTAGTTCTAGTAGCTAGCCCTACCAAAACCATAGAGGGCTCTCTCAATGTCACTTTTGCAGCGTGTTTTACCTCAAGAAATAATCCCTTGGTTGTGGTAAGGAATCAGTGCTCGAGACATTTATAAATGTATGTCACAATATTAAGATATCATATGGTCTTCGTTAAGCACCTTTGGAAATTAATTATTTATAATCCTCAATGATCTAATATAATGAAAGATTTCACAATGCCATTATCTGCTGATATAACTTGAAATGGAAGGAAGAAAATGGAATGGAAATTGAAAATGATATGTTGGATAATAGAATCTATCACTTTAAATCTCCGAAAGAACTTTATAGAGAGAAAATAGTTGGAGTGAAGGAGCGCACATTAAGGACATTTAACTCTTACTTACAAACTGTAAAAAGAGACCTGCAGCTACATTACTTCACCTCATTCACAGAATAATAAACACATAATGAAACTAGAAAGACACATCAACATCAACAGGTGCAAGAAACTTGATTTTCTTTCATTAACTTTCAGAAAATTCAGTACAAAATTTACAGTCCTCCAGTGGTCCAAAACATAGAACCCTCTGCACTCTTCCTTCTCTCCTTTTTATCTGCTATCTAATATAATTTCCTAATTACTATGATCAGTTTTAAAACTAATTATTGAAGTAGTTTAGGAAATTTTGAATCAATTAAATTTAAAAAAGTAGTTTTAATATTATATATAATATATAATATAAAACCAAAATAAAATTTCACCTTGCTGCAAGTCAAAGAAGGACAAATACTACATTTTGGGTCCCACTATTTTACTCATATGCATATTGAAAAAATCGCACATGGTTTTTGAAAACCAATTACTGCCTACGGGATCGCCTGTAGCAGTTTCTTGAAAAAGGGCTGAGTGATGTTGCATTGCATCG
>CM076572.1:790491356-790630543 GCA_034641835.2 Pinus albicaulis | reverse complement strand
TTGAGAAACAATTCTTGGTTGTGTACAAGAATCCGAGCTCAAGACATTAAAGATTATGTCACAAAAATGTAGATATGTGTCTCTGTTCTTAATCCTTTAAATATTAGTAATATATTTCCCAAATATCAAATCTTTAGGAGCCATGCAATGCCATATTCCCTTTATACTGAAGTGAAAAGATGAAAGACAAAGAAAGGAAAGGATTTTAACTTGTCATGCTGCGTTACACATAAACTGTCATTATAAAATCCAGAGGAAGTGGAAAACATATAAGTTAAAGAAGAGGAGCGCCCATTAAGGATATTTAACTCTTAGACATATAAATATCAAGAGACCTGCAGCTCTAATCACTCTACTTTATTCACAGAAATGAAAATGAAATGGAAACCAGGAAAACGCTTCAACATAGATGGAATATTGGGAACTTGCAAAACTTCTTTATTCATTCGATACTTCTTAGTACAAAATTTAGCCTTCAAAGGTTCAAAACTCGGAACCTTCTTCCTTCTTTCAAATGTCTTTAAATACAAGTTGAACCAAAATAGTTTCAGTTATAAAACTGATTCTAACTGACTGTAACTACTTAACTACTTTATGTCACGGAGGTATATGCCTCGGTAACATGTCATTACATTGCATCATGTGATTTGAAAATAAAATAAAAGATGACAAATCCTAATCTAAAGGAACTGATGTTCCTGGAACAGCAACTGATTCAATGATTTCTTGCGGCTGTACGGTCACTTGTGGCTGCTTGGCGGGAAATCCTTTTTTTGTATCAATAGTAAACTTCTTACATTCCTTCCAAAGCTTGTCTTGAGTTATTGGAGCACTTTTATAACGATGATATTCTACTGTGAAGGCAACAATATGACTGTGAGTGAGGTTACTCGTAAACAACGTTTTCACCATCCACAGTAGGAGGAAATGTCTTTGTAAGAAATTGAAGACTGTTTCTCCCTTTAATATCTGCGTCTTCTCATGTCGACCATCTGCTTTGCTTTTTGCGAACACCAACTGATCTTCATAAAACTTCCAGGACATAAATTCACCTCCTTCCTTCCAGCATGATGGCAAACCAGTTCTTATCAATTTATCAAATGAAATGTCAAATTTCTTAATCACCTCTTTGATTACCTGTAGCCGCTTCTCTGATGCTTTCAGAAGATCATTTTTAATGATCATCTTGCTTATTTCCTCAGCATAAAAATACCTGTCTTGTATCCCCATGTCTTGCAACTCTTCATCCGTTTTGGAATTAATAAAATTCATGAATCTTTTGGCCCAATTTGATCTCTTGATTGCAGCTGGCTTGTCTGATGACAATTCCTTTTCGTGATCAGCAACAATGCCTTTCTCCCTGGCAATTACTTGTATGGAATTCCATTTTGCTTGTATTTCAGAAATAATCTCATTCCAGATGAGATCCTTAGCTTTAATAAGGGAAATATTTCCCTTCAATTTCTCCTTGAGTTCCTTAATCTCTTCTTCAGCTTTATGTAGCTTCTGCTCACTTTCGCCTACCTTTTCTTCCCATCCTCACATTAATCTCAGAGCTGCATCCTTTTCAGACTGGGCCTGTTTGCAATCTCTCTCCACCATTCTTAACTCTGTATTCAATTGAGCAACCTGGACCTGTGGATCGGTCGCACCTGCAGAAAAATCAAAAGTGCAAGTGTGGTTCTGAATTTGATTTTGTAAGGTTATGGTTGTTTGCTTTACCTTATCAAGCTCCTCATCTTTCTTTATCAATTGTTGTTGCAGCTCTTCCTTTTCCTTTTCTACCTCTGCTACTTCAGTTGCCAACGAATGCTCTGAAGCTGGCAATTTCAGCTTCTTCCTTAAGGAAGAGATTTCTGCTTGTGCGCCCTTGATCAATTTTTGCATTGCGCTCCTATCATCAGGATCAACGCCAATCTTCTTTATGATTTTCTTTAGTTCTTCATTTTGAATAGTCAATGCTCTGGCATTGGCTTTCTCCATCTTGCACTGTTTAACAACCTTAGCAAGCATATTCTCTGTCTTGAATGATGTAGCATGAGTCTTACTTAAATCATTAACAATTAACTGACCTGTTTGCATATGTAGATTCATCTTGTCCCACAAGGGGATCTTCTTTACATCCATAACAATATTCACCTCCTTAAAACTGCCTGAGGGTCCCAGAGACATCCCTGTCGGATGCGATAGCGCCATTTTGAACTGGTCTTTCTCCAAATCCATTACATTCAAAAGTCTTGTTTGGTCAGCAGATACATGATGTTCTGCTTGTATCTCTATATTGGCCTTTATTCTTTGATTCTTTTCTTCAATTAAGGAGAACACCTGCTTCATGGAAGGAGCTTTCTCTAGCTGGAGTTCTGATCTGCTAGGAGATGAAGCACCCTGTTCTTCACTAACCTGGAGAGTGAAACCAGGTGAATTGGAGGAGTGATCTTCTGCTAATTTTGTCCTTTTCTCCTCTCGAGGCTCTTCCTCATCAATCTCAATAACATCATCTCTCACTCTCTTACCCATCTTCTCCAATATTACAGGAGTTTGAATATTAATCCGCGATGAACTTGGCCCTCCTGAATTAGCCAACTTTTCTAAATCTGGTTTACTCACATGAGTAAAAGCAGCATAACCGTTCTCGACCCTTCTCTGTGAAATAATCGCATGTGGGTCATAGGCCCACTTCTCTCCCAATAATAACTGTGTTTCTTCCAACATCCTTGTCACCTCCTCATAAGCTTGCCTTGTGTTAACAACAAAAGGACCTACACTCATGGGCAGCTTGTACATTAGCCCCTTCTTCATTGAAAGAAAATGAATTTGATCCACATTGAGACTTTGCCTTATAAATTCCAGAGCAAACAGTCTCATGGGAACAAATGTTGGAAGCCTATAAGGCTCAACACCAACTCCATATAGCCTTATTTCATAATGGTCTTCAAAAACAAACCAGTCTCCATATCTACAATTAGGTCCTAATTGCAAGAACTCCTGAGCCTTTGGCAAGAAACAGGGAGGCCGAGTTCCATTGAGAATTCTATAAGCGGTGGTCATAAAATTTTCCACAAATTCAAATAAACCAGCTTCATTTTCTTCTCTTCTGACCAAATCAGTCCAAAGTAGAACTGACTGCTTATTCTTGTTGATATCCATTATGTTTAAACCAATACCCATGAATTCTTCCACATTCTGGTATAAAAAAAGGTAAACTATTAATGAGGGAAATCTAAAATAACCTGTTAGTGGGAAAGAAAGCAACTGAGTATTCACCACTTCTTGCCAAAAGGATGGAATATCTAACACCACTCCCGGTTTCATCATAAGAGTAAACATTCCCAGAGTTGCTTTGTCAACTTCGCCATCATCTTCTTTCCCCAGAATCTCCATAATACAGCTGAGAACTGATCTGTATTGAACATTAAAAACATCCAAACCAAATTTTCCCAAACCAAACTGGGTCTTCTCTGGACTTGGTACCAAAAATGACATGCAGCGGTTAAATTCTTCAATTGAGAGCTCCTCGAAGTATTGAACCAGCGAATCTTCTGAGAATTGCAAAGGAGAAACATTCTCTGGGAAGCATAATGCCTGACGCATTAATTGAGCTGAAACCTGCAAAACACTTTCTCCCTGAGAGTTCATGACATAACATTTACCAGGATACATGGACGAGACCAACCAGAAGATGAATTCAGGAAAAACATGGGTCTTAGGGATGCAGGCGAACAGCACTCCAGAACTCTGCATAGCGGAAAACACAGGTGACTGGTCGGTGTTCAAGGTCACTTGATAATGCAAGCGAGGGTGATTGACAGAGGAAGCAGTATCACGGACGTCTTTCTCACTATCTAGGAGAGGGCTCAGATTGGACAAACCAGACACAGACGCTCGTTTGGCCATGGCTGACGAGAATTTTGGAAGCAATTCAGTGCGAAGGTGGCGGGACGAGGTTTGAAACAGAACAACAATCACAAATAAACCGCAACGGAACGGCAAACTCGACTTTATAACAATGCAAACCGCAATTAATGCGAAGGTGACGTGGGACAACACGTAGGTGATTTTGCCAACTGTTTGACACTTCGGAGAATGACGTAATGCGGGGGGTCTGTGAGTACGGCCGAGACCTTCAACCCATACCCCCCGCAATCCATCGGAGCCGTTGATCAACGATTTTCATAGATCTGACTAGTCAACTGCGGGGGGTCGGGTTTTGATAACCGGCGAGCAAGTTGACCCTCCGCAGTTGCTCATCCAACAGCTTCTGCACACGATCACGACTTCCGCTCCAGAAATCGCTCGAACTTTATGATTAATAAAATAAATAACAAACTAATGTTTGCCGCTCCAAAAATGAAAAATGTATTACTTCTTCGTATTTCTCCTATACTAAAGTATAAAACCTTATACTATAGCATATTTCGGATCTTTTAGAAATATTTTTTCAAAAACATTTTTTCTTTTTCCAAAATTTCAAAACTTAATATAAAAAGGATATGCGGATAGAATGATCCACATGCATGGTGTCATTGATGATGGGTTTTGTGTGGTACTTAGATAGTGGAGCTTCATTCCATATGACCAAAAGCAAATAATTTTTCAGTAGCTTGGAGGAGAAGGATCTCTAGATGCACATTGAGACGAGAGATGATGGGATGTACAACGATACCAACATAGGTACAGTTACTTTTCAGAGGGAGTTTGTTACTCCTCTCACATTAAAATATGTCATGTATGTTCTTGGTTTAAAGAAGAATTTGGTTTTTGTTGCTATGTTGGAATATCATGGCTATGATGTGAAATTTAACAAAGGAAATGCGTTCCTTCATCACAAAGCCACAGGACAGGTGAAGAAGATTGGGTTTCGAGTAAAGAACCTCTAAAAATTGGATATAAAAAATTCTGCTTCTTGAGCACAAAAGCAGAGAAGGTGGAGAGTTGAGACATCAGTGAGTTATGACATAGAAGGTTGGGCCATCTACACCATGGCACTTTGAAGATCATGCAAAAGATTTATATAGGACTTCCAAAGGGTGCACTTGAGCAAAAAGATACATGAAAGGGGTGTAAATTAGGGAATTACACCAAGGCCACCTTTCATGATAAGAAAATTCGAGCAAAGGCAATCCTTTAGAGAGTTCACTCAAATGTGTGTGGACCGTTCTCGACAACCTCCACAGAAAAAACACAAGTATTATGTGATTTTTATAGATAATTTTTCACACAAGTGTTTGATTTTCTTCATGCAGAAGAAATATTAGAAGTTCTCAAATTTTTGTGAGTTCAAAGCACTTGTCGAGAAAGATATAGGGAAGAAGGTGAAGGCTCTTAGAAGTGATAAGGTTGGAGAATATGTCTCAAAATAATTCAAGAACTTCTGTGCTTCAGAACAAATTCAATAGAATTGATATCACCTCATAACCCATAGCATAATGGGGTTGAAAAAAGGAAAAAAAAAACCATTGTAGGAGAAGCACTAGCAATGTTGCATGATTAGGGCCTACCATTGCATCTGTGGGTGAAAGCATGCAACATTTGTGTAGAACATAAGTCCTCATCAAATACTTGGGATGAGTACACCAGAGGAATATTTTTCAAGTAAGAGACCAGATATGTCACATTTTAAATTTTTTGGTTCATCAGTTTATTTCCATGTAACCAAAGATGCCAGGAAGAAGCTAGAGACAATAGTTGAGTTGGGAATATTTGTGGGGTACATCGATACACATCACAACTATCGGGTGTAATTTCTAGTACACAGGATGACTGTGGTTAGAAGAGACGTGAAATTTGATGAAGAGAATGCCTTGCAAATTTCCCTTAAGAGGGAGCTTCAGTTGCATGCAGTTGAGGAGCTCTTGGATCCAAAAGAAGAACCTCTAGATGTGGAGAAGCCACAAGAAGAGGAACAGAGAGTGGAAGAAACCACTCATGCAGATCCATCCATAAATGGAAGGAAGCACAAAATAGAGGTTGGCAGGTTGGTGCTTGATGCTAGAGAGAATTTGGGAGCACCCACATCACAACGCAGACATAGAAGGGCCCAGAGCGGTACACTAGCAACATGGATTTTATGGGAGAGTGTGTAGAGATAGAGCTATCCTCTTTCGAGGAAGAAGTGCAACAACCAATTTGGGTTGATGCCATGGTTGAGGAGTATGAATCCATTATCAGAAACAGTAAATGGGAAGTTTTCCCAAGACCAGAGGGGAAGTTAGTTGTAGGATCCAGGTGGATCTACAAGGTAAATTAGGCACTAGATGGGAGTGTGGAAAAACACAAGGCCATAATTGTGGCTAGAGGGTTCTCTCAGGTGGAGGGTAGTGATTACGATGAAACCTTTGCACCAATAACAAGGTACAATATCAATCGGATCCATCCTTTCACTTTCAACGTAGATGGGATGGCAGATACATAAGATGTATGTAAAGACAACCTTCCTCAATGGGGTGATTGAGGAAGAGGTGTACATTGAGAAATCATAAGGTTTTGAGACCTTCAACCAAGAGTTGCATGTGTGTAGACTCAAGATAGAACTGTATGGGCTGAAGAAATCACCTTGTGCTTAGTACACCGAGATCAAAAACTACTTCACCGAGTTTTGCTTCACCAAGAGTGAAGCAAATGAGAACCATTACCATATTGTGGTATAAGGTAAGCTTTTGATCATTGTACTTTATGTTGATGATTTGATACTGACAAGTGATGAGAAACTCATCAAGTCTTGCAAAGAGGATATTGCAAGAGAATTTGAGATGAAGGACATGGGGCTCTTGCACTATTTCCTAGGATTGGAAATTTGGAAAAGAGATGGGGAGCTATTTGTATCTTAGGGAGTTCCATATGGAGGGAAACAAACCCATGGAGACTCCTCTAGCAAGAAACTGGAGGAAGGAGGATGATACTTCAAGAGAAGTAGTGGATGCTACCATCTACATAAAGCTTGTGGGTTCACTCATGTATTTGGTGAACACATGACCAGACATATGCTACATGGTTAAATTAATTATTCAAGCTATGGTTAAGCCTACCAAGCTCTTTTGGAAGGCAGGAAATCATGTGTTGAGATACCTCGTAGGCACTACTGAGTTTGGGATATGGTACAGGCAGAAAGAGGGATTGAAGCTTCAAGGCTTCACAAATGAAAATTTGGCAAGGAGTCCATCTGATGGGAAGAGCACATCAGGGGGCACCTTCAACATTGGATCAACATCATTTTCTGGTACAACATGAAACAACAATCTGTTGCACTCGGTTCAGGAGAGGTGTAGTATATTGTAGCCAGTCAGGCAACATATGAGGCCATATAGATGAGGAATATACTTTTTGGTTTGTTTGTTCATGTTGATGCCTCGAATATCGTTGTGTCAATATTGGGGATAACCGCCTGGTCATAAACTTGAAAACTGTTCCTTTTCCATTTAGGATAGTGGCACTAACTGGGGATAATGGGACCAGTTTCCATTTATAATATAAGTGAGTGGGTGTGAGGTAAAAATAGTGAAATGGGAATGATAAATGGGAGTGACAACGTGCTGATATATATATACCGGAACTTAATTATATTCTTTTATATGTGATATCAAAGGTTATCCTTAATGCATGATAATATAGATTGTCAAACACTTAAATAAGTAAAAACAATTAAAGATAATTAATTTGATTAAATACTGGTTAAACACATATTGCATCAAAGAACTGATTGTCTTGTACATATATTTGAAGATGACAATCTCACATGTTCAAAAGTGAATTAATACTCAATTGTATTTAGAGAATACATATAACAAAAAAATTCAAAGAAAAGTATGACTATCAATTACATGTAAACACAAAAATCATATAGAGATAGAAGTACTCGATATATTGTAACTTTACTCATGAAATAAATAGTCTTGGTCGAGCCTTTCTATTAAGATGATTTAAAAAACACAAAAGTGCAACTTTTCCAAGCCTTCCTTACAAAAATTCAGAATCCTTTTCTTCAATACATGAGAGGGTTTATATAGCTAAGACTAGGAATGTAAAAATATACAATACATAAAGTGTCGAGGAGGTTTCAAAAACCCTCATTAATATAAGAGATAACATGACAAAAATAGAGTTTGTTTGAATAATAAGCTCAGGAGTGGGATGTTGGCTGCTCTCCCATTTGTTTCTTGAGCTTGTAAATATCCAACATTGGTTGCACAGGAGGCTGATCCGAGTCCTAACCTTATACACAACTATCCAGTATACACTGCATCTAAAAGCAGAGGAAGAATGTGGGAAGTTGTGTTAGCAAGGCATCACAACATTAGCCATTGGTTGTGTGGCTTCACAAGATATTGCATATATTTTTCCCAATCTAGCTTTAACAATTTATTAATGTTTTCTTCATTTCTCTTAGACCATTCCTTCCATGATTTAATTAGGATTTTGACACCGGGAAGGGAACCGACTGGGAATTATTGAAAAATATTTGCACCAAACAAATTATTACTAATAGTTTCAGTAATATTATTTGCAACATCCCTTGCTTTGAAGATGGCCCTTTCTGCTTGATTTAGTTTTATGTACCAATCTGTAAAGAGGATTTATTTTTCTGAATCCTCTATTCTCGGAAGGTTTTATACTCTACCTTATGCGTTGTCTTTCCATGTGAAAAGTTCATAAATATTCTCAAATGTCATTGAAATTCGTGCTCAGGTCAGATGATTGAATCATCAGTGAATCACTTTTGTTGTATAGATCATTTTTTATTGCAATTTCTGGAAAGATACCACCTCCTGTTGAGCTAGAAGGGTGTTAAGTTCGACAGATTCCTTTTTGAAGTCTTCAATCTTTAGATTGTCCTTGAATTGTTCAATTGTGATTTGGAGTTCTAGAAGCTAAGCATATTTGATCTTGATATCAGTTTCATTTTGAAGTTTCATCTCATCAAATATTTGTTGCAGTTGTGATAACTGTACTTGCCACTGATGATTAGTGCTCTATTTTTCTTTCAATAACTCTTGCTCCAACTATTGGATTCTTTCATATTTATCTTTGATTAATTGTGAAACTTATGATGCCTTGTCAATAGTTGCAGTTGCATGATCTCCTGAAAACTGCAATAATTCATCAGAAGGATTAGTTTGTGGATATTTCCACACAACCTCCATTGGTATATAGCGAGGAACTAGTGTCTGGGACTGCTCAACTCTTCTCCTCTAGCTCTGCCTGCTCATTACAACCCTATGCTTGGGACTGTAAAATATGTCGAGAGGAGGAATATCTTCAATATTAAGAAAATTTTTTTATGAAGGGTATGCTAGGATGAATTCAACATCATCTGTGTTTACAACCTCATCATAATCCCCAATAGTAAGTAGGCTCTTCTTATTACCTTTAGGAGTTATGATTTTTTCTTTTGGCTCAAATGTCTTTACCTCTTGCAATCCATTAATTTGCTGATCGAATTGGTCCCATAACTTATATAAATCACTGCTGAACAATATTTCAATAGTTCGTTTCTCTATAGATGTGGTTCCTTTTGTTTCTTGTGTGACATCAATTTATTTTGGAGACTATTCCAAATCTTTCTCTCTTTGAAAATTTGGTTGAGAAACCCTCAAACTATCAAGAGGGAGATTCTCCAACATTTTATTTCTATATTCTTTAAATTGGTAAATTTTTTCTAGGTTGAGACATATTTCTTCCAGCTTTTCCACCTATAGGTATGTTTCGGCAGACTCAAACAAATCATCAAAGTCATCGGGCTCATGGATGAATTGTCTCACTTTGACTTGGCCTGTAAAGTTTTTAGTCACTTTGTTTGGATCAAATTGTCTACTTGAAATGGTGGGAAAGTTCAAACAATGCATTTGGTTAATTTCAAGCCCAACGTGTTTGTAATTATCCAAATCATAAATGCCACAATGGATGGGGAATGATAGCCAGGACAACTTCTTGGCTTCTTTCAGGGCTTTGGTTAGTCGATTTCCTACAGTTTGATAGGCAATCTATTTGGCTAAGAGTTTATCAGGGACATAAAGTAGGAGAACATGAGGCCAAGCTAGACTACCAAAATCCCTAACATAAGTAAACTACTCCTCTCCAAACCATTTTCCTATAGATGTGAAATCATCTCTAGCTTCATTAGACAATCTTGGGGCCTTTTCTCCAAAGAAAACTTGATTTAGGGGTAATATTACTCCAGGATAGATTTGATAGAAATGAGACTAAAAATTAGATTTCCAAAGGATTTTGTGGTATATGTGTATAGGGTAGGGTCTTGTATAGTCCATTTCCATCCCATGGTCAGGAAATCAAAAGTAAAGAGTACTACATCCATGATATATGTGCTCATGAAAAAAGGGGGCACTGTCTTAGCGGTGACTTTCCAATTTTTTCTATAGGCTAATATTTGGGAAGAAATTTTATTAGAAAGGATAGTGGCCCAATCCATTATGTATGAATCTAGGACAAAATCAATGAGGGGAACCCACTCAACTTAAAACTGATTTGTATTAGGGTACCCGAACAACCTACACATCATACCAGCAATATAAAAATGTGGACCACCAAGAGAAGATGTGGAGTACATACCCTTATCAACGTGCTTATGATTTTTTGGGTCGCGTATGCACTGCCTTATTGGCTCGGACTCTAGGCTGTTCTCCTCTGCGAACTTCTAGAGGAATTTTTTATCACAAATATTCTGACGGTCTAGCAAATGATACATTTTGTGCAAGTATTCATCTTTGAAAGATCCAATTACTGTTTCCCTTGAAGTTAGGAATGTCCTTTCAACAATATTCAAATGATCAATTATCCATTTCACTATGTATGTATAGGGCAGAATCTTAGGTCAAGCATCAATTCGATGCAAGAAGGAATTGGAAACATCACTATAAGTGGTTTTAGAAGATGATGAAGCATAAGCCATAGCTACCCTTTTAATTACTCTAGGCTCCTCATCCCCGAAAAATTTATACATGGCTTCCCATGAGGTAGTTCCACAGTCTGAGGTACATTTTATATCAGAGAATAGTGGAGAAATCTCGGTGACTTTTGGAGCAGGAGGAGTCGCCTGTGAAGTAATCATCGATTTCTTGTTCTTTTTTACAACTTTCAACATTTCACTAGTCTTGTTTGTCGGGATTAGCCTGCAATAAGGAGAAAGAGCAGAGAATGAAGAACACAACTTAGAATGTGGGAGGATTAAAAAAAAATCTTGAATTGATAGTGAATATATTTTAAATGTAGAAAGTCCCAAAACATTAAGTAAAAGGCAATCAAATAATTTGTTATCTTGAGAACATCAATACCATTATGCCTTAGTCATAAATGAAAACATGGGTTCACGTGGTTTAACCGACAGCTCAGAGCTTCAATGAAGATTTCACATCACATATTTATCTGAAGGCACAAATTAAAACACATGATACTATATTATTCACTGATATGTGATTAAGTCTTTGTCTTAATTAAATGTAAGAACTTATCGACACATTAATATATCGAGGAATTGGAGGGCCTAGTGTGTTTGAAGTTTTGTGATGCATTAGTAGTATCACTATCACAAAACTTATGGAATAGGTGAATCAAATGAAGGCTTGCGATACTGTGATCGCAATAAATCACATCGAGGTTTTAAAGTAGGCATTACCAACAACACCAAAACAGATTTGCAATGGCAGGGCAATGATAGGTGACATGGCGAATAGATGGGTCCTACTAATGGCCTTTTAAATAATAGAAAATATTTTTTCTTTGTTATCGTTTTTTTATAAAAGTCCTTCATGCAAATGCTTTATGAGTTGGGTGACATCGCATCGCATTTTTCTTATAGGGAACTTTTGGTCCTGTTGCATCGAGTTGCGATATGCACTATGCCATGAGGCCTTTGTCAAGTTTTGTCCAAGTCCTTCAGCCAATAAAATTGAATTTTAATCTTCGGATAACAAATTTTTGTCCTATAAAGAATAAAAACTATTTTATTATCCTATATAGAGTAATTAAAAGGGTCCCCAATATTTCCTAAAGTAACTATATACAAATAATGGGGGGGTTGTTGAATAGCACAATAATTGGCGATTTACTGTAAGAACCAGTTATCTCTGATGTATAATATTGAAATTTTCAAAACTTTAATAAGTAAATATGATCTAGGAAAGGAAAAATATATTTGAAGTGTTGGATAAATAAAATTACTCTGAATAAAAAAAAAACTCATTTTATTGTAGTTATTTAAGAACCTCTTATAAATAAAAATATTAAACTATCTATATCAGTCATTAATCAATTATAAAGATAAAGTTGGGGGATTTTGAAACTTAGCCTTTTGATATACTCATTTTGTCATAGGTAGAGCCTTTGCTGCCAGCAGGCATTTATAACCTTGACAGGGTTACCTTTTAACCATCAATGATCCAATATCTCATCCATTTATGATTGCAATCTTTAGAGATAAAATTGTATATATATATATATATATATATATATATATATTTTTTTTTTTTTAATTTTTTGTTTATTTATTTATTTTAAAGATACTTAAAAACCAATTTCTTGGTTTGGTGGCCATATAGTGACAATGCCATTCATAGGTTGTAATTTAGCTGAACAAGATAGCTTGTGATGAGACTCCTTGTCTTATGATTGAATAATCATAAGCCATCACCCTGGTTTGGTATTCAGTAGTGGTAATGTCAACGTATTATTTTCCTATGATCATGGTAAGTAGACTCATGATGAGACCTCTTATCTTTTAAGTTTCATATATTTTTGAATTACACTCTAAAAAATGTACAATTAATGGATGGGGAGAATCATTGACTCCTTAAGAGTATTGGATGACAAGTTAGAGTTGAAGATGCTAAAGCTACAAAATAGTATTTTCTTTTTTAAAGAAAGACCTTTCTTGAATGATAATAATATCAAAGATTTTATAAATTTTGAGGTTAAAAGAACTTAAAAATTTCATGGAAAAATATTTCAAAGTTTTACGATAACTATCCAATTTTGAATTTTGTAATCATTTCCTTAAAAATTCCTACTTTCAAAGCGAAAAAATAATAAGATGATTAGAGATATTGACAAAAATCCAAAATCATGTTAATTAACATTATTTTTTAACATACATGAATATGTAAATGAGAATACCTACATATTTACAGTGGAACACATGCTCTTCTAAGAAAATAATTTTTTTAGAATAAGCCCATTAACATGAATATAATCTCTCTTTCCTAGTAGATCTTGCAGTATGAAAGTTGATGGGCCTACTTGTTCAGCAATTTGAAATGGTCCAAGCCACATTTTCTAAAATTTAGTATGCTTTCCTTTTTTCTCATGTGCCTTGTCCCATTTGAGAACAGGATCTCCGATTTTAAAAGATTTTTTATCGACTAAACTTGCATCAAAATAAGATTTAACTATTTTTTGATGGTGAGCATGTGTTTTCTTGGATTTCTCTCTTTCTTCTTCTAATTTAAGTATTTGAGAAATTCTTAACTGCAAAGAAGAAGGTTTTTCTTTGATAAATTGGACTAGGGCTAATGAGGAAAAGGTTAGGTTAGGAGGAAGGATAACCTCTTTCCCATATACCAAATTAAAGGGAGAAGTACCCATGGAGGCCTTCTTGGTTATTCGAATAGCCCATAGAGAAAATGTCAAAGTTTTATGCCAATTCTTTTGGCTCTGATCAACAATTATTTTAATCATTCGAATAAGGTTTTTATTAGTCAACTCTGCTAAACCATTCCCTTGGTGATAGTAATTGGAAAAGTATTTACGTTTAAACCCTCTATTTAAAGGAAATTTGGTCACTTTATTTCTTGAAAAGTAAAATGAATTCTCAAACATAAGTGCATTGGGTAATCCAAACCTTGTGATAATGAACTGATCAATGAATTCAATAATAGTATCGGAATTGGCTACCTTTAGTGGAATTGCTTCCACCACTTGGTGAAATAGTTTGTAGCAGTAAGGATAAGCTTATGCTTCTTGGAAGAGTGAGGAACAACCTGACCTATGATTTCCAGTCCCCATTGTTCAAATGGTTTCTCAATGTTGACTGGTTGAAGAGGCAAGGTTGGTTGTATTTGTCTTCCAGCAATAGTCTAACAAAACCTTACGTATGCATGGGTATCTTTGAACAAAGTTGGCCAATAATACTTGACATGCAACATTTTATGGGCGGTGGTATCTCCTCCAAAGTTTCCACCAATTGGTTCGTCGTGCAACTCCTGCAAAACCTTTTGTGCTTCAAACTTTTCTAATCATATCAACAAAACATAATCATATTTTTTTTCGAATAACACCTTATTAATGATTTCATATTGATTGGATTTTAATCTTAAATCTCTTTTCCTTTTGTAATTGATTCAGGGGGAGCATATCCATTCTTAAAGTAAAAAATAAGATCAACATATTGGGACTTGGTATCAGTAAGACTTACCTCAGATATGTGTACAATATTACCTGTGTCCTCATCAGCTAGTATATTGGAAGCTCCGGTAAGCAATCTGCAAAAACCTTTTCCTATGATAATTTTAGCTGGTTTTATGTCTATGTCGTATTCTTGTAGAGTTGTGACCCAATTTCCACTCTTTTCTGCTAATTATTTTTGCACAAGTAGTTGTCCCACTACTGGGAATGAGACTATTAATTTAGTGTGGGTCTTTAGAAGAAAAGTCCTGGAATGCTTTATGGATTTGAAAACAACAAAGGTTTGTTTCTCCACCTCTGAATAATTCAGTTCCGCACCTTGAAAATTTGAACTGAATAAAGAGATGGGTGCCTCAATTTGTTGATCATTAAGCTGTGGTAGTACAACAATATAAGATGTTTCAAAAGAAAATGTATACGAAATAAAATGATCAGAAAAAATGGGAGTAGTTAAAGAGAGAGAATCTATAATGATTTCTTGATTAACTTGAAAATGTCTCTCTCATTATGGCCCCATTTAAAAACTAAGTTTTTCTTGATCATAACCTGTAATGGTAAAACGATTTGTGAAAATTCAGGAACCCAATTAATCTGCCCTAGGAAAGATTGCATTGATTTTTTGTTACGGGGAAAAGAGATTTTAGAGATTGCCTTAATCCTTTTAGGTAAATGTAAATTCCTTCCTTGGATACAATAAACCCTAAAATTTTTCCTTCAATGAGAGAAAAGTAAGATTTTTTTGGATTTAATGAAAATCCATACTTTTTACAATGTTCAAAGATCTATTTTAAATCGTGAAAATGGTTGCTTCTTTTCTTGGAATATATGGTTATATCATCCAAGTAAACAACAATTTTTTTTTTTAATCAGAGCATTGAAGGCAATTTCCATGGTTCTTTGGCAGGTTTCTCCCGTGTTTATTAAACCAAAAGGAATTTTCTGATAGGCATAAGTTACCCATTTGGTCCTGAATGTAGTTTTTAACCCATCATCTGGATGAACCAGGATTTGGTTATATCCCGATAAAACATCAAGGAAAGATGTGAGTTCAGAACCAACTACGAATTGTAAGATTTGTTCCATAGGTGGCAAAGGAAAATAATATATTTGACAAGTTTTATTTAGATTTCTAAAATCAATGCAAATGCATATGTCACCATTGTTATTCTTGACAGACACTATGTTTGAGAACCATTTGGAATTCCTAACATGAAAATTGATTTTGGCCTTAAGGAGTTTATTCAACTCACTCTTGATTTGATTTTCTAGATTGGGGTGATTTTTCCTTAATTTATGTTGAACAAGTTTGTCATTGGATCCATTGGAATAGTGTGTTGAATAATTGAGGTATCACACGTTTTGAGATCTTCATAACTCCAAGCGAAAACACTCTTGTATCTTTTTAATAAATGAATGAAGTCTAATCTCTCATCTGGTGAGAGACCAAGGCCTAGATTGATGTTCTGAGGTTTGAGATCAGTTCCAAGGTTTATTAGTTCAAACCTTAAGGTCGTAGAGATATTAGTAAAATTCTTAAATCTGTCCTTAAGGTCGTAGAGATATTTAATATTTATCACAAATTTTGTTGAAATTTGCAACAAGAAACAGTGAAATTGGCAAGCAGAAAGGACAAAAAGTACACAGACAATGGTGAGGAAATTTAGTGAGGAATTTCAGTTACACACTAGTGAGGTTACACACTGGTGAGGTTACACATGACTAGTGAGGTTACACAATGGTGAGTTTACACACTGGTGAGGTTACACACCGGTGATGAATGTGGGTGTCTAATTTATTTTTCCCTTAAATAAATTGCACAATAAATTGTAATTTCATCTCATAACAACTTGTATCTGTTAACTAAGTCATGATGACTGAGTTACCTCAAGAAATTCAAGTTGAGGATCTAAGATGAAGTAGGTAGAGTAATTCTAATATTTTGGGGGTCCAGTCGCAGTTAATGCACTAGTGGGGTGCAGGTGTAATCAATTAACTCAATTAATTGAGTTAAAATAAGTTTAACTAGTTCTAACTGAGTGATGAATTAGTGATACATATAGTGAATTAAATTAGATTTAATTCACAAGTAGAGATCAATCATATAATTGACGATTCACTATTATTAGCTACATGTATGTCAGTTCTGAGGATATCCCGATTGAGATAGAGGTTAAATGGAACATAAATATAAATTGTATTTTTAGAGAATTACCCGCGTGCAATTATAAAGCCATGAGGAATCCATGATGGATTGCACAATCAAGGAAGGTTGATTTTCCAATTTAATATGGGCCTAATTCCTTATGAATTATGTGAGAAATGCAGGCTAAAGGAAGGTTTAGAATTGACTATGTGTTCGTCCAATTTTTCCTAGATCAACGAGAGACAATTGGCATAGTGTTGGATAATATCATGAGAGATTAAGCATTGATTTATTGACTTTATACAATATATGATAGCAAGGTTTTGAGTAGTTTTTTTCCCCAAGAACATCTTGTGTTATGCGATCGATTTACTTCTTTCTCTTACTTGCATGTGATTGAGCGATCATGTTTTGTATTCCGCAAATATTGTAGAAGGATTCAGTATCTTGTTTAAGTACCAATATAATTTCTACATGGTATCAGAGCACCAGGAATAATAATAGAAGAGAAGAAATTGAGTTTGTCTTGAACATGTTCAAATTTGCAGATTTATTCTTTAGGATCTAGCAACAGATCAAGATGTCTTTCAATGGCTTGGGAGTTGAATATGCACTCAAGGGAAATTTGAATTATATTTCATGGAAGGACATGATGGAGGTAGTGTTGGAGGACAACCGGTTGAAGGAATTCATAAATACTCATATTCCCAAGCCCGCAGCAGCAAATGCCAACTTCTTGATGCATGAAAGAAGAAGGTAGCAAAGGTGAAAAGGATCTTGTTAGAAGGTGTTCGATATCATATTTTCTCAAGTCTCCATGGGATAGAGAATCCATATGATATGTGGAGGGCCTTGAAAAATCTGTTTCAAAATAGCAGTGACCATAGGAAGTTGGCGCTGAAGGACAAACTCAGCAAGATCAAGATGGAGGAGGGTGAGACAGTACCAACATACTTGGAAAAGTTATGTCAATGTCGAGATGAGCTTGGAAGTGTTGGTGTGACAATATCCTAGGATGATTTGGTGAGCCTAGCACTTCTATGAATTCCCAAGAGCTGGGATAGTTACCAGGAATTTATGAGTGGGAGGGAGAAGTTATCAGACTGGGAGCATTTTTGGTCTAGCTTGGTAATAGAAGAGATAAGGAAAAGCACTAGAGACGAGACCTCTAACACCAACAAAGAAGAGGATTGTGTATTATTCGGAAAAGGAAAGAAATCCAAGGGAAATAAGTCCCAAGGCAAAGAGGGCAAGAGAGACTTGTCTAAGATTAGGTGTTTTCACTGTCACAAGCATGGGCACTATGCCTCGAATTGTCCACAGAAGAAGGAAAGAAAGAAGGAGCCAACAGTTGCAGCGGGTAAAGCACTAGATTCACAATTTGAGCTTGATTTTACTCTCATTTCATGCATGGAAAAATTGTAATGGAATGCATGT
This sequence comes from Pinus albicaulis, assembly GCA_034641835.2. Lineage (NCBI taxonomy): Eukaryota > Viridiplantae > Streptophyta > Pinopsida > Pinales > Pinaceae > Pinus > Pinus albicaulis. The sequence continues at coordinate 790,612,554 of CM076572.1, read as the reverse complement.
GGTATCTAGACAACGATGCTTCATTCCATATGATGGGGAATAGATATCTGTTCAGTAACTTGGAGGACAAGGACCTCCAAAAAAACATAGAGTTTGGAGATGACGTGAGGTATATCACGACTGACATAGGTACAATTACCTTTCAGAGGGATTATGGCTCCCATCTCAGAAAGAAAGATGTTTTTTATGTTCTAGTCCTAAGGAAGAATATTGTCTCCGTAACAGTATTGGAAGACCCTAGTTATGATGTGATGTTTATTAAAGGAATTTTTTTCCTTAAACACATAGCCACATGACAGGTGAAACATATCGGTGTAAGAGTTAAGAACATGTATGCTCTCGAGGTTGAGGATGCATGAAAATATTTGAGGAGAAAAGAAATGGTTAATGAATTGGTGGTTGAGAGGGAGAAATTATCTCTCAACATGCAGCCTCAGAAGCAGTCTCAGAAGGTTGTGGAGTAGCCACAATTGGAGAAGTAGAGAGGCGACCGAGTGCACAATAATTGGATCTAGAGCCATCAAAATACAAATTCCAAAATAAATATTTAAATAATGGTTTATCTACAATATTTACACATTTGGAAGAATATGTCTTTGAAAATTTTTCGATTTGGGAAGTGACAGAACTAATTGAAAAATGAGATTCTTGTGCATTAAAACTACCCAAAAAGGATTCAAAAGAGTAGCTCCCAAGGATATTATTGTTAAATACCACTGGTTCATTCTCTTCTTCAAAATAAATCATTGAGTATTTCATATGATTTAACGGTCAATTTGAATTTGATTTTAATTTCTATTGTAAGGACACCACATATGAGACCAATCTGTGGCGAAATAACCATGGATCTTTTCAGACCAATCTATACTAAGAATTAAACTGTAAAATTTAGGAATATCAATGACTAGTATATCAATTATTTGACACACTTTTGAGTTAGAAGAGAGTATTATGAGAACATAATTAATTTCTCCTAATACCTTGACTTTGGTTCTATTAAGTTGAACAATGTGAACAACAAAATTTTGGGGCAATATGTTTAATTTCAGACAAACTGAATAAGACATTATATTTGAGGACACCCCTGAATCTACCAAGTAATTGAGCACATTCTTATTAAAAATTTCAAAATTTAGAAGGAAAGGAGGAGTATGTGAATTAGATCTATCCCCAATTAAGATAGAATCCTAGGAATCAATATTTTCTGATGCATCAATAGGAGGTTTACCTGCTCATTTAGAGGCTTTGGATGTGACAACAATAAGTAGAGGAGAAGCAGGAACCACATTCAATTATTTGATTAAAAACTTCTACTGTTGTTTCAACTTACTTACCTCATACAAAGAGATATTTTCTTTGAATTTCTTCATATCCTCCACTATATTGTATTCAATGGTTTCATATATTTCCAAAGTATTTGTTGTAGATGGAGAATTTGAAGAAGATGGGACTGACTAAGAATATGTGGAAGGAGATTTTTTACTGATAACTTTATCTTTAGAAGTGTAGGTTGAGGGTTTATGTTTTTGGATTGTTTGTGATGAATCAACAAGACCCTTACTCTTGGTGCTAACAAGTAAGGATTCATGTTCATATTCATTATCAGAAGTGGGAAGAATAAAATCCCATAAGCCATGTGCTTCAAATAATTATTCATCTTGAGACACATCAAAAAATAATGTTGTTTCATCTTCATCTTCATACTGATCTAATTTAGCATTAGATATGATGTTTGGTGGTTGAGGATTTGATGTTTGAGATTTATTAAAAGATATATTTTTTTTTTATAAGACTAAGCTACTTGCTTCTTGATCTCCACCCTTTCATTTGACATGGATTTAAGGAACTTTTGCAATCCTTCAATATCCAAAGGATATTTAGGATTTTTCTTCTTTGGTTCTTCCTTAAATGTGACCTTCTTTGTTTTTCTTTCTTCCTAAGAAATTTTCTTTTCTAATGCCAATATCCTTTTCTCAACAGACAAGGCTTCCTTCATGTTTTCTACTAAAGTGGCTTTATTAGCTCCATCTACAAAATTGCAATATTGGAAGGAATAGAGGATATGTACCATTCAATTTGCACATCAACACCAGTCTTTGATGTAGTTGGGATTTTTTTTAGCAATTTTTTAAACTTGGTATTAAAATATTTGATATTTTCTCCTTTATTTTATTTTAGATTGGAAAGATCATTGATAAGAGTGGCAGTTGTGCGACCATCACCAAACTTAGTCAAAATATGGTAATAGTACCTGATGGTAACTTTTGGACACCTAATCCTCTATGGGTAGGTGTGGAAGTTGAACCGTCACAAAAGGAGTCCAAGTGACCTTGGAATGGGGAATCCAAGGGTTACCTCATTGTATTATAAATGTACATCATATCAATGGTCATATACAATGAATGCTTATATTTCCATTTGTGTGTTTTATCTTCTCATACACCATGTGTGTGTTTAACATGGTATCAGAGCTCCAGGTTTAGAGGTCCCCATTAATCTTATGAATAGCACTGGCCTGTGTTTCATTAGTGCAACCTCTACCATCTCCCAACATATACGCTGCCTCTTCCTCCCCGGATCACAGTTGACCTCCCTCCTCAGAGCTTTGTTGCAGGTGCTCTCTGGATTGAACAAGAGCCATCTATAATCGTCCTTTCAGATGCATCCTTGCATTGCCTGTGTCTTGTCGAACACAAATGTAAAGCCATTCTTCTTCTTTTTGGTCACAAGTTACTGAAGAGAAAAGGAGGGAATCTCTCCAAGAATGCACACACAAGAAGCAATGACGTGGGCACAACGAGGTAGCATGCACAAAATAGTCACCAAAATATGGTTCAGAAGATTTGGGAATACCAGAGAATTGGAAGAATGGGGAGAGGAAGAGCCACACGAAATTGTCACAGTTAATTTTCCCTGTTTCTTCAATCCATTGTCTCTGAATTTTGGAAAGGATTGAATTGGAGTGCTACTGGAAAAATATTGTCTGGAGATATCTCAACATTCTTGCTACTGTGTTCTTTTTGAAACCATTTTCCATCGAAGACCGTGAGTATGGGCATCTCTGTGTGTTTTTTGAAACCGTTTTTGAAGTCTTTCCATTGAGGAATGTGAGTAGATGTGTTCAAACTCCGTGTATGCATTTGATTAAATATGACGGTGAATTGTTGGATTACAAAAACCATGGGCTAGTTTATATCATCTTTATGTGTTGAACGTAAAATTTTAAAGCACTGTTGCATGAGTTTGGAGCTTGCATTGTTGATTCCAGTGATTGTGTTACATTAGTTTGAAACTAGTCTAATATATGTCTTGAAACCCCTACATATATGCCTCCTTTGAGTTGAATTTGAAAAGTGTGAGTCTGCATTAGTTTGTGCTATGGTGTAGCAGTGTTGAAAAAAAGGGATTTGTATTGTAAGAACTAGTGTCTGCCATTGAGACAACGAATAAAAAGGCCAAAAAATTAAAGTAAATTAAATCACATTGTCATGGTTGTTAGAGCTGGAAAAATCACATTAATAGTTATGATTGGATTCAAATGCCCAGCTGCACCAAAATGTTGTGATTTCCTTACACTCATAGGGTGATAAGGGTGATGATAATTCTGCAAAATTTCATGTGGGAAATTCAGTTTTTCTCACGAGCCTCTGAACCTGCAAGTAACCTCATCGTAAGCACGAGCATCCTACTCTGCGGTATCAAAGGTGTCAAGCTAGACCCAAGCAACCTTTTTTGAGTTGAGATATGCTTAGAAATTATTCTAGATGATCGTGACGCTTTGAGTTCTAGGAGTCACCACCAATCAGCATTGAGAAGGATTAAGGTTATAAAAGAGGGATCCCCATGGTACTCTACCATTAACGCTTTTGCAATAAGTTGAAGATTTGAAGAACAATGTCTTGCGCACCACCTATTAATATATGTGAGATTGCATATCTGAATTTAGGCAATGAGATTTCATATCTGATCGGTGTCCTATATTAATAGTGGTCCTCGCTACCTAGTCTGATCAGTGCGATTTAAACAGCCGTGGTTTCATGGAAATATTCTAGACATGTGCGTGTGAATCTCCTGGTGCGGTGCGGTGAACAGTCAAGTGCGTATGTTGCGCTGGTGGAGGAGGTGTGTACGGCCTTACCGCTACTGCTAACTACAACAATGAATCCAAGCCAAGAGGCTTCCTAAGCCAACCGATCCAATTTGGACATGCAAGGTTCCACGACTTGCCTATGAGGCTTCATTTGTTACCTAGACATCTACAGATTTTCAAAGCAAGCATTTCCTATCTCAGAAAAATGTTTGTTGAAAGCCAAACTACCCTCTGTTACTTCTTTTATTACTTATTCCTGTAATTTTATTTACCGGGTTGTCTCATATCTATGTTTCAAGCGATTTCCTCGTTGGAGAAAGCAGAGGAGCCATGGTCCAAATACACCACTGCAGTGACAACAGAAAGCAGTAGCTACCCAACAATAGTTTGGATTCCAAGATCGGTGAAGATTTAGTCATCCTGGTTGGTGCAGTTTTTTTGTGTAAATCAAGATAAAGTTTGTGTAATTAATATAATCGTGAGATTGTCTTATTATTTTTTATATTAAAAAAAAAAAGGGAAAGGAAATGCAGTAAACCCTCACTAGAATCTCACTAGAATGTTGTCAATGGACCAATTTATAAAAAAAAATGCATTAGTCCTCAATGATCTCCATTAAGTGATAGAATTTGGAACCATTTGTCTGAAATCCATTTGCTGAAAGTATAAGTTAGTCCATTTTTCTGAGTTGCGTCCTCCATACTTTGAGTAGCAGAGTTTGTCCTTTGGGAATTCCATAGTTGGAAGAAATATTAAAAGTTGTTTGAAGTCACTTGTATTCTTTTGAAAGTAAGTTGAATCACATTGTAAACGGGTGCATTATTGGTTGAATCCAGCACCCTTCATTTCTTGAGCTTGAGTTGTTTGGAAAATGGCCAAATTCTATGAAGTATTACAGTCCTTGGAAACTTTGATACAATCTACTATTGATGAAACAATCTGAATCAGTAAAAATAGTCTTTTTAATATTCAAACTTGCTTGCAAGATGCACAAGACAAAATTGAGTTTTTGCAGTTGGAGTCTCAACTCTAGCAAGATGAACTTCAACAAAAGAGTCATCATTCTGAACCTGTTTTTGTTCAGAAAATTGAGAAGGACTCCCGTCAGCAGCAAGAATATAAATTTGCAGTCGATTCACATTCAGTTCCTTATACAAGAGCAGATTTACATTCAGATGCAGCAGCTTAGTTTGCACTTCCCAAGCCCATCATCAGACGTTGGGAAGAGCTTGTCCACAACAAGCACAAAACAAGTCTTGGATATGACAAGGAGTTGTCCTTTCATATTCCGAACTACTCCAAGCTCATCAAATTTCAGAGTGCCGTATTTCTTTATGACAGTTCACCTTCAACTGTTCCAGATCCAGCTCCTCTTCCACAACAGAAACAACAAAAAATTGAAAAATGCCAACACTATGATCGAGTTGGCCATATGAAATATCACTATTTTTACCTTCACCCATGCAAGCACTATGGTCGGAACACCCATTCTTCACACAGATGCTTCAGAAGCAAGCCTCTTGCAAGAACAAAGATTCATCTTGGATGGATCGCTTCTTGGAAATGGGCATCAACAGCCAAGAAGATGCTTAAGTCACATGCCAGAACTTGTTCTAGAATATTGAACAAACTTGTAGTTGAGTTTTCGCCATCATCTCACCTTGTACCTGATAGGGGGGAAAATGGTGGTCATCTACAAGCTTCGACACCACATCAAGCGAGCCTGAGCCACAGCAGTTCAAGCGAGCTTCAGCCACAATTCGTCATTCCAGATTCAGAGTTGTAGCTAAAGGCACGGATGCCCATGAGAATGCCTTTGGTTGGTGGACATCCCTTAAATCATCTATGTGAGGTTGATATTCTTCCTCTTTTAGAGCACCTCCTCTAGCAAAAGACTTCAGCTTCTTGCCAGTTTTGGTTGAGTTCCGAGAAATTCATTAAGCATTCTAGAGTTGGTGGTCATCCTTAAACCATCACAGGTTGTAGACCTGCCTTATTCTAGATTGAAGGTCTCCCTCTTCAAAATATGAGGGACAATTCCTCTATCAGATGCCCTCAGCTTCTTGCTATATTCGAAAGAGTTCTGGGAACTGCAATAAGCGTTGCGTTCCGGTGTTGGTGGTCATCCTTAAACCACCTCTTTATGCCAACATTTCAGAGAGTTGATTCAGCCTAAGTGCTGCCATGAATACTTTGAAAATTTGTGTTACAACTCTCTTCTTGGACTCACACATACCCCTTCGGATTAAGGGGGGGAATGTTGGACACCTAATCCTCTATGGGTAGGTGTGGAAGTTGAACCGTCACAAAAGGAGTCCAAGTGACCTTGGAATGTGGAATCCAAGGGTCACCTCATTGTATTATAAATGTACATCATATCAATGGTAATATACAATGAATTCTTATATTTCTATTTGTTTGTTTTATCTTCTCATACACCATGTGTGTGTTTAACAATAACGAAAATTACCATGATCCTACTGATCCTTGGAAGGTATAAGGGAATAATCTAACTACGCATTATTCTTCAGATAGTCCATTGAGATTCATGGCTAACATGAAATTATGAAAGTGTTCCTCGGCAGGGAGTCCATCATCAGGGTTGTACTTGGGAAACCATCTTTTTGGGTGCTTAGGTAAATCATGAAGAGTTCCTACCAATTGAAAAACTCCTAGATTTGTCCATGGTCTAGCTGCCATTATAGGATTTGTGGGAATAAACAATGTGGTAGGAGTTCTAGAGGTTGATGTAGTGGTAGAAGAAATAACTATTGAAATAGTACTGCTTGTGGCAACACTATTTGATTGAGTTTGAGGAATATGAATAAATGTAGTGATGGGTTGGGAAGAAGGAAATGAGGGAGGACTAAATGAAGGAGTTTGTGGGGGAGATGATGAAGTAATATCACTAATGGATATTTTGGATTTTGATGTAGGTTTTTTCCTTCGGTGAGAATGGAGTGGAAACTCAAAAGGAGTAATTCCAAGTTTATCGCTTTGAGATCGAGTCAGTACACCATAAAATTGTAAAGAAGTTAAACTTCCCTCTGAAGGTTTTGATTGAACACACTTTTCTTTTGAAATAAATATTTATTCTAATTTATTAATTAAAGTCTGGACTTTAGGAGATTTAGGTGTATAATCTTGTGGTATTGCCTCTAGATTTGAAAATTTCCTAATGTTCTCTTCCTTCCTCTTACACAATTACTACCATGCTTTCATTAGGATTTTAACATCGGGCAGGGAACTGACTAGGAATTCTTGAATAGTATTGGCACCAAATAAATTATTACTGATAGTTTCAGTAATATTATTTGCAACATCCCTTACTCTGAAGATGGAATTTTGTGCTTGCTTTAGTTTGATATCCCAATTTTTAAAGAGCATTTCTTTGTGTGAATCCTCTATTCTCGGAAGGTTTGATAGTCTGCCTTCTACGTTGTCTTTCCATGTGACAAATTCGGAAATATTCTCATCAATGTCATTGAAATTCGTCCTCAGGTCAGATGATTGATTCATCAATGAATCATTTTTGTTGCATATATCATTGATGATTTCAAACATATCACAAAAGACCACCTTTTGTTGAGCTAGAAGGGTGTTAAGATCCACTGCTTCCTTTTTAATGTCTTCAATATTTGGATTGTACTTGAATTTTTCAATTGTGAGTTGGAGTTCTAGAAGCTGAGCATCTTTGATCTTGATATCAATTTCATGTTGAAGTTTCATCTCATCAAATTTGTGTTGTAGTTGTGATAACTGTACTTTCCATTGATGATTAATGCTCTATTTTTATTTCAATAACTCTTGCTCCAACAATTGGATCCTTTCATATTTATCCTTGATTAATTTTTGCACTTCTGATGCCTTGTCAATAGTAGCAGTTGCATAAGCTCCTGCAAACTATGATAGTCTGGTCAAGTCATCAGAAGGATTGGTTTGTGGATATTTACACACAACCTCCATTGGTATATCTCCAGGAACTAGTGCATGGGACTACTCAAATATTCTCCTCCTTCTCTGCCTGCTCATTACAACCCTATGCTTGGGACTGTAAAATATGTCGAGAGGAGGAATATATTCAATCTTAAGAACAATTTATGATGAAGGGTATGCCAGGATGTATTCAACATCAACCGTGTTTACAACCTTTTCAGAATCCCCAACAGTAAGCGGGCTCTTCTTATTAACTTCAGGAATGTTGATTGTTTATTTTGGCTCAGATATCTTTACCTCTTGCGATCCTTTGCTTTGCTGATCAAATTGGTCCCATACCTTATCTAAATCACTGTTGTACAATATTTCAACAGTTTGTTGCTCTGTATATTTGGTTCCTTTTGTTTCATGTGTGGCATCCATGTATTTTGGAGACTTTTCCAAATCATGATCTCTTTGCAAAATTGGTTGAGAAACCCTCAAATTGTCAAGAGGGAGATTCTCCAACATTTTTTTCCTGTATTATTTAAACTAGTAAAGTTGTTCCGGGTTAAGATGAATTTCTTCCAGATTTTCCACCTATAGGTATGTTTCGGCAGACTCGAACAGATCATCATAGTCATTGGGTTCATGGATTAATTGTCTCACTTTGACTTGGGATGTAAAGTTTTGAGCCACTTTGTTTGGATCAAATTGTCTAGTGGGAATGGTAGGAAAGTTCAAACACTTAATTTGGTTAATTTCAAGTCCAACATGTTTGTAATGATCCAAATAATAGACACCATAATGAATGGGGAATGATGGCTGGGAGGAGTTCTTGGCTTCTTTCAGGTCTTTGGTTAGTCCATTTCCTATAGTTTTATATGCAATATCTATGGCCAGGAGTTTATTAGGGACATAAAGTGGGAGAACATGAAGCCTAGCTAAACTACCTAAAACTCTGAAACAAGTAAACAATTCCTCTCCAAACGATTTTCCTATAGCTATGAAATCATCTCTAGCTTCATTAGACAATTTTGGGTCATTTTCTCCCAAGGAAATTTGATGTAGGGCTAATATGACTCCATGAAATTTTTTGTAAAAATGAGACTAAAAATAAGATTCCCAACAGATTTTATGGTAGATATGGTAGGGGTATGGTCTTGTACAGTCCATTTCCATCCCATGGTTGGGAAATCATAAGTAAATAATACTGCATCCATGATATATGTGCTCATGAAAAAAGGGGGCACTCTCTTAGTGGTGACTTTCTGATTTTTTCTATATGCTAGGATTTGGGAAGTAATGTGATTAGAAAGGATAGTGGCCCAATCCATTATGTATGAATATGAAACAACATCAATGAGGGGAACCCACTGAATTGAAAACCTATTTGTATTAGGGTACTCGAAAATCCTACACTTCATATCAGCAGTATAACAATGATGACCAACAAGGGAATATGTGGGGTACATAAACTTATGACCATGCTTATGCTTGTTCGGGTTGTGTCTCCACTGACTTATTGGCTCTAACTCTAGCTTATTCTCCTCTGCAAACTTCTGGAGGAAGTTTTTATCATAAATCTTCTAAGGGTTTGGAAGATGATACATTTTCTGCAAGTCTCCAACTTTGAAATATCCAAGTACTATTTCCCATGAAGTTAGGAATGTCCTTTTAGCAATATTCATATTATGAATTATCTATTTCACCATGTCTGAATAGGGTAGAATATTAGGCCGAGCGACAATTCGATGTAGGAAGGAATTAACAACATCACTATAAGTGGTTTCAGAATATGATGAAGCGTCAACTATAGCTACCCTTTTTGTTACTCTAGGCTCCTCATCCTCGAACAATTTATACATGGCTTCCCATTAGTTAGTTCCAAAGTCTGAGGTACATTTTGTATTAGAGAATAACGAAGGCATCTCTGTGAATTCTAGAGCAAGAGAAGCTGCATGTGGAGTAACCATTAGTTTCTTGTTTTTCATTGCAGCTTTCGACATTTTTCTAGAGTCTTGTTTTTCAGGATAGCCTACAACAAGGAGAAAGTGAAGAGAATGAAGAACAACACTTAGAATGTGGGAGGATTAAAACAAAAACTTGAAGTGATAGCTAATATATTTTGAATGCAGAAAATTCCAAAACTTTAAGTAAAAGGAAATCAAATAATTTAGGATCTCGATAACATCAATACCGTTATGCCTTAGTCATAAATGAAAACGTGGGTTCACTTGATTTACCCAACAACTCAACACTTCAATGAAGATTTCACATCACAGATTTATTTGAAGGCACAAATTAAAACGCGTGATACTATCTTATTCACCGATATCCGATTAAGTATTTGTCTTAATTAAATGTAAGAACTTATTAGTGCATTAATATATCGATTAATTGGAGGGCCAAGTGTGTTTGAATTTTTGCGGTATGATAGTAGTATCGCGATTGCAAACCATATGGAATAGGGAAATGGACTGAAGGCTTGTGATACTGCGATTGCGATATATCGCATCGAGGTTTTAGAGTGGGAATTACCAACAACGCCAAAATGGATTTGCGATGGTGGGGTAGTGATAGGTGATGTGGCTGGTAGATGGGTCCTAATAATGGACTTTTAAATAATCATAAATAATTTTTCATTCTTATCGTTTTTTTAGAAAAGTCCTTCACGCAAATGCTTTATGAGTCCGGCCGCATTGCATCACATTTTTCCTATAGAAAAATTTTGGTCTTGTTGCATCGAGTTGCGATATGCGGTATGTGATGAGGACTTTGTCAAGTTTTTTCCAAGTACTTTGGCCAATAGGATTGAATTTTAACCTTCAAATAACAAAATTTTGACTTATAAAGTATAAAACTATTTATTATCCTAGATAGAGTAATTAAAAGGGTCTCCATTATTTCCTAAAGTAACTATATATAAATAATGGGGGGGTTGTCGAATAGCACAATAGGTCAAAAGATGGACTTGACGGTGATTTATTTTTATAGCCAAATTTGCATCAAACTATTAGTTAATCCAACTTTTCATGACAGGTCCAAGCATATTGATATCTAGTATCACCATCTCAGATATTGTGTGACGATGCATATTATGTCATTAGAGTACATTCCCACGAAGGAGAAGGATGCAGACATATGATGAAGGCACTTTCAAGAGTGAAATTCAAGTTCCACAGAGGGAGGATTAGGGTAGCAGACAATCCCTTTCTTGTCGAGAAGGGGTGTTAAAATTGGCAACAAGAAGGGCTTCTAATTTAATTTTCCCTTAATTAAATTATAAGGAAATTGTAATTCCACATCACATGAAAACTTGTACAAGTTAAATGAGTCAGGAAGACTTAGTTAGATCCGTCAATTAGAGTTGGGGGTCAAAGTGGAGGCATGTAGAATTCACCCTAAGTTTTAGGGGGTCTATTTGCAGTTTTTTTGAGTTGTAATTATTTAACTTAATTATTTGAGTTAAAATCAATTTAACTAGTTCTAACTGATGGATGAGCTAGTGAGAGGTCTAGTGAATTAAATATGATCTAAATCACGTGAAGTGATCAATCAGATAACTGATAATTTGATATAAATAGATGTTGCATGTCAGTTATAAAAGTGACCCAGTTGAGATTGGAGTTAAAGGGAAGTAGACTATCGGTTGTATAATTATAAAATTTTACAGGTAATGCATGAGGTCATCAAGATGCCTTGGATGTATTTAAAAATAAATTGAATGTAATTTCCTAATTAATAGGGGAACAATTCCTTCAAGAATATATGAGTAAGGTTGGTCAAATAGGGGCAAGGAATTGGTTAAGTATTGGACCAATCTTGCTTAGATCAGAGTGAGACAGTCATAGATAGTGCAGAGAGCTCTCAATCCTAAGAGAAGCATTGTTGTTTCATATTCTTGACTTAGTTGAGTTTTTCCCCATATACATATTTGTGTTGTGCGATTGAAATTCTTTTTTTTTTTTTGTTCATGTGATTATGTGATTGTAATTGGTTTCCACAATTTGTAGAATAGATTCAAGTATCATTGGAGGAAAATCTAGCCTAAAATTTCCCATGAAATTTTCAATTTCTATGTCATATATGTAAACCAATAAAAATCCTTTAAATTTAAAAATAGGTACATGTAAATATTTTGGAGGGAAAACAAGAAAACCCTTTTTTTTTTTTAAATTTTATTCTTGGCTTATCTCCTTACAAGTTTACTCAAATTTCAAGTGTAGACACTCGTTGGATGAAAAACTAAATTCCGCATCCAGCGATTAGCCATTATGCGTACTTTTGAGAAGACCCACATTGATTAAAATTCAAGATACATTAAAAAAGTGTGTTGAACACATTTTTTAATGTATCTTGATTTTTTATCAATGTGGGTCTTCTAAAAAGTATGCATAATGGGCACTCATTGGATGTAGAATTTAATTCCGCATCCAACAAGTGTCTAACTTGAAAAATGAGTAAACCTATAAGGAGATAATCCAAAAACTATAATTAAAAAAGGTAGTTTTCTTCTTTTCCCTCCAAAATTTATAACTTTTATTTTATTATTTTAACTATTATTTTATTATTTTTCCTTATGAGGCCACTTTTAGGCCGAAATTTCCTCTAATGTATGTTTTAGCATATTACAAGATCAGTTGAATCTATGTGGATTTTCTACACCAATAATGGATATAGAGTAAGTTCCCTAGGGTTTTAATGTGCATGGAATATATTAATGAGTTTATTTAAAGGGATATGGTGGCATATGGATAAGGAATTTAATGTATATGGAATATGGAGTATGTGCTTTTTATTATGGTGTGTTATGGTTTAAAAACCATATCGAATCATTTAACACTATGTTTTAATATAACCAACGAAAATGATGTCGATGGGTGGATGGAACCCGAGAGCTCCACTACCATAGTTCCAAGGACCAACCATTGGGCTCTATGAGCCATTTTGTTGAATGATTTGCAGGGAAAAGACTTTTGTAGCATATTTTTCAACGTAGTTTGGAAAAGGAGGTTATTTTAGCCATCCCGGGCCTTTTTGAGCATAAGAAGAGTCTAGACAAGGGTTTTTGGCTCTTCCAGACATCATGAAAATGTCAGTTTTTTACCATTTACCTATTTTTCTTCTAGTGGAAAATATGGAGGATTTGTCGTAGAAGAGCACACAAGGTTTCCATTTTATGAAGGATTTGTGGTCAGTGGACTTTGTACCTGCGCATACAGAACAAAAGGTTATGTCATTGTACTTTCTCTACACACATGTTTTGAGATGAGAATTCTAGAGCGAGGGCATAGAGGGCTTGAATGAAATATGATCAATTTTATACTCAAATGAATCAAAATATCGCAAGGAATTCATCTATGGATGTCCATTTTCTCAATTGAGCGACCAATTTTCAGTTGATCTTTATATGGTGCAAGTTGAGAGAAGGAAATGTTGACACTTCTTTGGCAAGTGTTCATATTTACAGTCTTTGGCTTCAGATTCATGAGATGATGGTGATGAATTTGAGTATGTTATGAATCCAAGAAATGAATTCTAGTGGACCTGATGCCACGTTATGTGAGAGTGTCCCTTTTATGTTCTTTTCTTGTTGTAGAAATGAATCTGAGTGAGAGTTATTTGTAGGAGATGCATTGCCACTTAATGAGGGAGTCCTTTATTTTATTGACAAGGGATTTGTATGTACTCAGTATTCAGTTTCCACGCTTGATAAAGCGACCTCATCATCATTGGAGTAGGGCCTAGAGACACAATCCACACTGGATGAACTCTGTTATGACTTTGGAGTTGTGATGTTTCTTTGCTTTGCTCTGATTTTTCCATAATTTAGATTTGAGTAGCGCATGCTTCCTTTATATTGCGTAGTTCATTTTAATTTGTCTGTTCATACTTGGACACATACGAATGAAGAAAAAATTTAAGAACCATTTTTTTATAAGTTGAAAATTGTCATTTCGATCCTATTTTTAGATTAGGTGGTATCAGAGTAGGTTTGACCAAGTTACAAGTATGGGAAAAAAAATGAAGCATGAAAGACTCTCGGAGTTGGAAGATATTAACTTGTCTCTTCTAATGGAGAATTTCAAGTTGAGAAGATTGTTCGAAGAAGCAGAGGAGGAGAAGAGGAAAATGCATCCACACTTGCAACATATTTTGGAGGAGCATATTGGTGAATATTCCATCCTGGAAGCAACAAATAATCCCTCAAAGATGAAACTGGTTTGCGGGCATGGACAATACACATGATATGGCTCTTATAACGAAAATGATGGTTGCAATTTTTTTTCTAGAATTTCAAAACTTCTCCCCATGTGAAATTTGGTAAAATGGTTTTCTTGAAATATCTCCCACTTCTTCATTAATGGAAAAAAAAATATGGGTTTTTGGTCAAAGGAGGTAATTGGTATTTCTAGTTCTACTCCTTCCATTAATGCTAATAACACATATTTTGCAGCTTTTGAAAAGCACACCAAAGGAATTGGTATGTGTTAGCACTGGAATCAACACTAGGATTGTAACAAGCGCCTGACTAGACACATATTAATCTCAAAGGATTTTCTTACATTTAGATTATGATTTGGAAAGTGGTTGAGATTCTCACACACACTGGAAAATTAAAGGGTTTAAAACTGATAAATCAGTAACACATATGAGGGTACTACTGTTTGATGTGGTAGCAAGGATAAGTTTGTATTCTAATGGTTAGGAGAATGTGCAAGAACAGTGGGTCTATAGAATAGAAGTCCATCGTTAAGAAGAAAAGAAGAAAAATTGTTTCAGACCTATAATGTATTGATGAAAGAAGTCTTCTTCAAGACTTACAAGAATATCATCATACATTTAAATATTTATGTAACAGGGAAAGCTTATGAATAATTTCACCATAAATATCTTATCCAGAAATCTTGTAAAACAAGACTTAGAAAATTAGATAAGAATGTATAGCTATACCGCAAGACTAACAAAAACATGAAACAATATATGTATATCATAATATGGAATAAAACTGTAAAGTCTGGAAACACATAAGGAGATAGACAATACACACATCAAATCACACAAATTCCTCAAGAGTGTATTTGGATGTTATAAGCTCAAAAATATACAACATGGGATGCAATGAGATGAACAACCAACGAACCCTTTCTTCATTGCTTTAGATAGTATATATACAAAAAAAATTTCTGCTAATGATTCCACAAA
Organism: Pinus albicaulis; assembly: GCA_034641835.2. NCBI lineage: Eukaryota > Viridiplantae > Streptophyta > Pinopsida > Pinales > Pinaceae > Pinus > Pinus albicaulis. Next base: position 790,597,340 of record CM076572.1, on the reverse strand, counting down.
AAGTGCAAATCTGTTGTAGGGACTTTATTACAATATTCTACATATAGTAAATTTTATCTTAAACATAACAAAAAAGTAATTTGAAATACAAAATTTGGTTTGCACATGCATGAAGATAAAACATGACAATCATGGATATCGAAATGACTGAGCTAAGGTGGATGAATTCTCCTTGTTTCCTGGAAGAACTTCCTCCACAAAAATTGCAAATGCCAACCAAAAAGGACACTTGGACCTTTATCCACAAAAGTGTAGGAGTAACCAATTGAAAATGAAACTTGGAAGATAGCTTCACTGGATGAAACTTGGCAAAAACCATTACCACTGAGGCTACATACCCTTTATCACCACTTAGTGTCATTCCTCGAAACCAGAACAAAAATCTACCTTTTCATCTTCTTCTACAAATTTTGAAAATAATAGCTACTTTTCTGGAAAAGGTAGCTATTTCTGATAATTTTGTAGATAGGCCAAAAATGATATGATTCTTTATATTTTTATTTGTTTAGATATTGAATCATTAAAGATATAGTATAGAAGAAAAAATCCTAATAGCTTCTGCCTTAGTGACCCTCTTATTTGGCTTTTTCTTTTGTAGTTGCTATTTCTTCTGAGCCTTCTTCTTCCTTGGATAATTTTCTGGACTTTCATATATGTTTATTATCTCATCTCTGAAAGCAGGGTTGGCTATGATATTTGTTGCTAGCCTTAGCTTATTCTTTGGTTTGGTATGAGGCCTTTGAATGTATGGATTAGGAATGTATGAAGGCCTCCTTCTTCCATATATAACTCTGCTTGATTTCCCCTCTTCAAACTCTGTTTCAGTAAACTCCGTTTCACTGCTCTGTTCCTCAAAATATGAATATGAGTGGATTATTTATTTCTTTTTTCCTTTAGCTGATGAACTGAGAGATGAAGAAAGCTGGGCTTTAGTTGGTTCTTCTGTTGTAGTCTCTGAAACTTTACTTTTCCCTTAGCTGATGTTTGGAGAGAGGAAAAGACTTGTGCCAGTGTTGATTCCTTTGCTGCTGAAGTGGAATTGTCTTCTTCATTTTCCCGTCTACTCTCTAGAATAGGGCTAGGTGTTAATGTTTCAGGGGTGACTTCTACTGAAGATCCCTCAGTTAGAATAATTTTTCTTCTGCGTTTATTCTTTGAAGAGGAAGCTACCTCTTCCTTGCCTTTAGACATAACATTCTTATCAAGTAGAGTAGCCTTTTGTTTAAGCTTGCTTACATCCTTCTGCCTGAAAGACTCCAAGGTTTGTGCCTCCTTAGGTAGTTTTCTGGTATAAAATTCCTTGGCTGGTTGCATCATAGGTATATGAGTGGTGGTTTGAACTCTAGCTCTCTTAGCTGAGTTCCCTGTCTGTCTGCTTGATGGTGATGAAGATTGACCAGTTTGTGAAGGGGTCACTGTAGGTGCAGGGCTTGAATATTCCTCTTGGGTCTTTTTTCTTAAAGGCCTTCCTACCCTTCTCCTTGAATTAACACTGTTGAAACCTTCATCTGCTAGGAAATTTTCCCATGTGGTTCTCTTCTTCTTTAGATGATAAACCACATTCATTTTGATTAAACCCCTATGATAAATATCGTGAAGAGAATAATCTGGGGTTCTTTGTATTTTTTGAGACATTGTCAACATATATTTATAGAGGAAAAATGGTAGGTTCATAGGTTTGGAGCCTGAAATATGAGCTAAAAACCTCATCTGATATTGATGCACTATGGAAAACTTGCATTCACAGGTAATATAATGCTGCACTTTGGTAACAAAATCTTTCCATTCTAGCCTAAAATAAGAAATGTGAATAGTAGGGGTCCAATCTACATTTTCATGCTCAGGCTTGAGATAAAGATTTAAATCTGATTTAAGAAATTTTTTTCTCTTATACCAGGGTTCACTTGTAGCTCACAGCTGGGTAGCTCATACAATGATGGTCTTTGTGATCCTAAAGGTCCAAGACCCCATATTGACTTGCACTCCATTGAAAGAATCGAAAAATGCTTGAGCAACTGCAACGTTTTCTTCTGAAAACTTCTTCAAGAAATGATACCATCCCGCTGCTTGGAACTGTGGCTTTACACAGTGATCAACGAAAAGAGTATTGGCCAGTTTTGAATGGTTTACCTTACCACCCTTACCCATTTCGTTAACAACTAGCTTAGCTTCTAATGCACAGCTCTAAAAATATGAACAAAAACCCTCCACTAAGCCCTAACTGCTGGCACAAGGTAACAAACTGCTTGCTGGAGGATAAGAAACTATTTTTTGTAGCTTTCTTGGGGTAAATGGAAATAGAGCTCTGCATGCCCTTAATCACGGTGAGGTTAAGTGACATGAACTCAAATGATTTAAATTTTGGTGCAAACTCATTCCATTGAAAATTTCACTCCATTGAATAATTAAACTAATTGCGACTCGTAATTCAAATTTGATATATTTCACCTTTAATGAGTAGCATTAGATTTAACTAGCCTTAGCAAATAAAATAGAAAATCTCTTTTTAATGAATCCTCCAATTAGAAATAGCCACCTTTCAAAAGGGTAATACCTCTTGTTTTAGTAGACCTTCAATTATTCCAAAGTACAATGTCTTTTCACCTGAGTAATGTCTCTTTAACTCCTTGTACAAATTCTGAAGAAAATAGCTACTTTTTGAAAAAGGTAGCTATTTCTGTGTTGCTTGTGAATCCAGATTTTCTGAAGAAAATAGCCGCGTTTTTAGAAAAGGTAGATATTTATGTGTTATTCCTAAAATAATCGATGACTCTGAAATTTTTCCTTAGCCTTGGATAGAAGATATCATTGTGAATAAATAATACTTCTCAAGCTAAACCTATGACATTAACTACCCAAAGTAGTTAAAAGACTTATTTAAAATAAAATTTACCCTAATAACTATAAGACACAAATCAAACTATTGGACTCAAATGTTTTTGGATTTTGTTTAAAAATGATAAAAACTTTGACATATTTTATCCCTCTAGGGCCTTCAACCATAGGCTAAGGGACAAGAGAGGATAAAATACACAACTACAATGATGACTAGAATTTGAAAAATTGCAGTGCTAATAGTGGCTCCTATTGGGGATGAAGTCCTCCTTGTGAGGCTTCAAGGACCATAGATTCAATGCATTAAATTCTAAGGACTTTTGAATTTCAGAAGCTAATGATAGGAACTGAATTTTTATTGACTGAACTCAAGATTGAATCTATTTACAGACAAAAATACCATTGGGCATGGATTTTTATTCAAAAAACACTTTGGATATTTACAATGGAAATACTAACTAAATTATCAAACAAAAAACTTTTTGAGAAAATGACCATTTTGTGTAGAGAAATTTTCTGGATCAATCACATCCATTCTTGGTAAATTCAACGTTTCGAACCTAGCCACCATGGTTCATCTTCAGGAAAAGATCCATGGGTAAGACTGATCTCACAAGTAATGGATGTGATTGATCCGGAAAACTTCTCTACACAAAATACTCATCGCAGAAGCCTCAAATCTATAAAATGACCATTTATTGGACCTCCAGTCAATTGATCATCATCTAAATGTTTCAGCAGAAATGTGTTATTTTGGAGAACTTGAGAAATTTTGAATGGCCCGAACCACAAGTTTTCAAAATTACCATGCTTTCCATGGTCTTCTCTTTTGACATCCCAGCGCAATACCAAATCATTTTCTTGAAATACCTATTGGTTTTCCCTTTTTTCAAAAACAAATTTCACTCTATATTTGTATTTCTGTGCTTTGTCCGTCAAGGATTCCCAGATTTGATGAGCTTCTATAAGTTGCAACATCCTTCTTTGAATGGAATTTGAATCATCGGTTTCATCTTGTAAAAAATTCATAACAGGAAGGGATAGCTATAATGGCATCATAACATCAGTACCATAAAAAATTTAGAAAGGGAGAAACTCCAATTGATCTCTTGTTACTCACCCTATCTGCCCAAATAGCATGAACAAGTTGAGTATCCAAATTTATTTTATTTTGTGGCATCATCTTGTTTATGATTCTTACCAGGCTTTTGTTCGATGAATCATCTAACCCATTACCTTGGGGGTAATAAGGTGTAGAATGAGTCAAATCAATGTTATATTTCTGACAGAAATTTTTCATCTTGGCAGATTTAAAAGCCGTTGCATTGTCAGTCATCAACTTTTGAGGACAACCAAATCTAGACATAATATTTTCCAACATAAATTTAATTATTATCGTGTCAGTGGCATTTCTAGTTGGAATGGCCTAAATCCACTTGGTGAAATAGTCTGTGGTTGTAAGAATCCACCTGTGTTGTCCTAATGATGGCGGATGAATCTCACCAATAAATTCTAACCCCCATTGCTGGAAAGGGGCATCTGCTGAAATGGGAATGAGAGGTAGTGGAAGCAGCTTCTTCTTACCGACAAACTTCTGACACTCAGTGCAAGCCCTAACTTTAGAAAAAACATCAGAGAAAAGAGTTGGCCAATAATAGCCAACTCTTAGAATGTTATTTGTGGTACCTTTCCAGTATAAATTTCCACCACACACCCCTACATGTATTTATGACATAACTTTCTGTGACTCAGTTTCATCTACACATCTCAACAAAACTCCTACAGGGTATTTCCAATAAAGATGATTTTCCATTATGCAATACTTAACATCTTTTAGTTTAAAAGCCCTTCTCTTTGATTTTTCCATTTCTGGAGGATAACTGAGGTTTAATAAAAATTACACTATATCCTTATACCAATTGGAATAAAATATTTCAGGATAATCAAATATACCTTCTTTATCTATTTCTTTAGCTACCTCCATGTTCAGATTTAGAGCTTTTCAATTTGATTCCGCCATCAAGTGGGCTAAGCCCTGTCCCTTTATCAACTTAGTAGGTTTTATTTCAATGTCAAATTACAGAAACTTTGTTAACCATCTTCCCCTCCTGCCATCTGTATCTTGCTACAACAATACATCATTGACACCAGTATTTGGCACAAAAGTAATGAATTTTGAATGTAGAACATAAACTCGAAAAGACTTTAAAGGCTTCACCAATGCATATTCCCATTTTTCAATCAACCTGTACTTTAAGTCAACATCTCTTAATGCACGGTTGAAAAAATAAATAGGCTGCTCCAATCGTTCCCTTATCTTTTGAAGTAAAACTGCTGCAATAGTTTCCTCAGAAGCATATGAAAAATTCAGAAAATATTTCTCAAAATCAAGGCTGATTAACACGAGGGCTTCAGTCAAGGCAGATTTGATTGATATGAAAGAGTTTTTTTTATTCATCTTGCCACTTGAACTCTCCATATTTCTTCAACAAGACATTTATATGTTTAAGTAGTTCTGCAAAGTTTGGAACAAAACGTCTTAGAAAATTAATTTTACCCAAAAATGACTGTAACTCTTTCTTATTTCTGGGTAAACCAATTTTCTGTATAGCTTCAACTCTCCCTGTGTCAATGAAAATACCATTTTTTGTCACTTTGTGCCCCAATAGTTTTCCTTTTTGAACAACAAAGCATGAGTTCTTTGGGTTTAAAGACAAACCAAATTTTCTGCACTTATCAAACACTTGCTGCAAATATTTTAAATGATCCTCATTAGATTTTGAAAAGATTGTCATGTCATCCAAATAAATGAGTACAAATCTATTATTTTCCCCTGCAAAGGCAATGTCCGTTGATCGCTGAAATGTTGCACTTGCATTCATTAAATCGAAAGGCATATTATTGTACATAAAATTTCCCTAGGGTGTAGTGAAAGATGTTTTCTTCCTGTCTTGTTTGTCAACTAAGATTTGATTGTACCCTCAAAAACCATCTATCATTGACAACCTCTTTGAGCCTTCAACCTTCTACAAAATATGGTCCATTTTGGGTAAAGGATAGTTATCCTTCAGTGAACACTGGTTCAAATTGCGAAAATTGACAAAAATTCTAATCTCACCATTCTTCTTTAGAACCGAGACTATATTAGCTACCTAGTTGGAAAATCTTAAAAGGAAAAATTATTTTGGCTTCCCACATTTTTCTGATTCCCTTTTCAATAATAGGGAGCAACATAGGATTAATATGTCTTATCTTTTGTGCCACATGCTTTGTATCTGATTTAAGAGGAATTTTATGTTCCATTATAATTATGCCATATGTCGTTAAGTCACTGTAGGACCATGCAAAAATTTATGCATATTGCTTCAGCAAATTGACATATTTAGTTCTAGTTTCTTGAGGAATAAATTTAGAAACTTTAACTTATCTAGGCTGATTTTTTGTACCAATATTGCAGTCAACTGTAGTCTCTCCATCTATTTTACAATCAAGCTTTAAAAATAAATCATTATTTTCAAAAAACCTCTCTAAAGGAACCAAGCCTTTAGGAATGATTTTTTTTTAGATCAATATTGTATTTTCCAGCAATAGTCTTTTTGAATGGCTTGTTGTTCTGAATTTCAACTATGTCTTTCTCATTATCAATCTGAATGTCTGAAAATTCCTCTACACATTCCAGGAATCTATGAATTTATTTATCATATTCAAATACTTTCCAGTATTTTATATTGTCAAGAATGGAAGGTCTATTTTTAATCTGAACATCATATGTTTCTTTAACATCAAGAGGAACATTAAAATTACTAATAATTATGGCTAGTGAATTTTCCATTTCATTTTCTTCTCTGGAAACAAACTTCAAATTGAATTCTGAAAAATAATGTTCAATTAAATCCCACACCTCATTTATGTAATTCTTCAATTTTGAATTTTTCACACGATAATTATCTCTCACCTATTGTACCACCAACTCTAAATCACCAAAAACAATCAATTGTTCAGCTCCCAAATGTTTTGCTGCTTTCATACCAAAAATAAGTGCTTCATACTCAACAATGTTATTAGTAGTGACAGATTGTAATTTGTATGATAGAGTCACCACTTGCTGAGTGGGAGAAATAAGAACTACACTAGCCCCGATCCCTCTTGTGATGAGGTTCCATCAAAATATAATTTCCAGATCTTCCCTGCTTCTAAATTCTACTCTTTTGTAACTTGCAAATGTTATTTTTTCCTAATTTTAGGTTCAAAATTGTTGTCATAAGCAGCAAGGTGTAATATGGATGACACTAACTCCTTCTCCTTTGCATATATAGGATGATTTGAGAGATTTTGTTGATCACTTATGATATAAGCCATTTGTGTTTCCATTTACAATCTCTTGAATTCTCCTCCAAAGACTGGGATAATGGTGTATGTCATATCCATTTTGAGAGTATCTCCCAAATTTTTGGACCAAGATATGGAAAGAAGCATTCCAAATATAGATGGTATGTCTGCAAATACTATGTCCATCACTAGACTTTTCATGGGGAGCTGGGTAAGAGAAATTACCAAATATTTGATCACTCCTAAACAGTTGACCATTTTAGAATAAATTTTTTAAAGGTCATGGTATTTTTTAGTGATTTATAGTCCTAATTCATCCATCACTTTCTTAGGCATTAGATTATGAGAAGCCCCAAAATCTAATAGGTAGTTATGCAACAATTTGTTATGAATGTTGAGTGAAAGATAAAAAGGTGGAGAATTATCATCATTTTGATCTTGGACATGGCTGCCCAAGTAGATGGTAGGATTTTCATCCTCAAGATTGACTGAATCAGGAGCAAGAGATGGCTGTAATAGAATTTTAAACAACTCTCTATAGGCTGTATTTTTCAACAATTCAAGGAGCAGAACCATAATATTGATTTTATTCAATTCGGAATTGAAACTGAAACTGAGAGGAGCCAAATCCTTATTTTCTACAGCAGTTTAAATGATTGGGGAAATATTAGGTGACGAAGGAACATCGTTAAATTTTGCCTTTTGTTTGGCAGCATGTTTTTCAGAATATTGTTTTTGTTGGGGCTGTTGGACAACCCCTTTTGACCTCAAACTATAATTTCTTATTTGATTTTCAACCTTGTTTTTCTCATTTTGGACATTAATATGGGCATATTCATCATCTGAAAATAGATTTATCCTAGACTGATCTTCATACTCTTACAAAGTCAAACAAGTTGACATGATGTCTCCCCAACTAGATTTATGTCTTCATCTTCCTCTTCTTGTTCTCGTTGATTTTCTTCAGTAAAATTATTCAATGGAGGCTGAAAATTTTGATAATCAGGATTTCTTCTTGGGTGTTGTAAAATTTGTTGAGGCTGGAAGGGTCTTCTAAAAGGAGCCTGTTTTCTATTTCCTTCATTTTTTATGGGCCTAACAATAGAACTATTTTCTAACTCCAACTTTGTCATTTTGGAAGCAAGATCTTTAATCAAATTATACATTTGATCAAGCTTCTCTTCAGCTGTGAAGGTTTTAGAGGATGAAGTGGGTTTCTCCTCTTTCATTTTATTTTTATCCTTTGCTCCCTTCCCCTTTTCAAATTTCAGTTTATTTGAGTCCATAAGATTGGAATGCACTCCAATAGAAGCCTCCTGCATACCCACCAATTTTTGTGGCTTCTCAGCTCTCAACCGCAATGAAAAATTGGAGTCTAAGGCATTGGTAAAGGTTATCATGGCTGTGGTTTCAGGAGGTTTGACTTCTATAGGAATATTTTGATTGAATTTATTGAATCTCTTTGTAAAGTCTTCCAATGACTCATCAATCTTCTTCTTTAAAGCTCCAAACTTTGTAAGGTAATACAAGTAATCCTTACGGTCACCCCATTGTTTTAAAAACATTTCCTCCAAAGCATATATTCATGTGATTTAATTTTGTGGAAAATTTCTGAACCACTTATGAGATTCTCCATCTAAGCTCTGAACAAAGAGTATTGACCAGACATCTTCATGCTAAATGTTTTGGTTATCAGCATAATTGTAAAAGGAAACTAAGTGTTCTTCAACAGATACTCTTTCTCCCTCTCCTATATATTTGGGAAAATATTTCAGATAATCCCCTTGAGGAAGAGGATGCAAAGTTTGAGGAAGAGTGAGTGGTGCATATCTTACAGCAGCAATCTGCTGCATCCTTTTAGGAGGAGGCTAAGTCATGACTTGCTGAGTTACAAATAGTGGAATACTTAATGATGCAGATGTTTGAGTTATATAAATTATAGTATGTGGAGTTTGTATTTGTTTTAGGATAGCAGAAGATTGAAGTTCTTGGGCTGTTTCTTCAGGCTTTGGAGTTGAAAACAATGGATTTTCAAACAAATGAACAACAAAAGACTTTATTTCAACCTCTCCAGGTGAATCAGATTCAGATGTAGATTCTTGAAGGATTGGGGCAAATTCAAATTTGTTCTGCTGAGCTAAAAATTCAGAGAGATTAAAAGTCAAATTTTTAGGAAGGCTACCTTCTCCTTGATGAGAAGAGGAGGAGCCAATAACTGGGTTTTGAAACAAAGGAAAATAATCCTGTTGTGGGATAAGAGGGGACTGATATTCAGGATGAGTTTGAAGAAATTTTAGAATTGTTTTAATATCTTCTTCAATTAAAATAACCCTATCTAGGAAGGATGCCATTTCCAATACTTGTTCTAATTCCCATTTTGTCAACACAAAGGCTTCTGATTCCTGGTTTTCTTCACTAACACCTAAAACATCTAATTTTTATTCTTTCACTGGAATAATACTTGTCTCTAATTTACTAAATGATGATTGAGAGCTACTTTCAGCTGAATTTAGGCTAACATCATCTACTTTATATTTTATAGAAGCAGTTTCAACTTGAAATATTTCAGTAGAATCCTTTGAAACTGAAACTTCTTTAGGTTCTAAGATAGATTATGGTACCTTTTATTTTGGAATGTATTTTGAATGCACATTTTTCAGTGAATGTGATGTAGCTTTAGTTGATTTTTGTTTCCCTCTTTCATCCTTTATGATCCTTTCTGGGTCAGAGACTGGAGTCACAGGAGGTGATCTCTGATTTGTTCTTGTATTAGGTAGTCTTGAAACCCCTCGTACTCTTTACGGAGTTGCTAGGTGAACCAATTACAATCAGAAAGAGTGACTAGTTTTTATTCACCTTAGTACTAGGCATTCATGAAATTTTTTTTGGGAGAATATCGAGTATAGAATCTTCGTCTCTCGACAGACGCACCAAAAGATGTTAGCGTTGGAATCATCACTTAGATTGTAAAAGCACCTAACTAGACACATATTAAACTCAAGGTATTTTCTTATAGTTGGATTATGATTTGGAAAGTGTTTGAGATTCTCACACACACAGAAAAATTAAAGGGTTTTAAATTTATAGATCAGTCACACATATGAGGGTACTACTGTTTGATGTGATAGAAAGGATAAGTTTGTATTCTAATGGTTAGGAGAATGTGCAAGAACAGTGGGTCTATAGAATAGAATTCCACTGTTAAGAAGAAAAGAAGACAAAATATTTCAGACCTATAATGCATTGATGAAAGAAGGCTTCTTCAAGACTTACAAGAATATCATCATACATTTAAAGTCTTTTGTAACACAGAAAGCTTATGAATAATTTCACCATACATATCTTATCCATAAAGCTTTTAAAACAAGACTTACAAAATTAGATAAACATGTACAACTATACCACAAGATTAACAAAAACATGAAACAAAATATGTAGATCATAATCTGGAACGAAATTGTAAAGTATGGAAACACATAAGGAGATAGACAATACACACATCAAATCACTCATGTCCTCAAGAGTGTATTTAGATATCATAAGCTCAAAAAATGATGCATTGAGATGAACAACCAACGGACCCTTTCTTCATTGCTTTAGATAGTATATATAAAAAAAGGTGTTTATTTAATACTTCCAAAAAAAGTGAAAGTCTGTTGTAGGGACTTTATTATGATCTGCTACATATAGTAAAGTTTATCTTAAACATAACAGAAAAGTAATTTGAAATACAATATTTGGTTTGCACATGCATGAAGATAAAACATGACAATCATGGAGATCGAAATGGCCGAGCTAAGGTGGCTGACTGCTCGTTGTTTCCTAGAAAAAATTCCTCCACAAAAAGTGAAACTACCAACTAAAAAGGACACCTAGACCTTTATCCACAAAAGTGTAGGAGTAACCAACTAAAAATGACACTTGGAAGATAGCTTCACTGGATGAAACTTGGAAAAAACCATTACCACTGAGGCTGTTGCATACACTTTATCACCACTTAGTCCCATTCCTTGAAACTATAACAAAAAGCTACCTTTTCATCTTCTTATACAAATTTTGAAAATAATATCTACTTTTCTGGAAAAGGTAGTTATTTCTGATAATTATGTAGATAGGCAAAAAATGATATGGTTCTTTAGATTTTTATTGTTTTAGATATTCAATTATTAAAGATCTAATATATAAGCAAAAATCCTAATAGCTTCTGCCTTAGTGACCCTCTTATTTTGATTTCTCTTTTGTACTTGCTTTTTCTTCTAAGCCTTCTTCTTCCCTGGATAATTTTATGGAATTTCATCTATGTTTATTATCTCATCTCTAAGAGTAGGATTGACTATGATATTTCTTGCTAGACTGAGCTTATTCTTTGGTTTGGTATGAGGCCTTTGAATGTATGGATTATGAATGTATGAATGCCTCCTTCTTCCATGGATAAATGTTCTTGATTGCCCCTCTTCAAACTCTGTTTTAGTAAACTCTGTTTCACTGCTCTCTTCCTCTAAATATGAGTATGAGTGGATTATTGTTTTATTTTTTCCTTTAGCTGATGAAATGAGAGATGACTAAAGCTAGGATATAGTTGTTTCTTCTGATGTAGTCTTCAAAACTTTAATTTTCCCCTTAGGTGATGTTTTTAGAGAGGAAATGACTTGTGCCAATGCTGGTTCCTTTGCTGTTGGAGTGGCATTTTATTCTTCATTACTTGTCTAGTCTCTTGAACATGGATTGGTTTTAATGTTTTAGGGGTGAATTCTATTGAATATCCCTTTGTTAGAATAATTTTCTTCTGCGTTTATTCTTTGAAGAGGAAGCTACCTCTTCCTTGCCTTTAGACATAGCATTCTTGTCAGGTAGAGTAGCATTTTTTTAAAGCTTGCTTACATGCTCCTGCCTAAAAGACTCCAGGGTTTGTGGCTCCTTAGGTAGTCTGTATAAAATTCCTTGGTTGGTTACATCATAGGTATAGGAGTGGTGGTTTGAACTCTAGCTCTCCTAGCTAAGTTCCTTGTCTGTCTGCTTGATGGTGATGAAGATTGAACAATTTTTGAAGGGGTCAATGTAGGTGCAGGAATTGAATGTTCTTCTTGGGTCTTTTGTTTTAAATGCCTTCCTACCCTTCTCCTTGAATTAACACTGTTGAAACCTTCATCTGCTAGGAAATTTTCCCATGTTGTTCTCTTCTTCTTCAGATGATAAACCATAAGGAATTTGATTAAACCCCCATGATAAATATTTTGAAGAGAATAATTTGGGGTTATTTTTTATTTTTGAGACATTTTCAACAAAAAATTATAGAGGAAAAATGGTAGGTTCCTAGGTTTAGAGCCTGAAATATGAGCTAAAAACCTCATCTGATATTGATGCACTGTGGAAAGCCTTCACAGGTGATATAACGTTGCATTGTGGTAATAAAATCTTGTGATTCAGGACTAAAATAAGAATGTGAACAGTAGGGGTCCAATCTACATTTTCATGCTTAGGCTTAAGATAGGGATTTAAATCGGCTTTAAGAAAAAAAATTCTCGTATACGAGGACTTACCTGTAGCTGACAGCTGGGTAGCTCGTGCAATGATGGTCTTTGTGATCCTGAAGGTCTAAGACCCCAACTTGACTTTCTCTCCATTGAAAGACTCGGCAAATTCGTGAGTAATTGCAAAGTTTTCTCCTGAAAACTTCTTCAAGAACCAATACCATCCACTGCTTGGAACAATGGCTTTGCACGGTGATCAACGAAATGGGTATTGGTCGGTTCTGAATGGTTTACCTTACCACCTTTACCCATTCTATTAACAACTAGATTAACTGCTAATGCACACCTATAAAACTATGAACAACAAACCTCCACGAAGCCCTAATTGCTGGCACAAGGTAACAAACTTCTTGCTGGAGGATAAGAAACTGTTTGTCGTAGCTTTCTCAGGGTAAATGGAAACAGAGATTTGCATGCTCTTAATCATGACGAGGTTAAGTGACACGAGCTCAAATGATTTAAATTTTGGTGCTAACTCATTCAACTGAACATTTCACTCCATTGAATAATTAAACTAATTGCTACTCATAATTCAACTTTGATATATTCTTTCACCTTTAATGAGTAGCATTAGATTTAACTAGCCTTAGAAAATAAAATAACCAATCTCTTTTTAATGAATCCTCCAATTAGAAATATCCACCTTTCAAAAGGGTAATACCTCTTGTTCTAGCAGACCTTCAATTGTTCCAAAGAGAAGTGTCTTTTCACCTAATCAATGCCTCTTTACCTCCTTGTACAAATTCTAAAGGAAATAACTACTTTTTTTAAAAAGGTAGTTATTTCCGTGTTTCCTGGGAAACCAGATGTTCTGAAGAAAATAGCTGCGTTTTTAGGAAAGATAGCTATTTTTGTGTTATTCCTAAAATAACTGATGACTCTGACATTTTTTCCTTAGCCTTGGATAGAATATATCATTATGAATAAATAATACTTCTCAAGCTAAACCTATGACCATAACTACTCAAAGTAGTTAAAAGAATTATTTAAAAGAAAATTTACCCTAATAACTCCAAGACACAAAAAAAACTATTGGACTCAAACATTTTTGGATTTTGTTTAAAAATGATAAAAACTTTGACATATTTTAACCCTCCTTGGCCTTCAAACATATGCTAAGGGACAAGAGAGGATCAAAGACACAACTACAATGATGACTAGACTTTGAAAATTTGCAGTGCTAATAGTATGAAGCTTTTAACCAAGATGGGTTATGGCAGAAAGGGCCTCAGAGTTAATGGCCAAGTCACCATCAATCCTATTGAAGTGAAGGAACCACCATGATATGAAGGAATAGGTTATGGACATGAAGAATTTGGAGAGTGCTCTAAAATTGCTGAGGCAAAGAAATCATCAAGTACGGATTTCATGCCAAAATGTCTCCTACAAAGTGATGGTATGTCACACCATGATGACAGTGAAGGTGACAAGTTGTCTCCGCAAAGAGATGAACATTCTAAAGGACATTGAAAGTCCAATTCTCCTCATCAAAATCACAACCCAAAAGTTAGGTAAAAGCATCATGGGTATTCTAGAAATGTTTTTTCTTATGATAATTTATGGAAAATGTTTCCTTGTACATTTTTTAATGAATTTGACCATTGTGTGGCTGAGTGTGAGCAGCGTAAAGAAATGGTCAAAAAATTGGACCAAATCATTTGGACGAGACATGAGGAACCTCTCTCAAGTTTGAAAGCTTCCTTATTGATGGACAAGCACATTAATTTTTGTACCCATTGCAACATCAATGGGAACTATATTGAAAAGTGTTGGAAAATCCATCTAAAACTTCATCCCAAGAAGGAAAAAGAGGTCGTGTGATCCCCTGCAAGGGGGGAAACAAATGAAAAAGTGAAAGCTGATGTAGTTCCTGAGCAACTTTTAAAGTAAAGCAGGTGCAAAAAGAGAACCCATAGGATTGGTTAGGTAAAGAATGGGTATACTATATGTACAATTTTTGTGCTTTAAGAATTGTAATTACCTGTTGTATATTCATGTTGGGTAATTTTTAAAGTGATGTCATGTGTAAATCACTTATATGCAACAATATATTTTGGAATTTAATGTTCTTTTTTGGGTTGTTGTTGAGTTAGTATATATGGAAATTTGAGATTTGAGTCTATGTCATGTTGTAAAAAAATTTTGGAGACCAAAATTTCTTTTTGTGGGAAGGCATGATCTAGGTGGATCTTTGAATGCTAAATTTTTAACTTTCTCAAAATTCCTTGTAAATGGATCCATTGTGTAGAGCTCAAAAAAAATTTTCTAGTGCAACTTTAATGGGAGAACACTGGTTCCTATGAGGGAGAAATCATAGTTTGAAGTTTTGGGTCAACACATGCAAAAAGTCAGAGTCAAAGGTTAGAGTCAATGTGAACGTGGCAGGGGCCCATATGGCCCTATGAAAATTAGACAAGTGGCAGAACCATTTATAGGCACATGGTCCAATGAGAGACAGGTAAAGGTGGACCAATAAAATGGGTTCCATGTGGCCCAATGAGATGGCACCATGTGGCTCAAGCAGAGCTATTCATGTGGCCATGAGCAGTTTGGAGAAATTTTCCTAATGAGATGGCACCACGTGGCCCAACCAAATCTAGTCATGTGGCCATAAGAAGTTTGGATAAAAAAATTATGAGGTTGTACACCAATCAGAATTGAACCCGTAATCTTGCAGCAAAAAACCTTTTGACATACCATTACACCATGAATGTGGTTCTTATTATCTTATGGTTTTTGCTTCATGTTATGGTGATAAGTTTGTTATTGGGAAAAATGTGGTGCAAATCCCGTCATATTTGGAGGCTTTTCCAAAGCCATCTCCCCCTCCATTGTTAATGAGCCAAAATTACATTGTTTCATAAATGTGATATATTAAATGGTTCATATTCCTTGGGATACAGATAATATATGGCAGAAAAAACTATGATATGGTATCATAAAACCAATAATGGATATGGAGTAAGTTACATGGGGATTTAATTTGCATGACATATATCAATGAATTTATTAGTATGGGATATGGTGGCATATGGATAATACATTTTATGTACATGGAATTTGGAGTATGTGGGTTTTATTATGGCGTGTTATGGTTTTAAAACCATAACAAAACATTTAACACTATGTTTTAATATAAAAAATGAAAATGATGTTGACGGGCAGATGGAACCTGAGACCACCGCTACCACAAGTTGAGTACGTTTTGAATATGAGCAGCGGATTCCAGTGGACTTGGTGCCACATTATGTGAGAGTTTCCCTTTTATGTTCTTTGTCTTGTTGTAGAAATGACTCTGAGTGAGAGTTCTTTGTAGGAGAACGTATCTTTTAGGAGAGACATCACCATTCAATGAGCGGGTCCTTTCTTGTATTTTCAATAGATTTGTACGTACTCAATATTTAGTTGTTGCACTTAATAAATAAACCTAATTGTCATTAGAGTATGGCCCAATGACGTAGTCCACACTGGATGAACTCCATTATCACTTTGGTGTTCTGATGTTTCATTGCTTTTCTCTTATTTTTCCATAGTTTGTATTTGAATAGTGCATGCTTCATTTATATTGTATAGTTTGTTTTAATTTACTTGTTCATACTTGGACACATACAAATGAAGACAATTTTTAAGACCCATTTTTTTATAACTTGTAAAGTGTCAGTTTGATCCTATTTTCAGATCAGTGATAGCTCCAAGAAATACTAGATACAACTTGTCTAAGGTTGGGTGGAGAGTTAGAGTCCTAATATTAGTTTTCAATGTGCATGTAGATCTTATATGACTACTTTGAATTGTTTATATTCCTATATAAGTGTGTCTTATGCCTTATGAGCGACATATTGCTATATGGATGCTTGATATGTTGTGTAAATGTTATTTTGAGTATCTGGAATGTTTATTTCCTTTAAAAGTGGGAATCTTGATTCATTTGGTTTAATACCAATGGGTCATTTGGTAGGGCCAAGTGGGCCAAAAATGATTGACACATAGAACTCCCAAAAGAGGCCATGTGGAGGGTGAGATGTCAGCATGATGCCACCATGACATGATGTCACCCCGATAGTTTTCAAAGGAGCTCAGCGAGAAATCTGATCCAAATTGGATCATTATATTATTTGTTATCCATCTCAATCCATTTAGAGTGGAAAAAGTGGAGGAATCAACTCATGAGACCATTTTTATTGGAGGGACCGAGTTTGACAAATCAAGGTTTGAAAAATTCCGAGAACATTTTGAGGCATCAAATGATGTTTTTTGGGGGTAAAAATTTAACGCTTAAAGAATCACCTTATCATGCTATTCTACACACAGAGACCTTTCCAATGGCACAAGAAGTGCGTCAATCAGAGCCTGTATTAAAAATTCATGTCACTCAGAAGTTGACCTTCTTGTTTTCACACCTATAGTTCGGGAGGATGCCACATCAACCCCCATTATTCATGGAAAAGAAGCTAGAAATTTTTTTTTTTTCTCTGTAAAATACTCTAGAAGAGTCTATTTTGTAACTATAGTTAAGAGTTTATGTAGTCAAAATTAACCACTAGTAGTCTATTAGGCTATGTTATAATCGAGCCACTAGGAGGAAGAGGAATTCCATTATTTGGAGAGAATTTTGTTCCATAATTGAGAAAATATAGGCATGAGAGATATGAGGTAGAGAACATAGAGAGGATCTATGCACTGTAGCAGCCCATGGGCCACAAACATTACTTCTTTGTACCTACAGGAATATTTCCATACAGAGAAAGAGAGCGAAGCGATCTCACCTTCCAGATGGGTTTTATCTCAAAAGGGTTTAACAGAGAGCATATATTGTGTCTTATGTGTGTGTGATATTATTTCACCATTCTCTGTTTTTCTTCATAATTTCAATTTGCATGCATGCGCTAATTACATTCAAATCTACAGATCTAGAATTGTAATAAAAATGTTAAGTGTAAAAAATTAGTATCTTAATATTTAATTATCAGATTTGTTGTGACAAACTGTTCAGTGGAATATCCATGAAAGTTTACAGATTATTTGGTATCAAATAAGGTTTCTTTTCGTATCCTTGTGGATATTTCAGGATCTTGATCGACGTGGCTGAAAATCGTAAAACCCTAATCATGTCCGATGAATATGTAAATGAACCTCGTGATCCTACATAGGTGAGGTTTTCGCAGCTAAAATAACACTTTGCGGATATAAACTGCAATGTAAACCTCATCATGGAGGCCCTAATAAATAAGCTAGGGATATTTGGAGAAGATGGGGGTTCAAATGTAGAGGACAAACCAGAATGGGGATCGAGATATCAGGAAGAAACAAAGAACCAGTCGAAGAAATAAACCACAAAAGATCAACCCAATTCGATTGTTGTGAATCAATATCTATTTAAACTGGAAGAAAAATTTGATATCAAGCCAAAACAAGGTGAGATCGACGCTCTGAAGTTGGACCACAGGTTGCAACAGCTAGAAGTTTAATTTAGTGTCCATCAAATTGAGGAAGGGCAAAAGATATCATTTGCATGACTGAAATTGGAGGGCCATGCACTAACTTGGTGGAAGATCCACACAGAAACCCTGAGGTTGGAGGGAGAACCTTCAATTTCTAAGTGGGAAGCTTTCAAAACCCTCATTAAGTCACAGTTTTATCCCATTGGGTGCCTGGAGGACTAATGGATCTGGTGTAAAACCCGAATGTACTCCTCAAGTATTTGGGGGGTCTGCATCGCCACCTGCATGAGAAAGTGATGTTGTTCAAGCCCAAATAGGTGGACGAGGATTGTGTACAGGAAAAATACCTAAAGAACATAGGCATGAAAAGAGCACAATCAAGTGGATTTAAGCAGAAGGAGCAATAAGACACTTTTGAGGAGGGGAAGAAGAAGAAAGAAGGGGGAAAAGATAATAAGACAACAACCACAACACACCAGTGCAAACATCCTAGCAACCACTACAACCATTGAAACCACTACAACATTGATGTCCATATAGAGGAGAAGTGTTGGAAGTTTCATCTAGAGATAAACCCGAAGAACAAGAAGAAATATAACAGTAAGAAGAATCTCATGGCCACTGATTTGAGCAACCAAGTTGAAAACAACTTGGATGTGGATGAGGAGATCATGTGTATGTCAGTAAAAAACGAGGTGAATTTGAGTAGCCTTCAAGAATAGGAAGAGAAAGAAATGAACAAACTCTTCCATATAAATATACAGGTCAAGAAGATAAATATTGATGCTATGTTTTACTTAGGATCATAGGTGAATCTCATTGCAATAGAGTTGGTCAAGAAGTTGGGACTAGAATTTCGTGATCATCAAAACTCATATCCATTTGGATGGGTAAATAAGGATGCAGAGATGAAGGTAATAAAACAATGTAGAATTAGATTTTCTATCATTGCTGATTTTATTGATGAAGTAGATCTGGATGTAGTTCCCCTTGATGTATGTGGAGTCATATTTGAGAGTCCATACATGTACATGTGAGGTGAAATATTCATGAGGATAGCCAATCAGTACCGGCTCATCAAGGATGGAAAATATTTCATCATCAACGTGCACAAATGCAAGTCAAAAATTTCACTGGTAAGTGCTAATCAAGTCAGTATATTGATTAGTTCTAGAAATAAGTATGTTTTGTTGTTTTTACGAGAAAGTTGGTCTAAAGAGGAGCCAATAAGAGGCAAGGAATCCCTAGATGGGTTTATTAAAAAAAAAGCAACAATTTGAGGATTTTTTACAGGAATACAAGGATGTGTTACGAGATCCTAAAGGGTTACCACCTAAGAGAGAAGTGGAGCATGAGATCCAACTATTTCCAGACTCCGCATTGCCAAATATTGGGTTGTACAAGAAATCTGTTATAGAAGCAAGTGAGGTGAGGAAACATCTGCAACAATTGTTGGAATAGGGTGTAATTTGATTGAGTACATCACCATGTGGGTCACCCATCATCATTGTGCCAAAGAAGGATGGGACTTGGCGTATGTGTATATATTACAGGGCATTGAATAAAATCACGCTCAAGAATAGATACCCCCTGCCCAGGATAAATGATATGTTAGATCAGTTGCAACAATCAAATTAATTCATCAATTTCGACTTAAGTCTGGATATCAACAAGTTCGAGTAAAGAAGAAGATACATGGAAGATTGCCTTCAAAACCATGAAAGGTTTGTATAAGTGGTTAGTTATGCCATTTGGCCTCTGTAATGCACCAAGTTCATTTTTGAGATTAATGAATGATGTACTACGCCATTTCATATATTCATTTGTTATTATCATTTGGATGATATAATGGTATATAGTGCTACCTAGGAGGAGCATACTTCACATTTGACACAGGTGCTGGAAACATTGAAGAAGCACCTGATGCTAGCAAATCTCAAGAAGTGCGAGTTTTCACAACATTATTTGGTGTATCTGGGGTATGTGATGGGTGGAGGAGAGCTGAAGATAGATCCTTCCAATATGGAGGCCATAATTAAATGGTCAATGCCTACTAATTTTTCTGAGGTCAGGATTTTCATTGGGGAAGCACAGTACCTGAGGAAATTCATAGCTTGGTTTTCAATGGTAGCAGCACTTATCGACACCATAACAACAAGTGGAAAGAGTTTCTATTGGGGAAAATCTCAGAAAAAGGATTTCGAGAAGCTAAATAAGAAGATCAGTCAAGCACCAATTCTGGCATTACTAAACTTACTACAACCTTTCGAAGTGGAGAAAAATGTGAGTGGGTATGTTATGGGAGTTGTCTTGATGCAGGGAGGAAGGCTTGTATGTTACCATTCTGAATTTTTTCATGGGGTAGTTTTCAAATACCCTACCTACAACAAGGAGCTCTATGCCATGGTGAAATTTGTGAAGAAGTGGAAGCATTACCTGATGGGAAAGGAGACAATAATACACACATATTACAACTATTACAGTACTTCCAGGCCCATAGTAAGCTACAACAGACCAATCATTACAAGTGGATGGGGTTTTTACAACAATTTCATATGGTGATCAAGTATAATAATGGAAACACAAAAAAGTTGGTCGACATGATGTCAAGGCCACCCACATAAAATATTACAGCTCTGGGGAATCTTATGCACATGGAGCCATTCACCCATGATGCATACAAAGAGACATATTCATAGGATGATGACTTCAAGGAGTTGTATCAACAGTTGTAGAGTCAGAGTCATGTGCATGATGGCGACAACACCATTGAATACCACCACCAAGATGGGTTACTCTAAAGGATGGATAAGTTATGTGTTCCTAAAGGTGAGCGTTTCTATTTGATTAGAGAAACTCACACCTCCAAGGTTGTAGGGAACTTTGGTGTAGGGAATAGCATGGCTAACTTGCAAAGGTATGTGTATTGGCCTAAGATGCAAGATAAGGTAGCTAGGTTCATAAGAGGATGCATGCTTTGTTGTACCAACAAGCCTAGCAATAGGAAACATGGTCTATATCATCCCTTACATGTACCTACTCGTCCTTGGAAATAATTTCTATGGAATTTGTGGGAGGTTTACTGAAAACTAGGAAGGGACATGACTACCTATTCGTGGTAGTTGACAGGTTCAACAAGATGTGTGTTCCGATGCCCTGTAAAAATACCATCAGCGGAAAAAGAAGTAGAAAACTTATTCTTTGGACAGGTTTGGGTGCACTTTGGGATACTAAGGAGCATATTTTCATACAAGGATACAAGACTTCTCAATGCATTATGGACTACATTTTGGGAGAATATGGATACAAAGTTGAAGATATATACAACATTCCATCCACAACCAAATGGAAATACATAATTAGTGAACATGACTTTGGTGCAACTTCCAAGGGGATATAACCAGAAGCATTCGAAGACCTGGGATGAAAATATGGTATATATACAACATTATTATAATAGAAAAGTCCACACTTCCATAGGAAAGTCCTCATTTGAGACTTATTTTTATATTTTCCACCTTCACCTTTGGATATTGGATATGGGTAGCAAGGAGGAGTGAGGGAAGATATTACAGGAGATTATTTAAGGGCTGAAAATTTTATATAGAAGATCGAGCAAATCCATCTATAGGTACAAAAAACATTGCAGAATTCATAGGAGAAGTATAAGGGCAGACATGATCATCACAGAACAGAGAAGTCATTCAAGGTGGGAGACAAAGTATGGTTACAATTGAATAAGGAGAGGTTGCAGGGGCCTGGTAAGAAAATAAAGGCTTTGAGGTATGGTCCCTTTGAAATACCATAAAAGGTGGGTGATAATGCCTATCAAATCAGTGTACCACCATATATGCGCATTTACTCAGTTGTGAATGTAGAGAATTTGAAACTCTATGAGCCTTCCTTGCTAAATCAGGAAGAGGAACATGTCCTACATTATGTGGAGGATTTGGAACCAGAGGCTCATGCAGAGTTGATGGAAGATACATTTTTGTAGAAGAGGTCTAGAAATACAATATAGAGGAATCATGACCTTTGGAATATTGGGTTGAAGGTACAACTTCCAGGCAAAGCTAAATGGTACACCAGAGAGAAGGTGGAGGAAAACTTACCTCACAACATTCAGTAAAATATTTTGGGGACGAAAAGCCTCCTAAAATGGGGAGTGATACGGTTTGGATCATTATATTATTTTTCATCCATATCTATGCATTTGGAGTGGAAAAAGTGGAGGAATCAACTCATGTGACTGTTTTTACTAGTTAGACCTAGTTTGGAAAAACAAAGTATGAAACCTTCCAGGAGAGTTTTGAGGCATCACATTTTTTTTTGGGGGGTTAAATTTTTTTTCACTCAAGGGATCACCTTTTCATGCTTTTCTACACACAAAGACCTTTCCAAAGACATAATAAGCATGTCAATCAGAGTCCATATGCAAAATTTATGCCACTTAGAAGTAGGATGTCGCGTCAACCCCCATTATTCATGGAAAATGGGTTGGCCACGTATTTTTGATGTAAAAGACTCTAGAAGATTCTATTTTATAACTCTAGTTAAGAGTTGATGTAGTCAAAATTAACCAGTAGTAGGTTATCAGTCTGTGTTATAATCGGGCCGCTGGGAGGAAGAGGCATTCCATTCTTTTGAGAGGATTTTGTTCAATAGTTGAGAAAATATAGCCAAGAGAGATATGAGGTAGAGCACATAGAGAGTATATGTGCACTATAGCAACCCATGGGCCATAAACATTACTTCTCTGTACCTGCAACCATATTTTTAAACATAGAAAGAGAGCGAAGCAACCTCACCTTCCAGCAGTGTTTTCTCCTGAAAAGGTTTCCCAAAGAGCATACCTTGTGTCTTATATGTGTGTGAGTTTATTTCTTCGTTCTCTATTTTTCTGCATAATTTCAATTCGCACACATGCACTAATTACAGTATACATATAGCTATGTAAATTTCCAAAGGGGAAGGTTTAGGTGAAATTTCATATATATGTGTGTGTGTGTGTGTGTCTCGGACCTTGATGTTTTCTAGTGGAGGCAATAAGAGGAACTCTTGGTATTTTAATCCCAGGATTACATGGAAATATGAGCCCGTTCAGTGGTAAAGTGCGATGTGTGGAGTATTTAATACATACACATATATATGTATATTATCCAAATCACGAGTGTGTATCGATATTAATATATATGTATGATCCAAGCCTTGGAAATGGGGTTCATGCATAATTATGTGACATAGGTGAAGGTGGAAACTACTGAAAAAAATGACGTGGACCCATAGGCATATGATATCACATGTTGTAGAATGCCATGTGGAGAGTATGTGGGGGCCACATGGAAGGTCATGATGAAATGACATGGACTAGTACGCTAATCTTTTAATGACCATACATTTTGATCTAGGAATCATAGGGTGCCACATGGCAAAGGTATTGATGAGACAGACATAATGGAATTGTTTATTCTAGGCTTTTAAAAGTTTTAAAAGGGTTGAAATTTTAAAATTAAAGAAAAAAATATTGAAATAGATTTAATTTATATTTATGAGTACATATAATACAATATTTATATACATAGAAATTTTGAACTTTATTCCCCAAGCTATGTTGAACCTAAGTTGGGGAAAAATTCATTGTTGAATAGAAGGATGATATTCTCAAAATAGGAATGTTACTTCCAGGAATGTGCAAGAGCCAATCGATTTTTTATGGCTCATAGAATAATTTATTCCCTCCACAATTGTATCCCATCCTCAATCTCCCTTGAGCTTTGAAAAATCCTATAAGAAATCTTAGAATCCTTGTTACATGATTTATTCCAAACAATGGTGGAAAGTAAACTCATGTTATTTTTAAAATTTGTAAAGAAGATGCCCCAACAATAAAAATGTTGAAGGGGGAAATGATGTTGTTGCTTCTTATGAACTCATACAATTGAACTTCCAATAAAAACCAACCACCATTATTACATAATTGGAGTCACTAGTTGCTCTACTACTATCTATTTATCTTGAAACCAATACCTATCCATTATGATCACTCACTTTATTTAGTAAACTCAAGTTTCATTCTTCCATGCAATTGAAAACAATACAAATTTTATTACTGTTATCTATTCAAATTGAAACCAATATCTTTCCATTAAACCCGCTCACTTTTTTTAGTAAATTAAATTTTGTTCTTCTACTATGACATTAAATAATTAATTAACTTGTATATATGATTCTTTACTAAAAAAAGGATTGATATTTGTTAGTGAGTGAGAATGGTTGGCATAACTTGTGAATATAGTTCTAGTAGAAGTAAAAGATCATCGAAAACGACATTCTAATGCGTTGTATATTATTACTCATCTATAATTTTATGATGATCTCGACCTCTTCCACTCTTAGGTAATTTTAGACGCGTTTCTTTTGCAGTGGATACCGAAATGCCAAGTATGGCTCGTAATAATCTAGTTTACAGGGATGCTTTTTTCTTTGTTTAGGGTGTGAATTTAAGGTTTTCATATGGTAATCCCCCCATATCCTAATCTTATTTACATCTTACCAAATCCAAAAGTTATGGAGTCATATTTCATAGTTCCTTCAACATGGTTCTCTCAAGCTCACTAGAAAACTCTACCAAAAATTTAGGATATTGTTTACATCAAATAATTTATAAAAATTAATTTTTTTTAGTCTTCACCAAATCATTTATAAGTAGGTTACAATTGTCATAGAATATTTTTTGCATCAAATAATTTATAAAAAATAAGGAAAATTAAGGATTTTTTTTTCGTTGTCAAGTTGGTAGGTAGTGACGTTGGGATTTTTGTTTTTAATTTTCAAGATAGCAGGTAGTCACGTTGTCAAGAGTGAACTTGAAATAGGTTGTGATTTTTAAAAAGCATGTGAATTCCTCAGGAAAAAAGGATTAGCAAGTGCAGAAAATAAGGCTATACGAATTGCATATGATGGGAGAATATGCTCCTATATCCATGATAGCCATATTGGTGTACTGATTGAAGTAAATTGTGAAACAAATTTTGTTTTTAAAGGTGATATTTTCAGGGAACTAGTTAAAGACCTAACAATGCAAATTGCTTCCAGTCCATGAGTTTAGTATCTATATATGGAGGATGTTTCAGAAGATGTTGTGAGAAAGGAAAGGGATATTGAAATGAAAAGGAGGATATCCTAAAAAAGCCAAAAAATATTAGGGCAAAGATTATAGATGGTCGCATTGGAAATATACTTGGGGAGTTGGTTGTTCTAGAACAACCTTATATTAAAAATGAAAAGCGTATTGTGAAATATCGGGTTAAGAAAAGAAAAAAAAAAATTGGGGGAGAACATTAAGGTAAGAATATTTGTTCGATAGAATCTTGGCAAAGGTTTGAAAAAAAAATCTAATACTTTGTAGTAGATATTGTTGCTCAAACTGCAACAAAGTCTTCATCCTCAGTGCTAACATAAAAATCTATTGTTGGATCTGAATCAACTGCGAATGTAGGAGAGATCAAATCTACTGGAGAAAAGAAAACAATGGTTAATTTTGTTGCATTAGACAAGAAGCTTGGTGAGCAAACGGGGGCAGGAATGATGGATTATAAAAAATATCTTACAGAAACTGTGGGGACCTTGTAAAAGCTTAGGAGTTTTTGAGGAAGGTTTTTCAAATTCTAACAAGAATTCAGGTAGAATAACAGCTGAAGGTAGAGTAGGTTCCTATATTCATGTTTGAAATTCTACCTAGAGGCCCTTGTTTCAATGGGCAGGTTGAATTTGGAGGTTTTTGCTTAGTTTTCCTTCCAGGTCAAATTTGGAGGCATTTGCTTGGTTTTCCTATCAAAACATAAATAACGTCATACATTTAAGTACATTTAAGCTACATTTGGAGTAAATGAAACATTTTCTATCTGCCTTTTCAATTCTCGCTATTTTTTTTTCAGGCCTTTCTTTTCCATCCTGCCACAGTTTTCTTCTTGGCCAACTATCAATATTAATTTCACCTCCATTAATTTGAAATATGGCCTCCAAACTCTGCACATGAGGAGCATATTGTATGACCAAAGAAAAAATGAGGGAGAATAATTTCAAAAAAAGGAGGAAGAATAATTTCAAAGAAAGGAGCTTCTCTAACACACCTCCTGAACTAGGGAAATGATTGATAGGGGAACCCAATTCTCTGGGTGAGAATGGGTTCTAAAAATAGCATTATTTAAGTTTGGTTTTTGGTTGGATTGTTCACAATGCATAGAGTATTATTCACTATTTTCATAGGTCTAGTAATTTTCAATGGTGGTCCCAATTTATACATAAGTAGGATCATTATGTAATATGTTGATTCCATGAATTCCTTTAAGTGCCAGATAACAATATCACAAAAATTATATACCTTTTCCATATTTCAAGGTAATATAACAATATTGTGCCAATAATAGTATTGAAATGATTCACTAATTTCAAGACCTAGATATTTTACTAATAGCTCTTAAGGCTTGACATAAGCTCGGTACGAAAAATGCAAGTTCAATTAAGGTTGGGATCATTGCTTGGTTTCCCACATAAAAAACATTTGGTCACATATGGTAGCAATCCATAATTATTTAGGAAGAGATATACCCTTGAATGACATCACATTCTATTATCACCCCAGTTTACTTAGTAAACCTTTGTGTGAACATGCATTAAGGAATCTAGGGTGCATGATGCCAATCCTTTCCACTGCATTATCAGGGACATAATCATTATAATTATTGTCAGCATTATATGCCTACTGATTGGAGTATCTCTAGGACTAGGATAGAATTTTTAAGTATGAGTCCCAATTTATACATAAGGTTTTTGCAATATCTTAGAACGCCTTAATGGTCTGACAAGGTCGTATGACCAATTTATTCTAGTGTTAAAAATTGTCTTGTACATATTCTAATATTTCTATTATCATAGTTAGATAATTCTTACTAATCTCAAAATCACAACTTTCATCCCTTGCATAATGTTGTATGAGACATATATAGTAGCATTCCAAAGTTTCGACTCAAGTTGTTTTGCCACAGATTTCCTAAGCCTATGGAGTTGAACTCCCTTACAACCTGTAGGTTATCATAACACAACTCTAGACAATTTTTCTTCCTGATAAGGGCATCTAGTGTAGTCGTGTAATGAATAGTTTTATCATACGGTTGATCTCATGGATAAAATCTACACATAGGGGAAACATCCCAGTATAATTACTAGCACCATGCAAGAAACCACTTTGAACTTGGTAGGGTGGCCCTCTTTGGAGTCCTTGCAGTGTCAAATATATTGATAGGGATGTATGCTAGATTGGAAGGTCTATTGATTATTATTCATTTACTATAGATGACTAATAATCCATTATCTAGAGTGAAAACCACTAGTTATTTAAATGTTATTTAGGTTTTCATTAGGTTTTCATCTTACCTAGTAGGAGACATTCATAAGGGACTAAAATTTTCACTTCCTCATAATGACCTTGAATTTAGAGTAGTTGAGATGTAATGTAGTTTATATGAAGGCCAAGAAAAATTATTTTATCACAATTTTTTGTCCATGCATCACCCTAAGGAATTGTGGATGTCATCCTGTTGGGTATTGTCATGCATATAATATTTATTTCAAGCTTTAGGACAAGTAACTAACCTCTTGATGTAGGTATACAAGTGTTTCTATACGAGTTTAGGTAATGGAGTGACAAGACACAACATATGATATGTTATATGATAGCATGCCCCTTACAATACCCTACAACATACACTCAAAAGAATATATTTGTTGGCTAAAATAATCATCCTACACATGAACATGCTCTAATTAAATCGTTAATATCTATACAATCCTTAAAATGGGTACAAAATCACAACGTAGTAATGTCTATATAAGGATACATAAAGGCATGTCTACAATCTTGATTTCCGTCATTGTATACATCACTTAGAATTGCATTCAACCATACTTCTGATATACAACATATTGTTTAATGTCATTATTTACATTCCACATTCAACTTGACAAAAAATTTAAGGATTTACCATGGTATATCTAAAACATTATTTTTTTTATCACGTGTACCACTCATAATTGAATTCAACCATATTTTAGTGATTTGAATGATATACCATATAAAATTTACAATTCAATTTCATTCCTTGCATTTCTTTTTTTTCATTTGACTAATATTTTTTCCTAGTAGCAAAGGATACCTAAGTGCATATCATTCAACCCTAATTTATTAACACAATCATGGTATCCAATAAGACATGACATTTATCTATGCATCATAATATACCATATCAATATACAATATAAACTTAAACCTATAAAATATGAAATTTAATGCTATTCATGGAATTTCATATGACCTATATCTAACACCTTAGCTATAAGTCTTAATTATCCACACAACACAACTCTATCTCAGGTCTTTAATATTAAGTGTATGCAATAATTATCACTCTCATTTTAATGCTTAAGTGCCTATTGCAATAAAATGGAACTACTCTCAAGCCCTCGTCCGACGCCATATCACAACATATCTATACCTTTTCCATGTTTCAAGGTCATATAACAATATTGGGCCGATAAGAATATTGAATGGATTCAATGTATTAAGGCTTGACATAAGGTCAGAACAAAAACTGCAAGTTTATTAAAGGTTGGGATCATTGCTTGGATTCTCGCACAAACAAGATTTGGTCACATATTTTTGTCAGGGAAGACATAATAATATTTTTTATTAAATTTAATAACAATAGTATTTACTTTGTATCCCCTGTAGGATGTATTTTTTAAGTTCAACAAGAAAATCAGCACCTACACTAGTGTGGGACCACAGGTCTTAGCAGCACCTACACTGGTGTGGGATAAATTTGGTGCATGTCTATTTTAGTTATCCCTTAATTAAGATGGACAATAAAATGTAATATAATCTCAAAATAAATTGTAATAGTTAACTGAGTGTGATAAACTCATTTAACTCATGAATTTCAAGTTGAGGGTAGTTGGTGAGGCATGCAAAGTAATTCTAGTTATAACAGAGTTCGAAGTACAGTGGTGCATTAGTTAATGCAGGTTGTAATCATTTTAACTCAGTTAAGTGAGTTAAACTCAATTGTTCTAGTTGTAACTGTTTGATACACTATTGAGAGATCAAGTGAATCAAATATTATTTAATTCACAATCAGTGATCTCACATGCAGCTGAGTTTTTACTATTATTAGGTGCATGCATGTCAGTTCCAGTGGAGACCCAGTTGAGATCTAGGTGAAAGGGAAGTTGACTATCAGTCGTAGGATTATTGGGTTGCACCCATGCAACCAAACACCCATTGGATTTCCCATGATTCTTGCGCAATTTAGGAAGGCCAAAATTCCTATGGAATAGGAATTGCATTCCACACAAATTGCGCAAGAAAGGCAGGCTGTCAAGAGGCATAAAATTGGCTAAGTATTGCTCAGTTTTATCCAGGATAGTGTGAGACAGTTAGCTGAGTACAGGAGGGATTTTGTGAGAAGAGTTATATGCAATTGTTTCATGTATCCATGCTGAATATACAATATAAGATAGTGGGGTTTTGAGCAACAAGATTTCCCTGGGAAATTATCTGTGTTGTGGTTTGATTGATTCTTCTTTGCTCCATGTGATTGGAGATTGTGTTTAATTTATGCAATTGATTTGTAGAAGCGATTAAATATCTAGCGTTAGTATATTTTTAGATTGGATTGAATCCATGATATACATATTGTTTGTATAATTTCTCCATGGTATCAGAGCATAGGAAATCATAATAGTGAAGGAGGAGCCGAGTTTGAGACTGAATATAATTCGAATTTGCAGAAAGAATTTCTCGGTGCTATAGCTGATTCAATAATGAAATGGATTTAAATGTCTCGAGTTGGAGTATGCACTCGAGGGCAGCTCCAACTATATTGCTTGGAAGGACAGGATGGAGGCAGTACTTGAATACAATGGCTTGAAGGAATTCATTGACAATGATGTTCCTAAACTCGCTATGATAGATGCTGCAAATATTGATGCATGGAAAAAGAAAGTGGCAAAGGTGAGGAGGATCCTATTGGAGGGAGTACGAGACCAAATTGTCTCAAGTCTCCATGGAAAAGTGACACCATATGCCATGTGGAAATGTTTGATAGATCTATTTCAAATCAACAATGACCATAGGAAATTGGCACTGAAATTTAAAATCAGGAAGATCAAGATGGAGAAAAGAAACTCCATGCCAAAATATTTAACAAAGTTTTTCTAATGTCAGGATGAGCTGGGGAGCATTGGCATAACTGTCACTAATGATGATTTGGTGAGTTTAGCTGTCCTAGGACTTCCCAAGGGTTGGCATAGTTATAAATACTCTGTCAATGGAAGGAAAAAGCTACCAAATTGGAAACGAATGTGGTTGGATTTGGTGCAAGAGGAGTTTAGATGGAAAAATAAAGATGGATCTTCATCTAAGAATGAAGATGAAGAAGATTTTTCTTTGGCTACCAAGGGGAAGAAAGGGAAGGGGAAGAAATTCCATTCCAAATCCAAGTCCAAATATGGAAAGAAGCGTGACATGTCGAGGGTGAAGTGTTTTCATTGTCACGAGCATGGGAATTATGCTACTAACTGTCCACAAAAGAAGAATAACAAGAAGGCTAGAGGATCTGTAGTTGGTGAGGCTTTAGCCTCACAATTTGAGCTTGACTTCTCATTGATCGCATGCATGGTGCAAGTGCATTGGGATCTATGTGGTATTTGGATAGTGGTGCTTCCTTTCACATAACGAGAGACAAGGAACTTTTCAGTATCTTGGAGGAGAAGGATCTCCATATGCATATAGAAATGGGTGATGACGGGTGGTACAGTTCTACCAGGATTGGTACCATTAACTTCCAGACACAGTCAGGTAAACCCTTTCAATTAAAATATGTAATGCATGTACTAGGTTTGAAGAAAAATTTAGTCTCAATTGCAACGTTGGAGGATAGAGGTTATGATGTTGTTTTCAGAGAAGGAAAATCTTTACTGTGACACAAAACAACAGGACAAACCATGAATATTGGGATTCGAGTTAAGAATATCTAAAAGCTAATGTATATGGCTGAGTAGCATTGATGGGAAAGGCGGACAAAGTGGTGAGCCGAGATGAGGGCGAGTTATGGCATAAGAGATTGGGCCATCTTCACCATGGAGCCTTGAAATTCATGCAGTATATTTCTACGGGTCTTCCCAAGGGTACACTTGCGCAGTCATACACATGAAAGGGATGTACTATGGGAAAATATGTAAAGCCCACCTTTCATGAGAAGGATAACCAAGCCTCAGGGATCCTTGAGAGAGTTCACACAGATGTGTGTGGACCATTCTATGTTGCTTTGACAACAAAACATAAGTACTATGTGATATTTGTTCATGAATTTTCTCGTAAGTGTTGGATCTACTTCATGCAGAAGAAAGATTAGACATTTTCAAAGTTTCTTGAGTTTAAAGCACTGGTGAAGAAAGACAAGGGGAAGCAACTGAAGGCTCTTAGGAGCGATAATGGTGGTGCGTACATCTCTAACGAATTCAAGAAATTCTACAGCAAAGAAGTAATTTGAAGAGAACTAATAGCGCCTCATAACCCACAACAGAATGGGGTCACTGAAAGAAATAACATAATGATTGTGAGTGCAGCAAGAGTGATGTTGCATGATCAAGGCCTACCGATGCATCTGTAGGTGGAACCATTCAACACAACAATATTTGTGCAGAATTGTTGTCCTCATAGGATACTTGGCATGAGTACACCAAAAGAGGATTCACTAGTAAGAAACCCAATGTTTCACATTTTAAGATTTTTGGCTCACCTGTTTATGTGCATGTGACCAAAGACGCCAGGAAAAAGCTGGAACCAATAGCTGAGATTGGGATTTTTTTGGGGTACACTGATACTCCCCACAACTATCGGGTGTATTGTCCAAACAACAGAATGATTTTTATGCGACGGAATATAAAATTTGATGAGGAGAAAGGCATGCGATTGTCCCTTGAAAGGGAGTTGGATTTGCATGAAGAGGATGAACTCTTTGTTCCCAAGGATGGGCCTCAAGATTTGGAGCAGCTACGTGCGGAGGATCATGGAGTGGGAGAAAACACTCATGCAAAGCCATCGATCAGAAATGGTAGAAGGCGCACCATGAAAGCTGTCAGATTTAGACTTGATGATGCAGAGAATGTAGGAGCCCCTACTTCACAGCACAAACATAGACAGTCTCCAGACATGTTTACTGGATACATGGCTCTTATGAGAAAATGTATTGTGACTAAACAATCTTCCTTTCAAGAGGCAATGCAGCAACCAATTTAGGTTGATGTAATGGTGGAGGAGTGTGACTCCATTGTCAAGAATAGTGCATGGGAGATTGTCCCAAGACCGGTCGGTAAATCAGTGGTTGGATCTAGATGGATCTACAAGGTAAAGAAAGTTGCTGATGAGAGTGTGGATAAATACAAGGTAAGATTTGTGGCTCGGGGGTTCTCATAGATTGAGGTGATCGATTATGATGAGAATTTTGCACTAGTTGCAAGGTACTCTTCCATTAGATCCATCCTTTAAATCTCAGTGCAGATGGGCTGGTGCATTCATCAGATGGATGGAAAAACTATGTTTCTTAATGGCATCATTGAGGAATAAGTGTACATAGAGTAGCCATAAGGTTTTGAGATCTTCGATAGTGAGTCGCTTGTGTGTCGACTCAAGAGAGCACTGTACGGGCTGAAGCAAGAACCTCGTGATTCGTACACTCGGATAAACATATTTTTTCACCGGACTGGGCTTCACCAAAAGTAAAGTTGATGCAAATGTATACCAGATTGTGGTTGAGGGTAAGTTATCGATTATTGTTCTTTATGTTGATGATCTAATTTTGACTGGTGATGAGCAGCTAATACACTCATGCAACGAGGATCTTGAAAGGGAGTTTGAAATGAAGGACATGGGACTCCTTCATTATTTCCTTGGTTTGGAAATATGGCAGCGGGATAATGAAATTTTTGTTTCTCAAGGAAAGTGTTGAGCCCTAGAATTGCCTTCTCTTTTACAAACCTTCACTTCATTTCATCATTCTTTTATCACTTCATAAGCCTAAAATCAATGAAGAATGATTAGGATTGCTTAAAGGTTACATGCAATTGATTAACATATTGTATTTTCATGGTTTTTTCTGTTTTAATACTTTTGTGCAAAATAGCTACAAAATATAGACGTTCCGTAGCCGATCAGGCGTTCTGCAGCTATTTTAGTGTTTAAATAGGTTACAGGTGTCGTCTAAGGGAAAGAAGCATATGGTTGAATTCCAAAACTTACCTACATCATTCCTTGCCCTCTACGAAGTCTGAGCAAAAATTTGCAAGTGGTTATGCACGTGGAGGAAGCCAAAACTAAGAAGTAGACTTCTACAAGGACAAGGACTTTGCAGATGTCTTTAGCAAAGTACGAGTCCTCAACAGGTGTTCTAATTCGATTTTGATTGAAAAAGACACCTATGCCTATTTCTACTCAATGACACTTATGTATTTTGCTTATAAGAATAACTCGGTGAACCGAGAGACAGTTAGCTAGTTGATGTTTTGTTGTTAAGTCCTCCAAGACTGTAATACTCTGTTTTCTGAGCATTTTTCCTTTAATGAAAGAAGTACAACTTTAATACATGATCTAAAGCAATCTTGAGGAGATTCGTGTGCCAATCTGATGGTAGAGGGCCCCTACTGTCCGAAAGGATTTGTGCATATTTTTTTAGATAAGTAACTTTAGCTTTGTTTCATTCTTAATTTAGGTAGTTTTTCTGAGCATCATGTTTTATGTTTACTTACATCGAATATTACAGTCAATCCTATTCTCATAAACTGTTCCAATATATCACTAACAAGTGAATGAGATAGAGTTGTAGTATTTCGAAGCTTAATTGCATATAAGCTCAGTTCTGTTCATTGTATTTCAAGTTTTATTAGCTAGTTGTATTCTAGTTCTGTTAAATTAGACTTAAAGGCCTTCATTATTTACAAACTGCTCTTGTTCTTAATTTCTTTTAACACATCATCATCGTATGGAAAAGAATTAGTTATATCATTTTGAATTTCTTGACTATTCTGCAATTTCTCATAATTTTACAAACAACCCTTTTCCAAAGCTATTCGTGGAGATCTCTAACCCTTGAATGAGGCTTAATAGTAACATTTTGAGTTGCAGAGTGGGTTAATTCTAATGTCATAAGTTATGTTAGCATAGGATTCCCTACTAAATTGCAGATAATATTTTCTCAAATTATTCCAACAAATTTCTAACCATGGATAAGATTTTCTCTGTGATATTGTAAGTTATTGTTTATTAAAGAGAACCTCATTACATCAAACTTATCCTTTTCTTAAGTTGTTCCAACATACCTCTAATGAAATGAATTGGACTGAGTTAATGTTATGAGTTACTTTCCTTGTCAAGCTTTGCAATTTGTGAATTAGCATTTTATGTTCTTAGGTGTCATACACAGTTTAGAGTGGATTTTGTTCTGTTTTAGTGTGATCAGTAACTTCTCTTTGCCAACAATTTATTTCTTTTCCTCTTAACACAAAAATACAAAAAACCAAAAACACTAGAAAAACACTAAACACAACAAAGTAGGAAGAAGATACCTAGGCACATATACTGCACTTCACTTCAACAGTTTACTAGCCCTGGTTGAAAATTTATGACATCAATTTAGGAACACTAAGTTGAGTAGACATTTTGGCGCCATTGCCGGGGAAGTGTAACTAGGTAACCTTATTTCTTACATCCAAAAAAAAAAAAAAAAAAAACAAAAACTTCAATCACCTACCACACCCACTATATCATGTGGTGCAGTAAGAGCCACACATCCACATCATGAGTTCGTATTTTTGCAGGTAGAAGAAGAGGTGACAAAGGAGGTTGAAGAAATGGATGGAGATGATGACAATGAGGAAGATCCTTTTGGATTTCCCATTCAAGAAACTGATATCAATGTTCAAATGAAGAACATCCATCCATCTGTACTTCCTAATTTCAAAGGTATGAGATTAGAAGACCCGGAAACCTTTCTTTTTGAATTTGAAATAATTTGTAGATCTTATGGCTACTCATTGCACATGCAAAAACTGAATTTGTTTCTGGCAACATTGAAGGATAGAGCTCTTAGATGGTTCATGACTTTAGGAAAAAATTCTATAAGGACATGGGATGACATGAAAAGAGTATTTTTGGAAAAATATAAAGGTTATTGCATGCACCATGACCTTAGAAATGAAGCCTTTAAGATGAACCAAACCGAGGATGAAAGCCTAGAATATTTAGTGCAGAGATTTACTTATAATATCAAAAGATCTAAATTGCATAATTTAGGATCAGATGCATTAAAAACTCTCCTACTAAATGATATAAAGGATGAATGGATTGATCTTCTTAATCTTGTGGGAAAAGGAGATGTCTATCGATTGTCATTTCAAGAAATTTGTGAACTATGCAAGAACATATCAAGAGGAAAAGCAAAGTGTGTAAGATCCCCTCAAGATCCATTTATGGCAAGAGTAAGTAAGTCAGCATCAAGATTGGTAATTCAAACTGAACCTAACAATTTGCTAAACATTCTTGGTAATTTAAATGAACAAAATGACATGCTAAGAATGCAAAACAAGCAAAAAGTTGCTTCATTCATATTTTGCCCTAAATGTAGAAAGAAACATGCTTTGCATGAATGTCCACTTGATAACATTAAAATGTGTAAAATTTGTGCAGGATCACATACCACTGAAGATTTCCCATCATTAATAGGGTTGAAGGAAATTTACCAGAAGGATAATGGAGCAAATCAAGCACAAGAGAAACTTTCTTATGTAGCTCCAAGAGGACTATGGCAGCCTCATCAACCCAATACGATGCAATATCCTTATGCACGGTATCAAGGTTATGCACAACAATCTCAAGGTAATTGGAAAACACCCTTATATTTAAACCCTTAGTTAAAATGAGAGGGGTGGGGGGGGGGGGGTGAATCAGTTTAACATATTCATGGACTTTTAAAACTTTTCATTAAACTTTATTAACACCTTCATTTCATGATCAACATAATATGTGAGCAATCTTTATTTGTGAGCAGCGATAAATAAGCAAATTAGATAATGTACCAATAAGCTTAATATGTGAGCAGCAAGTATTAAGCAGAATAGATATACCATATCAACACACAGACATCATGCATATAGACACCAGATATAAGTGGAAACCCATAAAGGGAGAAAACCACATCTTATTATTAAGTGATATCCATCTCCTCTCACTAATTTCCATTTTCTGTGAGGGCACAAGAAGCAGAAATTTCATTTCAATTTCCGCAGTTTACAACTGTGCGAAGCCCAACCCATCAATTTTCTCAGGGCACCAACTCTAAGGTGAGGCTCCAACCTTAATCAACTTAACTGAAATTACTGTTACAACTGACAAATGTTCAACCCCATATATTTTCTCGTACCACATTGCTGGAGGTCTCAACCTCAACACCACAATCACATTTTATCAAGCTACAACTTGATGTGGAAGCACCAACTCCCATCTATTTTCTATAGGCACCAACCTACAGGAGGCTCCTACCTCAGTCAGCTACAACTGACATCTATCAAGCTACAACTTGATTGGGAAGCTCCAACTTCCTTACTCTTTCAAAGAGAAACACTTGCTGATTTACCTTGGATATCAGCTCTGTTCTGTTCCATATTCTCTACTGTTCATCTATTCTCATATCTGCCCTGTATCATCTCTACATCTTCTCAGATTCTCTATCAGATTCTCCTTCTTCTCTGCTCAGCTCCTCTTTCTTCTCTGCCTCACTGCTTCATTTCTGCATTCTCTTCACTCACTCTCTCTAACCTCTTGCAACTTTCTTATTTTCTTCAACTCTCTTCAATTCTGTTGCACACTCTCTTCTTCTCTCACTCTCTTTTGTCAACCTTCTCCCTTTGGATATTACCCTGTTTTATACAAAATGGCTTCATAGCTGTTTGTATTCTACTGGGAATTCGAAATGGAAATCCATGTCTCTTTGCCTTCTACCTTCTCATTTCTTTTATCCGCTCATTCAAAAAATATAACTGTAGGTACCAATTTAACAATATAGTGGGATATTTTTTCTCTTTCGAAGAATTTCCAATGCATCACAACAATATAAATTAAAAATCATTTACATTCAATTACAATGCAAACTCTAGATCACTCATTCAGCCTCTTGGCTCGTTGCGCATTTGTCTTTTCTTTGACTGTGTCTTTGTCCCTTTTGGCTCTGTTTGTTTCCTTATTCACTGTCACAGGGTAACAGCCATATGCCATACATTTGTAACTATGCTTTTTATATTTGGTCATTTTTTCTATACATATATATATATATATATATATATATATATATATATATATATATATATATATATATATAATTAAGACTTCCAAATCCTGGGCAAATTCCAACGCTGCATACATAGCAAGTGTCTTGTTGATGTGGTGAGTCTCGCTCCATAAGCCAAACATACACACCACGCCTTTATTTTATGGCCCCGATGCCATTGCACACATCGCAATCATTTTATATTAACAACAATCACTCCTCCACCTGGGTCATGGAGCGTTGGTCCAATGCACTATGGCATATCAACAGCACCGTTAATAATCGTTATATTAACAATTACCCTCCACCTTAAGCCGAGGCCCTTGGGTCCATGACCACGCAAAGACATTTCGCTCGGCTCCGATAACGCAATTCCGGGAGGAGTCGGGGCTGCAGGCCTCCATTGCACTACCAAAAGGCGGACCCGATCTAGATTATGTGCCACAGTTTTTGTTTGGTCTTGGGTCCAATCCCAATCGGAGATCGCAATTTTATTTTGCTCGATTGACATTTGATATGTATGGACCCGACCATGTTTTATATGGCGGAGTTTATATGACTATCGCGTCCGGCTTTGCCAATCGCAATCGCAACTCTTTGTTTATATGTTCCACTGCACAATTTTTCTCTGATGCGATTAGTGTATTATCCTTCGACTGCTTCCGATTGTGATTGATTGCAATCGCAACTCCTAGTTGCATGTTCCGATACTCCACCCTTTTCCGATGCGATCAGTCACTGTTCACCAGAACTCAATTATATATGAATTGTAGTTTATATGCCCATTGGGTCCGGGCTTTCAATCGCAATCGCAACCTGTTGCTAACCTGTTCCACTGTCAATTTTCCGATGCGATTGGGTGAGGGTTCCACAACATAAGACTTTTGTTTGACTTAAATCCGAACAAACCTTTTGTATTCTTAATTTCGCATCCATAACTATAATATATATACGCCCATCGGGTCCAAGATTTCATCGCAATCGCAACTCTTTGTTTACCTGTTCCGCTGCATAGTTTTTCTCCGATGCGATTGGGAAAGGGTCCCACCTTATGGTACTTTGGTTCTTTCGATCATAAAGCGCTCCATATAGATTAATATATATGCTTTAGACCTTTGTGCATAAGGCGCAATATATGTAATGCGCTGCATATATATATATAAGCTTTATGTTTTAGCTTTAGTGTTTCCTCCAGCGTGGGTAACGATTCCCGGAATGAGATATATATATATATACTTTGCTGCTCCAATCTTTAGTGTATCTTCCAGCGGGGTTAGTGATTCTCGGAATTTGTTTATATATATATATATACCTACCACTTGGGTTAAGATTCCCGGAATTGTGTATCCTCCCGCCTGGATTACGATTCCCGGAATTTTCTCTGCCTCTACTGTGATAACGGCTCTGCCTCTGGCTCTGATAACAACTCTGCCTCTATATTCACTGCCTCTGCCTCTGCCTTAGCTGTGCTTCTATCTCTGTCTCTGTCGTTGCTTCCGCTCTGCTGTTTGACTGTTACATTTCGACATTCTTCTTTCTCCTATCTCCTTTGCGCTTCTTACTGCCTCTGCTACTTGTTTGCTGCCTCTGCTGTGATAACGGCTCTGCCTCTGTCTCTGATAATGGCTCTGCCTCTATATTCACTGCCTCTGCCTCTGCCTTAGCTGTGCTTCTATCTCTGTCTCTGCCGTTTCTTCCGCTCTGTTGTTTGACTGTTACATTTCAACATTCTTCTTTTGCCTGTCTCCTTTGCGCTTCTTGCTGCCTATGCTACTTGTTTGCTGCCTCTACCTCTCTGCTACTTTGCTTCTCTCTTTGTTTCATCTGCTCCTTGACTGATGCTACTCCTTAATTCTCCTTTTGTTGCCTCTACTTCTTTAAATGACCCTGTCTCTGCTGCTCGACCCTCTCTACATCTTGCTGCTATGCTGCTTTCTTTTCCTTGTTGCTGCCTTAGGTGTTCCTCCTTTGCCATCAATGACAACATTTCCAACAGTCTCCCCTTTTGGCATTGATGGCAACACATCCACCGATAGCCCAATGCTTCCTCCAAGTCTTTCTCTGGCTGGCTTCTTTTAGAAGACCCTTTCTTCTATTACCTGCTTTTCCTCCCCCTTTGACATCAATGGCAAAGGGTTGCACATTTCTCAGTGTAGATTCTGTGTTTGCATTTCTTCTCTATGATTTGTGTTTAGATCTTCTTCTTCTAAATTTTTACCCTTATGCTCCAAACTGGTGTAAAAGAGTTCTTGAGAGAACACTTTTGTGGATTATTGAACTTGTCTATACACATTAAGTCGATACCATTCCGAAGCATAGACTCCTTGCACTTGTATAGAGAGGAGGTGATGACGGCCATATATAATCAGACTTGTATAATAAGAGATGCATTATTGGATCAAGACTTAAATATTGTGAATGCTCCAAGTGACATATCAGGCTTGCTTCAACTATACTTCAGTCTATATCTGATGTAGTGCGCCAATATATTTTTGTTGAGGAAGATTGTAGATGAGATAATTTTTCTTCTGAAATACACATCTGTAGACAACATCTGTTCAGTTGTTATGATGCCAATATATATTTTATTGCTGTGGTTCACCTAAACTACCTATTGTTTGTAATCTGAGCTACACTGCTGACAAGGATAATACACTTAAAGACTGAAAGGTCCTTGTTGCAGTAAATACTTTGTGCTGAAGTAGGATTTAGATGAAAAAAAAAACTTTTGAGCTTCAAATGGTAATCATAGCTAGTCCTTTATTCTTCAGATACTTTGATTGTTCTATCAGAATGAACTTCCACAAAAGCATATTCAAGAGGTTTAATTGAAAACTCAGCAAACATACTTCACATAGTTTTGTAACTGATCTTTAAAAAGAGGCCTTGAAGATATACATGTACCAACTTCAGGAAGGCATGAAATTATATATAGAAAAAGATATTTCTTCGGTGCTCAATATACTACTTCAAGTGTAAATTAGATACTGATCCTTTAGCACTACTACTGCCCTTTTCATGCTGAATGCAGATAACCCTAGGAATTTTACCTTGATGCATTCTTGCCATAGTCCTTTGATCCCGAGGACCTGTATCATACTACTGCTCTATGACGACACTTGATATTCTGTTGATAGGCATGATGCTTGTACCTAAACACCAATTGATATTACTTTGATAAACCATGCAGAGATTTCAATTCAACTTGCACATTAACCCATAATTGATGCATCCTTCATAAATTCTATTATTGATCTTTCCACTATTCACACCAACAATCATCAATATATTGAATCTGATCTTGGCATTATTTACCACTCTTCTTTTTCTGTCCTTCTATTCCAAAGAAAGCCATTGCATGTTCCTTTCTAGGACTGCTCTAGAATCATTGCTGCTTTATATTCAATTCAATTTTTCTAACATAAATATTTTCAAGAAGACATCTTCAATTTCTTTTCTATGAATCTTCATGGGCTGATTACTCACTTAACTGCATTTCTCCAAGTGGACCTTTTTGCAGATGAGATATGTAATGAACTGATGATAGGCACCTTTCTTACTCAACATTCTTAATGGGGTTCATTGTTAATTCTAGCAGTATGATGCATTCTGTGATCATCCTTTAATGTGTTGATATCTTCTTAGCTTACGGTTCATTACTGATGTTTCCTCTATCATCATGGTTGCTTGTTGCTTTTTCTCCTTCTATCAATCTGTCAGCTATTTAATACTTCAAATAATCTTCTTGATCTCATAGCTGTTCTTATTACATGGAGCTCTTCTCAGATTGCTTTCATGGGGTCTATTTATGAACTACTCTCCCCCTGGGATGTTGCTTCATATATATTACTGGATGGATTTTTGCTTTGCTTCCTAGAGCATCTCCCCCTGAGACTATGATGTTTTCATTATGTAATTGAGATAATAGGCTCCCCCTTTCTCTTTTCCTTCCATACTTTAATGGGGTTCTTCATAATGTCTGCACTTCTCTTAAATTCATAGTTTTGTTTGATTTGCTTTGTTTCCAGCATCTGTCTAGAGTTCTTTAGTATATATGGCAGTTTAAAGTCCTTTGCTTTGTGGTCAAGCTTGAGGCATACATAACATCTTATTTTGTCAAAGTAAATTTGAGCTGATGTATAATAATTTGTTCCCCTTCTTGAATACATTTTACAATCAACAATTTTATGTCCAAAATTATTGCATGCATAACAGTAGCCATGGAAATGATTTGTGTACCTAGTGAAAGATTGTCTTTTCCATTTGCTTGCTTGAGGGATTCTTCTCTTTTGCTGCATCCTTTGTTGGTTGGACTGGATTGGCTTTGTATTACAATATGCTGCATTATGTCCTGGTTTATGACAAGAGAAACATGTGCTATTTTTCATAGGAGGGAGGAACCTCCTTTGACATCTTCCGAATTTGTTCAATTCATCCTTAGGAACATATGAGCCTTTAGTAGTTGATTTTTTCATCTTCTCATTCTCTGTTCTTTCATGTTGCTGCTTGATTCTATTTGTTTCTCTGAAACTCATGTTCTTGCTAGCTTCTGCTTCTGTAGGAATTTGCTGAGCTGTTTCACTGTTCTTTATAGCTTTTACAAAAATGATTTTATTGTTATCTTCTGCCTTGGACTTACTGGTTTCTCCTTCATATCCTATCCCAGCCTTTATGAGAGGAGACCTTTGAGCATTTATAATTTGGTCCAGTTGTTCAGAGCTTTTCATTTGAGGAGTATTCATTAATAAGTCTCTTTGGGCCTTTTCTAATTTCTTTCTTAGGTTCACTACTTCTTCTTCCAATATTTCACATTCCTGACTTTTCTCTCTCATTTGTTGCAGCAGAGTGTCTTCAACTTTCCTTGCTTCTTCAAGTTGTGTCTTCAGGCCAATAATTTCCTTCTTATCTTCATATGCTTTTTCATCACATATTTGCACCAATGTCTTAAAGTCTTTGTTTTCATTCTTCAATCTTTCTATTTCAGTCAAGGCTGTATCAAGTTTGGTTTTTTCTTCAACTGTAATTTCTTCAGGGAACTGAATTCCATTCACACTAGCAGATACTTCATTTGCTGGAACATTTTCCTTTTGACATGAATTTTTCTTCTTCTTAATTCTCTTTTCCTTCTTGACAATGCAGTCCTCAGTGTCTACTCCATG
Organism: Pinus albicaulis; assembly: GCA_034641835.2. Lineage (NCBI taxonomy): Eukaryota > Viridiplantae > Streptophyta > Pinopsida > Pinales > Pinaceae > Pinus > Pinus albicaulis. The sequence continues at coordinate 790,554,609 of CM076572.1, read as the reverse complement.
CTTGAACTGCAATCTATCCCAGATTTCTTTTACAGAGTCTAGATCCATTATCAACTCAAGGTCCTTGTTATGAAGACTGTCATATATCACACAGTTTGACTTGGCATTCCTTTGTTGTTCTTTCACCGTGGGGGAGTCTGTGCAGTAACCATCACATACAAGCTTCCATAATTCAGGTTCATAAGCCAATAATCCTGTCTTAACCTTATCTCTCCATTCAGGAAAGTTTGTCGTACTTAACACAGGTACATTTTGATAGTCCATGACTTAACCAGATCTCCTTCAAGCTATTAGGCTTGCACCAAAGGAACCTGGCTCTGATACCAATTGTTGAACCCTTAGTTAAACTGAGAGGGGGGGGGGGTGAATCAGTTTAACATATTCATGGACTTTTAAAACTTTTCATTAAACTTTATTAACACCTTCATTTCGTGATCAACATAATCTGTGAACAATCTTTATTTGTGAGCAGCAATTAATAAGCAGATTGGATAATGTACCAACAGGCTTAATATGTGAGCAGAAAGTATTAAGCAAAATAGATATGCCATATCAACACATAGACATCATGCACATAGACACCAGATATAAGTGGAAACCCATAAAGGGAGAAAACCACATCTTATTATGGTTGTGATGCAAAGGCAAGCTCCAACTCCCTCTCACCACTGATTTTCTGTAGGCACCAACCTACAGGAGGCTCCTACCTCAATTCTGCAAGCTACAACTTGCAAGGAAGCTCCAACTCCCATCAATTTTCTCAGAGGCACCAACCTATGTGGAGGCTCAACCCGTCAACTACAACCGACATTTTATCAAGCTACAACTTGATGTGGAAGCACGTACTCCCAATATATTTTCTCGTGTGCACCAACCCACAGAGGCTCCAACCCTACTTTCACTAATAACCCATATTTTATCGTTACAACTTGATGTGGAAGCACCAACTCCCATCTATTTTCTCGTAAGCACCAACCTACAAGAGGCTCCTACCTCGCCCCCTAAATGACATATCAAGTGCTACAACTTGATAGGAAGTCTAAACTTCCTTACTCTATAGAGAGAAACACTTTACTGATGCATTTTGGATATTAGCTCAAGTCCGTTCAACTGCCCATTGCTCATCTATTCTCATATCGCCCCGTATCATCTCTCGCATCTTCGTATTCTCTATCATCTTCCTTCTTCTCTGGCTTCAACCCACTTTCTTTCCTCTCGTCTCATCGTTCCATTTTGCATTCTCTTCACTCACTCTCTCTAACCTCTTGCAGCTTTCTTATTTTCTTCAACTCTCTTCAATTCTGCTGCACACTCTCTTCTTCTCTCACTCTCTTTCGTCAACCTTCTCCCTTTGGATATTACCCTGTTTTATAAAAAATAGCTTCATGGCTGTTTGTATTCTACTGGGAATTCGAAATGGACAACCATGTCTCTTTTCCTTCTGCCTTCTCATTTCTTTTATCTGCTCATTCAGAAAATATAACTGTAGGTACCAATTTAACATTACAGTGGGATATTTTTTCTCTTCCGGAGACTTGCCAATGCATCACAACAATATAAATTAAAAATCATTTACATTCAATTTCAATGCAAACTCCAGCTCACTCATTCAGCCTCTTGGCTCGCTACACATTTGTCTTTTCTTTGACTGTGTCTTTGTCCCTTTCGGCTCTGTTTGTTTCCTTATTCACTGTCGCAGGGTAACGGCCATATGCCATACATTTGTATCTGTGCTTTTTATATCAGCGCTTTATATATATATATATATATATATATATATATATATATATATATATATATATATATATATATATATATATATATATATATGTAACTTCTGACTTCAAATCTGGGAAAATTCCAACGCTTTACACACAGCAAGTGTCTTGTTGATGTGGTGAGTTCCATAAGCGGAACATACATACACCACGACCTTTATTTTATGGCCTGATGCGATTTCACACATTGCAATCGTTTTATATTAACAATCACCCTCCACCTTAAGCCGAGGCCCGTGGGTCCACAGACCAAGCATCACATTTCAATATAATCGCAACAACGTTTTATATTAACAATCGCCCTCGACCTTAAGCCGAGGCCCGTGGATCCACAGACCAGGCGACACATTTAAATACAATCGCAACAACGCAATCGGAAGGAATTTTGCTTATGCCCCGATTGCACTACCAAAAGGCGGACCCGATCTAGATTACGTGCCACAGTTTTTGGTTTGTCACGGGTCCAATCCCAATCGGAGATCGCAATTTTATTTTTCCTGATTGAAATTTGATATGTTCGGACCCGACCATGTTTTATATGGCAGAGTTTATATGACTATCGCGTCCGGCTTTGCCAATCACAATCACAACTCTTTATTTATATGTTCCGCTGCACAGTTTTTCTCCGATGCGATTAGTGTATTATCCTTCGACTGCTTCTAATTGCGATTGATCACAATCGCAACTCCCAGTTGCATGTTCTGATACTCCACCCTTTTCCGATGCGATCAGTCATTGTTCACCGGAACTCAAGTATATATGAATTGTAGTTTATATGCCCATCGGGTCCAGGCTTTCAATCACAATCACAGCCTGTTGCTAACCTGTTCCGCTGTCAATTTTCCGATGCGATTGGGTGAGGGTCCCACAGCATAAGACTTTTGTTTGACTTAAATCCGAAAAAACCTTTTGTATTCTTAATTTCGCATCCATAACTATAATATATATACGCCCATCGGGTCCAAGCTTTCATCGCAATCGCAACTCTTTGTTTACCTATTCCGCTGCATAGTTTTTCTCCGATGTGATTGGGAAAGGGTCACACCTTATGGTACTTTGGTTCTTTCGATCATAAAGTGATCCATATAGATTAATATATATGCTTTGGACCTTTGTGAATAAGGTGCAATATATGTAATGCGCTGCATATATATATAAGCTTTATGTTTCATCTTTAGTGTTTCCTCCAGCGTGGGTAACGATTCCCGGAATGAGATTTATATATATATACTTTGCTACTCCAATCTTTAGTGTATCTTCTAGCGGGGTTAGTGATTCTCGAAATTTTTTTGTATATATATACCTGCTGCTTGGGTTAAGATTCCCGGAATTGTGTATCCTCCCGCCTGGGTTACGATTCCTGGAATTTTCTCTGCCTCTGCTGTGATAACGGCTCTGCCTCTGGCTCTGATAATGGCTCTGCCTCTATATTCACTGCCTTTTCCTCTACCTTAGCTGTGCTTCTATCTCTGTCTCTTCCGTTGCTTCCGCTCTATTGTTTGACTGTTACATTTCGACATTCTTCTTCCGCCTGTCTCCTTTGCGCTTCTTGCTGCCTCTGCTACTTGTTTGCTGCCTCTGCTGTGATAATGGCTCTGCCTCTGGCTCTGATAATTGCTCTGCCTCCATATTCACTGCCTCTGCCTCTGCCTTAGCTGTGCTTCTATCTCTGTCTCTGCCGTCGCTCCTGCTCTGCTGTTTGACTGTTACATTTCGACATTCTTCTTCCTCCTGTCTCCTTTGCGCTTCTTGCTACCTCTGCTACTTGTTTGATGCCTCTACCTCTCTGCTACTTTGCTTCTCTCTTTGTTTCATCTGCTCCTTGACTGATGCTACTCCTTAATTCTCCTTTTGCTACCTCTGCTTCTTTAAATGACCCTGTCTCTTCTGCTCAACCCTCTCTACATCTTGCTGCTATGCTACTTTCTTTGCCTTGTTGCTGCCTCAGGTGTTCCTCCTTTGCCATCTCCTTTGCCATCAATGACAACATTTCCAACAGTGCAGTAAGAGCCACACATCCACATCATGAATTCATATTTTTGCAGGTAGAAGAAGAGGTGACAAAGGAGGTTGAAGAAATGGATGGAGATGATGACAATGAGGAAGATCCTTTTGTATTTCCCATTCAAGAAACTGATATCAACGTTCAAATGAAGAACATACATCCATCTGTACTTCCTAATTTCAAAGGTATGAGATCAGAAGACCCAGAAACCTTTCTTTTTGAATTTGAAATAATTTGTAGATCTTATGGCTACTCATTGCACATCCAAAAACTGAATTTGTTTCCAGCAACATTGAAGGATAGAGCTCTTAGATGGTTCATGACTTTAGGAAAAAATTATATAAGGACATGGGATGATATGAAAAGAGTATTTTTGGAAAAATATAAAGGTTATTGCATGCACCATGACCTTAGAAATGAAGCCTTTAAGATGAACCAAAAAGAGGATGAAAGCCTAGAATATTTAGTGGAGAGATTTACTTATAATATCAAAACATATAAATTGCATAATTTAGGATCAGAGGCATTAAAAACTCTCCTACTAAATGATATAAAGGATGAATGGATTGATCTTCTTAATCTTGTGGGAAAAGGAGATGTCTATCGTGTTAGTATGAATTCTTCGTCGAAGCGTACGAAAAAGAACCACTTTAGCTACGCATAACTAATAGCCCTAACAACAATAATGGCTGCAAAACATCTTCAGATCTGCAATTAGTAGTTAAAGTGCTGCAACAAACAGATCTATAAATGGAAAGATATTAAGCAATGAAGTAAAGAGTTTGCTCCATGCATCCAACAGACAAGACAAGAACACGATTTTTGAATGAATTTTTATATTACAGGGCACCTGGGAGGAAACAAGAAGGTGTATCCGGATCTCCTCAATGGGATGGGTTCTTTGTAGTCCTCAGCACTTCAGATCTAAGCTTTCTCTCTCTTGTAGATGTAGAAAACCCAATGTAGAAGGTAGAGCTCAATGGGAGCAACAATGGCAGAAAATGAGACCGAGTGTATAGATCCGGAGTGATCTAGTATGCAACAAAATGAAGAATGAAGGGGAAAACCCTCCTATTTATAACAAAATATTGGGTCATTCTAGATCTTGGTGCATGATTAAAATAATGTTAATCAAATCTAGATCCACCTCTATGGAATATTTTATTATTATTTGTTGGAGGGAAAAGGACTTTGACTTGGGTCAAATCCCTTGATTAGTGAGGAATAAATAAATAAATGATTTATTTATCCTTTTAAGGAAGTGGTTGGGATATAATCAAATAAATAATGATTTATTTGATTAATAGTGATTGATTTGGTCATATTTAACAAGGAATATTATTCAAATAATTATTCCTAGAAAATAATAAGATAACTATGGGTGTATCTCATTAATTTCTTTGTTTTTGGGTTAAACATGACTGGGAATAATAATTAAATTATGGTTTAATTAATTATTCCTTTTGGGGTTTTCTTAATTAACATAGTGAAAGCAGTTTTACTTGGGGTAAAACTGGTCTTACATGGTGTACTTGGGTCCATCTAATGATAAAAGGTTAGATGACCAAAAAATGGTGTAACAGATTGCCCCCCAGCGTGCAAGTGTCAGGAGCAAATCGTATGACCGAAGTACGTTGTAAGAATACAATCACCAGACAACAAAAGGGGATGTCAGAGAGAGAAGTGTGAGGTAGATAGTGTGTTGAAGGACTAGACCCTGAGGAGACGAGACTCGCAGGTGCAACAAGTCTCTGTTATGAGAGGGTACCTGTGCTGAAGGCGGCGGGGGAGGCATACCTATGCCCGCCGTGACAAAGTACAAAAGAATAGTGTGTCCAGTGAACAAGGGACCGAACTATAGAGTACAGCTGGCATAATCAAGAGCTAGATAAAAATACAATGAAGAGTCTCACATACATGCTGTGCCTGGGATAACAGCCAGGACTAGTACAATATCATCTGAGTACATGAGATAAATACAACCCAAATGCCCCCTGTAAATGGGGAAGGGCTCACAAAGTCTGACTGATACATGCAAATCATAAAGGTGCTGCAAGTGGCTAAGGCCAACATCATCAAAATCTGGAGCGGCATCAAAGGCTGCAATGAAGAGGTCATCCGGGCGTGTGGGGGGCTACCTGTAGGGCCACCCCCTCATGAGGGCTGAGACATCTCACACACGCCCGGGAATCATCAAGAGCTGCTGTTGGGTCACTGGACTATCCAGTATACGAATCTCGATCATGCTGAAAGGAGATGGAGAAGAAATCAAGTCAAAGGGAGGTGATAAATCCCCCTGCCTGATCCGAGGCACCGAACAAAAGTGGAAGCTGGAACCAAGGTACACCGCCCTCTAGACCTTGCTTCTGGAATAAATGTGCTGAGGTCGACAGAAGGAGGTCCGCCGTAGGTGAGGCAATGAGAGATCCCCAACTAAGGCACGAGAGAAGAGCAATAGAGCGACGGACAGACTGACACTAATGATGATGGTGGAAATGGGAAGGATGGAGTGGCGAATGGACAACTTCCCTTGTTAGAGCATAAAGGGCATGAATGACATGGCAGTGACTGACACGATATCGAAGGGGACAAGGGACAGTGGGGCTGAAGGTCATGACATGCGACACAAGAGAGGAACCAAGCAAAAAAGAATGGAGGGCTATAGTAGGGTGTAAAAGGATGCAGGATAGACTCCATGAATGCAATGATGACTCAACTCGGATGCTCTAAGCAAGGGCGACTAGATAATGCTGCCACACAGTAAAGGCCCCAATGGGGGGTCATAGAAACATGAGTACAAAGTGGGCACTCATGACGAAAATCGACACGAACATGGACGAGTAAGGGGGCAGCATGGTGCCCCCAGGTACAGGTGTTGTAGGTGAGGACATTCGATTTTGACTGGAGGTGAGGTAACTGCATGTTGGACGAATATGGGTCCTGGTGCAGTAGAAAAAAGGAAACAACAGATGCTGGCTATCTAAAAGAAAAAATAAATCATGCATTTCCGAGGGGAAATGCTAAGGGTAATATTTCTTAAGATAGAGTGCATTGCGAGGGTTAGGAAGGGGATGGCCTTCGAAATCCTCTAAGAGGTATGCCCCCTTTCCAAGATCCTTACTAATGATGTAAGGGCCTAGCCATAATGAGTCAAACTTCCCATGGCCCAGGACAACATGGGCCTGGTCATAGACTAGAACAAGGTCGCCTTCGTGAAAAGTGCGAGGCTGGACTTTTCGGTCATACTGAGCTTTGGTGCGTTTTTTGGCCGCTTCCATGGTTTGTAAGGCAATACGGCGGTCTTCGGAGGCACGCTAAAGCATGATAAGTCGTTGTTCTAGCGGTTGGGTGTCAGGGAGAAGTTCAACGGCTAGTTGCAGAGAAGGAATTTCACACTCGATCGGTAAAACTGCCTCCTCTCCAAAGACGAGGTGGAAAGGGGTGAACCCGGTGGTGGTTTTGACAGAGGTTCGATAGGCCCATAAGGCAGGAAAGAGCATGAGATTCCAGTTGGTTTTGTGCTTATTCACTGTTCGTTGAAGCATAGTCTTGAGGGTTTTGTTGACTGCTTCGACTTGGCCATTACCTTGGGGGTAATAGGAGGAGGAATATTGGTGCTCAAAACCCAATAGTGAGGATAGCTCACGCCATATCTCATCTTCAAAATGTCTGCCGTGATCAGAGACCAGTTGCTTGGGAACCCCGAAGCGAGCTATAACATGGTTAAAGAAAAAGAGGGCCGCGGTAGCTGCCGTGTTGTTGAACGTTGGCATGGCCTCGGCCCATTTGGTGAAATAGTCGACTGCCACGATGATATACTTGTGGCTACTAGAGGATGGCGGGCGACACTCCATAAAGTCGATGGCCCATTTACAAAAGGGACCAGTGGAAACGACCGGATGGAGGGGAGCTGGTGGAGCTCTCGCCTTTGGGGCGAAATTTTGGAAGTTGGGACAGTGTTTGACTGCCTCAATGCAATCACTGAAGAGGGAAGGCCAAAAATACCCGGCGCGCATTATTTTTTGGGCAGTAGCGAGACCGGAGAGGTGGCCACCGCAAGCGCCGCTATGGCAGGCATTAAGGACCTGCTCAGCTGCAGCGTGTGTGAGGCAACGACGAAGGACCGTATCAACCCCGCGACGATAGAGGTCGTCACCAATAAGAAGGTATCGGGGGGCTTGGTGTCGGATACGTCGACGAGCCTCACGGTCAAGGTGGAGGGCGAACTTTTGGGTTCGCAAATAAGTAAGAATATCTCCATACCACGGGTCATCGGAAGTAATGGAAAACAGGTGTTCATCAGGGAAATCGTCATTAACGGGAGGGTCTTGCGATCCGGTAGGTAATTCAGAAATAAGCTCAGCGAGGGATAAGCCTTTCTTACTTTTTGGGGTGACAAATTCAAGGTCGAATTCCTGAAGGATAACGACCCAACGGGCGTACTTCCCAGTAAGTATACGACGACTCAGTAGGAAGGCCATGGGGTTGGAATTTGTCACAACCTTGGTGGAGCGCAGGAGGATATAATGACGAAGTTTTTGGACCGAGAACACGATAGCCAGCGCTAATTTCTCGTCATAGGAATATGAGACAGGGGGTCCCACAAGGTTCTTACTGACATAGTAGATCACATGCTCGATGCCATGGTCATCCTCTTGGATAAGGACTCCAGCGACCGAATAGGTGGAAGCGGAGATATATAAGATGAAGTCCCGATTAAAGTCGGGAGGGCGAATTAAGGGAGCAGATGTGAGAGCCTGTTTGAGGGCATCGAAAGACTCGTGAGCATGGGTATCCCAAACAAAGGGGATATGGGAGCGTAGGAGTCTAAGGAAACCGTGCGCAGTGGTGGCGTAGTCAGGGACGAACCGACGAAGGAAATTAGCTTTGCCTTGGAGGCTTTGGAGCTGGCGGAGGGTACGCGGGATGGGGAGTTCAAGAATGGCTTGAACTTTCAAAGGGTCGAGAGTGATACCGTCCTTAGACACGATGAAGCCCAAGAGGCGGCCGGCAGGAACGCAAAAAACACATTTCAACGGGTTAAGTCGGATATTATACTTGCGACATCGGAGAAAAATGGTGCGCAAATCGTGTATATGTTGCGCCCGATGCTTAGAACGTGCCGTGAGGTCGTCTAAGTAGGCAAGGATAATATGAGCTAAGTCGTGGAAGCAATAAGACATGGCCCGTTGAAAGGTGGCGCCGGCGTTTTTTAGGCCGAAAGGCATGACCCGGTAAGCGAAAGTTCCCCACGGACTAATGAACGCGGTTTTGAGTTGGTCAGCAGGACGGATAGCAATTTGGTTGTATCCGGAAAAACCATCCATGAAGGATAGGATCTCATGCCCCGCACACTCGTCAATGATTTGGTCGATGAACGGTGTGGGGAAGTTGTCTTTGGGACAGGCTTTGTTCAGGTCGCGAAAGTCTGTGCAGACACGAATGGTGCCTTGTTTCTTGAGAACAGGAACGGGGTTAGAAACCCAAGTGGTGTATTCGATGGGGTAAATGAAACCAGCCTGCTTGAGCTTGTCGATTTTGGCTTTAATAGCGTCACGTCGGGAAGGATGAATGGGTCTCATCTTTTGACGGACTGGTTTGGCGTCCGGCCAGGTGTCGATATGATGCTCGACAATGGCAGGATCGAGTCTGGGCATTTCAGAATAGGACCAGGCGAAGATATCGCGGAATTCTTTGAAAAGCTTGGTGTAAGTTTCAATTTCTTCCGGGGTGCATTGGGCACCCAATGTGATGTATTCTTCGATTCCTGGTGTGGCCGAAATGTTAACTTTGATGGTAGACGAGATATTGGCCATGTTTCCTTCTTCGAAAGCATCAGGTGCAGGAATGGGGTTTTTAAACCAATCAACTACATGGGGAATGAAGTCTTTGGTTTCCATAGCGTATTGGTCGTGGGACTGCTGTGGGAGGAAATATGCGCGATGGTGCATATCATCCCAGGGAAAGTCGGGGTTGGTCATGGCTTCCATGATGTCTTCATCAGATTGGAAGATGGGAAGATTGGAGGCAGAAGGGACACCTGAGGGAGTAGTGGTGGGGAACGGTTCATCATGAGGAGAAGGGCTCATATGGGCGATATCAACAGACCCAAGGTCGGCTGAGAAGCTGAGGGGATCAGTATGTTGAGTGGCTGGTGAATTAGGTCTCAAGGATGATGACAGATACAAAATGGTGACGGAGGGCTCCGTTGGCTTAAAAGCGGGGGGCGGAATGTGAATGTCCTTGGGTCCGAGCGAAGCGGCCTTGAATTGGCGGTACAAGTCCAAGGAGGAACGGTACTCGTCAAGGCGGGGACAGAGGTGGGTGTAATGGCCGTGAAAATCGCACAAGGCACAAGGGTGGTTTGTGCGCAAGTGTTTGAGTTTTGGGAGGGAGGTGGGGAGAGTGACATGGACTTCTGGGAGATCAGAGTCGGGGAATGTCTCGTTGACCAGAAGCTTGAGGTGGGGCAATTCAGGACACATGTGAGTGGCATGACCGACGACATCACACAAAGCGCATCGAATGGCGGGCTTTGGTGGTCGTGGGTGGTTAAGGGATGTTGGGGGGGCTGGATCGTTATGGGTTGCCCCCTTTCGAAGACTTTGCTGACCTCTCGGGGAGCGCAGCCCACAACGGGGAGAAGGTCGGGGTGGGGCTTTCGAGCACGGTGGCTATCGGAAGGGAAGCGAGGATCGGTTGAACGTTGGCTCCATATAAGGTTTCGGGGAGACGGGGGGTGGCGGTGGGGGTCAAGGAACACGGGAGGCACGGAATGCCCAAGGTCGAGTTGAGAGGGTGGCCATGACGGGGACGGAGAAGATCTCCGGGGGAGGGGAGCCAAGAAGGGGATGCGGCTCCAGGGCGGGGGTGACGGCCCGAGAAAGTGCGGCTGCGAGATGGGCCGGGCGGGGGGAACGAGGACGGAGATGAAGGGGTTCAGGGATACCAGCTGCGGGGGGAGGGCCAGAAGGAGGAGGTCCGGCTGGCTGAGATGAATGGCTAGAAGCGGGTCGCGGAGGGCGGGGAGGAGGTTGCGGACTAGCCGAGGCAGGCCGCTAACGGGTGGCCTGAGACGATTGCATCATGCAAACATTCGACAAGCTGGGATCGGTAACGGGAGGGGGGGGAAGGCGAGGAAAAGTACCAAGCGGGGTAGAATCTTTATAGACGCCGGGGGAGACACTGGTCAAGGAATCGACGGTTTGCTTGTTGGCTACGGAAGAGATGGTCGGCTCGGAGGGGGTCGGAGACGGCAGCTCATGATAAGATAGCTGGTCAATGGTGACTATCTTTCCATTATGTGGAAAAGACATCTTGCGGAAGACCGCGGAGGGGACAGCAGACATGGCATAGGTGTAGCTTCGCCCCAATAGAATGTTGTAGTCTAAAGGGGCGTCAATGACTTCGACATAAACGCAAACGGTCTTACCGGCGAGAGTGATGGGACAGTTATGGAACAGGCCAATAGGCTGGGAGGCATGACCGTCCCACGCTCGAAGGGTGATCGTGGAAGGGGCCAGCTCAGGGGATCCGAGTTGCTTCCAAACCGAAGCGGACATCACACAGGTGGATGCCCCCTCATCGATTATACACCGGGATATGGTGGCATTCCGGATTTTGACAGGGATTTGGAAAGCAACGGAAGGAGGGAGAGGGGGATGGTCCGATTGGGTGGCGTCAAAAACAATCATTTGGTTGTCAGCAGGAGCGACGGAAGGGGAAGGATCGGAGCGCATCATAAGGATCTGGTAATCAGAGGAACCAGAAACGGACGGGGGAGTGGCTACATGGCTGTCGGGGGGTTTGGTAGCCATGAATCCCTGGTGAGGGGCAGGCTCAGTGAACACAGCTGGCTGGGTGGTGGCCACATTAGGAGGAGTATGAGGGGAGGTGTGTTGTCCGCGCAATGTGGCTTGAGACTCCCACATATGTCGCATCTGGGGTAAGAGAGGACAATCGTGAGTGTAGTGACCGTAAACACCGCAACACGAACAGGGCTTGTTTGTGCGAAGCGGCCTGTCCGGCCTGGGCGGAATGCCCTGAGGCGGGTTGCTAGTGTTAGGGTCCACACCAGAATTGGGTCCTCGGTTACCAGGGGCAGATGGGTTCTGGTTGCCTCTCCGCCTTCTTTGAGGAGAAGGGGGATTAATCGCACCCTGCTGTGCAAATACTTGCCCTGGAGGGGGTTGTAAGTGCTGTTGCAGGTTGTGAGGAGGCAAAGGAGGCGGAAGCGCATATGCTGGAGGAGCTGGCGCACTAGGCTGTGGATAAAAGTAAGGGTTGGACTGGGCGACATTGAGGTAAGCAGGAGGTTGGGAAAAAAAGGGAGGCATGCCGTATCCTGGATACATGTTGCCGGGAGGGGGAAGAGTGCTAGAGGTGCTGGCCCCTCCCTGAGGGAAACCATGACTCGGGGAAGGGTGAGCAGATGGGTGGGAAAGAGATCCAACAATACCGTCGGCGGAATGAGATGCCCCCGGGGCGTTAGCGCCACCGGGCCTGGGGATGTCAGGAAGAACGGTATAAACATAACCAGATTGAGCGTAGATCGGGTCATATTTTAAAGCTATTTGGAGGGCGGCTTCTTCAGATTGAGGAAAGTGAGAGGCGACATCTTTGCCGATGGGAGACGGGAGGGTGCGAAGGAACCAGTCCATGTAAACCCGATCTTCAAAGGGAGGGGCTCGACATAAGCTCGGTCTTCGTCGCCATTCCTGAACATGGGCAGAAAGGCGTGTGGAAGAGGATTGCTTAAATGAAGTCAAGAGCTCCGTACCAGTGTCGTATCGGAGAGGGAGCTGGAAGTACGACAAGAAGGCTTGGGCAAGAGTCTCGAATGTGGTATGGGAGGAAGTGGCCTATTCGACATACCATTTAGAAGCTTCGCCGGTAAGCGTGCGTTGGAACAAACGAAGACGGATGGAGTCATCGGTAATGGAGTTGGAGGAACACCACATGTGGAAAGACCGGACGTGATTGGTTGGGTCTTCGCCGTTAAGGCCCTCGAACTTAGGGATATCAGAGGGTAACTTGGTGGGCATAGTGGGCCGGGTAGTATTATGGTGAATGGGGTCGTTAATCAACTGATGGAAATCGGGGAGGCTGAGGCCTGCAATGTACGGTAGCACAGGGGTGGCCGGAGTAGTGGTTGTGACGGTTCCGCTAGAAGTAGGGCCGGCATTGGGGCCGGGAGAACCGCTAGCATTAGGCCCTGATCCGGACATGGTGAAGGTAAAAGGGGGAGAACCGGAAGGAGAAGGGGGACCCGATGAATCAGGAGAGGAGTCGGAGTGCGGACTCGAAGGTGGACTGGCTCGACGACGACGGTGCGGAGCAGGTCGATCAACCAGAAACTGAGGATGAAGGCCAAGAAGTCTCCGAGAAAGGCGCCTTGGGGGCGCAATGATGACAGGAAGAAGGAAACCGACAAGGGCAGAAAGGGACAGAATCAAGAAGGTCAAGGGCAGATAAGGTGCAGTGACAATTGATTTTAGAGTCTTTGCCGGCGGTGTAAACCAGGCGCTTCTTCACTTAGGGTCAGTGTGTGGCGTGCGTTAATTTTAATTTTTTAAACCCTTTCCGTTGTTGAGAGCAAAAAAGTGTGCTGCGTAGCTGAAAAATAAACCTACAGAGAACAGAATAAAATGCTGAAATAACAGAGAAATAACAGCTACATATGCATCTATCTAACCCAAGAAGGCGGGTCTCTCACAACTATCTTTCGAAAAGAAGGGAAAAACTATGGAAACACACACGAGGGAAGCTCAACGGATACAGGGTCAGGGGGGACGAGGAGATGCGGAGGATAAAGAAGGCTGCGGACGAGGGTGCAGATCACGGCCAGAGGGTAGAGGCAAGGTGGTGGAAAAAGGGGAAATCAGCAAGCAGGGGGGAGGGCAAGGCGAGAGGCTGGCAGAGGTCCACACAAAACGACAGAGGAGTGGATTTGAAAGGAAAGAGGCATTCAAAGGATGCGAGGGCGGTGTGAGATATGGGAAAAAGGGGGCGAAGCTGCGGCTTGAGCGGTGGAAACGGTGAAACTCTTCACAAAAGTGGAAATTGCTAAAGCCTAAGGGGCGGGTTCCCCGCAGATGAGTAAAAAACGATTAGATCTGGGGGGGCGGTGAGACGAGGGGGGGGGACACGGCGAGAGGGCACGGCGGAACCCCGGAAAAAAATTACGGAAAAATGCGGGAAAAAGGCAGGTCGCAGGTTCTGACCTGATCTGAGTTGAGGTCGCAGGAAACAGGCCAAAAGGTGCGTCCAGGTCGCAGGTTTTGGGCCAAAAGGTGCGACCCCCCCGTTCCGGCTGTTTCGGCGGCAGATTTTTTGAAAAGTTGCTGTCTCAGTTGCGGCTGGTGTCGCTTACCTACACAATAGGGCCAGAAACACACGGAAGTTAGAAATTTTAGGTTTTTAGGGTTTTATGTGAGAAAAATGACATGAAAAGAGAAAAACTAAGCAGCTAAAAAAGGAAGCCCTAGGGCCTGAAGTAGCTGGATATGCAGGAATATGAAAAACGACAGCGGTCGTAATTTAAAACCCGTGTGGAGTCGCCATTTGTTAGTATGAATTCTTCGTCGAAGCGTACGAAAAAGAACCACTTTAGCTACACATAACTAATAGCCCTAACAACAATAATGGCTGCAAAACATCTTCAGATCTGCAATTAGTAGTTAAAGTGCTGCAACAAACAGATCTATAAATGGAAAGATATTAAGCAGTAAAGTAAAGAGTTTGCTCCATGCATCCAACAGACAAGACAAGAACACGATTTTGGAATGAATTTTTATATTACAGGGCACCTGGGAGGAAACAAGAAGGTGTATCCAGATCTCCTCAATGGGATGGGTTCTTTGTAGTCCTCAGCACTTCAGATCTAAGCTTTCTCTCTTGTAGATGTAGAAAACCCAATGTAGAAGATAGAGCTCAATGGGAGCAAAATGGTAGAAAATGAGACCAAGTGTATAGATCCAGAGTGATCTAATAGGCAACAAAAGGTGAAGAATGATGGGGGAAACCCTCCTATTTATAACAAAATATTGGGTCATTCTAGATCTTGGTGCATGATTAAAATAATGTTAATCAAATCTAGATCCACCTCTATGGAATATTTTATTATTATTTGTTGGAGGGAAAGGGACTTTGACTTGGGTCAAATCCCTTGATTAGTGAGGAATAAATAAATAAATGATTTATTTATCCTTTTAAGGAAGTGGTTGGGATATAATTAAATAAATAATGATTTATTTGATTAATAGTGATTGATTTGGTCATATTTAACAAGGAATATTATTTAAATAATTATTCCTAGAAAATAATAAGATAACTATGGGTGTATCTCATTAATTTCTTTGTTTTTGGGTTAAACATGACTGGGAATAATAATTAAATTATGGTTTAATTAATTACTCCTTTTGGGGTTTCTTTAATTAACATAGTGAAAGCAGTTTTACTTGGGGTAAAACTGGTCTTACATGGTGTACTTGGGTCCATCTAATGATAAAAGGTTAGATGACCAAAAAATGGTGTAACATATCGATTGTCATTTCAAGAAATTTGTGAACTATGCAAGAACATATCAAGAGGAAAAGCAAAGTGTGTAAGATCCCCTCAAGATCCTTTTATGGAAAGATTAAGTAAGTCAGCATCAAGATTGGTAAGTCAAACTGAACCTAACAATTTGCTAAACATTCTTGGTAATTTAAATGAACAAACTGACATGTTAAGAATGCAAAACAAGCAAAAAGTTGCTTCATTCATATTTTGCCCTAAATGTAGAAAGAAACATGCTTTGCATGAATGTCCACTTGATAACATTAAAATGTGTAAAATTTGTGCAGGATCACATACTACTGAAGATTTCCCATCATTACTAGGGTTGAAGGCAATTTACCAGAAGGATAATGGAGCAAATCAAGCACAAGAGCAACTTTCTTATGTAGCTCCAAGAGGACTATGGCAGCCTCATCAACCCAATACGATGAAATATCCTTATGCACAGTATCAAGGTTATGCACAAAAATCTCAAGGTAATTGGAAAACACCCTTGCCTTGGCAACCTTGGAAACCTTGGCCATCTCAATCCCAACCTCAAAACCAACCTTGGAAACCTTGGCCATCTCAATCCCAACCTCAAAACCAATCTTGTCAACAAATTTGGCAGAGGCCCTATAATGGAAATCCACCATATCCTCAATCTTTCCCTCTCTATCCTCAATACCATCATCAATGTTATTCATACCATTCACCTCCACCACAACATCAATATCACCCTCATTTGACCTCAATTCAACCTTTCCCATTACCATCCACACAAACACCCCAAATATTCCCCACTCCACTACCTGCACAACCATTTCATATCCCCAACAATAAAACACCTCAATCAACTTACAATTTTGAGGTATTGCAAAATTATTCACTAGCTATCATTGAAGAACAACAACCAGAAGAAGAAGACTCAGATAAGGTGCAAGAATCATGGATGTCTATTGATAGAGAGAAGTTATTGGAACTAGAGATTGAAAAGTCTCATGCATGCCTATCACCAGATTCTATGAATGAAGATCACATCTCCGAAGACTTGCATTTCATGATAGATGAAAGACAAGGAAGACAAGATTACATTGAATCTTGGTTCAATTCAGTCATTGGATCCTAATGCTCAATTATTCAATATCTTCTGACATCATCTAAATCAAGACAGTTGGCATCTCACATACAGGTACATATCAAAGAGTATCTTTCAAACCTGCATATGAGTTTATCTATCATCTTGTTACAGACATGGTTCCATTGGAAGTATTCATATACTTGAACAAGATTTTCTTTTTCAAGTAGAGTAGGACATTAAAAAAAAAAAAAAAAAGTAAAGAGAAAAATAAGTCCTATTGTGAAAACCAGCTTGCTGGTGCAATTGGACATGAGCTTTGCTTGAAAACCAGGCAACTGGTGAGAAAAGTTCACAATAAGTTCTAATATTTCATGATGGTTTCAAACTTTCATGGTTCTTCAAATAATTTTTGGTTCTATGCTCGAGTTGGATGATGTGGAATTCCTTAAGGTCCACCTTCCAACAGATCTTGTCCCATCGACCTCAACACTTTATCTGGGATCAATATTAGAGATTATTTGGAGTGCCTTGGAGCTTGCATTCATCAATGGCAAGCCTCCTCGTTGATAACAATGGGAATACAACAATGTCTCTTGATTGTCAAATCTTGCAGGCGACTTGACTTCGACACATTCATTCGTCCCTGTCAAGATGCACTGAGGTACCTTGACACTCATTTACATTATCGGTGAGTTGTCACGCATTGGTTAATGATTTTCATTATTGATCGGTAATCCAATGATTTCTTCCCATGCTCGACTTCGACACATTTATTCGCATGGTAAGAATTGTACCATGAATGTTGGCTTTGATGAAGACTAATGGTTTTATGGAATCAACAAAAACTTGCAGCAGTACATTTTATTAGTTTCTTGTAGCAGAATTTTCATATTTTTTCAATTCAACAACATTTGCGGAAAGTGGCAGTTTCTGCAGCTATTGCTGTAGCAGCCTGTTTTTGTTTTTTGGAACTTTTTCCAGAGGTAGTTTTGGCGCAAATATTGCAAGAGACTGGAGCAGAAATAAAAAATTCCGAGCTTCTGGGTTTTCTTAGAATATGATAAAATGAGTAATACATGGACAGAATTTGAAAAAAAGCGATTTTTAAGGGCATTTCAGATGGGTTTCTAAGGCAGGTTTTCATTTTTCAGCATTATGGACAGATTAGGACATATTTCATTATTTTTGCACAGCAGCACCTTTTCTTCATCAAAATGAAATTCTAAAAGCATGTGGTAGTAGAAAAGGTAAAAATTCACAGTTTCCCTTTTGAATCACTCAATTTAGCCTTAAAATGAGTTCGTGGCGTACTTTTTTGTTGCAACATTGGGCAGAATGAAGGGTGAAACATGGCAGAAATTGATTTTATCATAACTTTCAAACCATGCATCCGTTGGTCTTGAAATTTTTATGGTAAATGCATTGAGGTAGGGTGAATAAACACAGAAAATTTTAGAAAACTTCAGTGTGTATTCTTCAAGAAATTTGCCACTTTCACCTACATCCATTTCTCATTTTTCGGGAGATCCGTGTAACCAATGGCTGAGATTTTTCGTCGGAAGATGCATAATAATATTGGTAAAAACCTCAAAAAAAAAATTTAGGGAACTCTGATGTACCATTTGAGAGAAATTGAAAAATTCATTTCATTTTACAATTCCACTCCATCTCACTCCACTTTCACTCCATCTCACGCCACTTTCATTTCATTTCACAAGTCATATTCCACTTTCACTCCATTACATTTCACATCCATATTCCATAGCCATACTTCATTTCTTTTTACATATTACATTTTGCAGCCACATCTTATTCAACAGTTGTGACACAATTGTACAACCTACAAAGAGATGATGATTACAGGAAATTGAAGGATTCTGTTTTGAAGACCAACATGCTAAAAGAGGACCAAAGGAACAACATCAAGCACATCAATTAACAAGGTCAAAATTCTGAGGTAAATTGTGAAAATTATTTTAATAGAAAAAAGTTAAAACATGAAATAGATACAATGTGTATAATCATATGTTTCCTAAAACAACCTATCATTCGAATTGATTAACATATCTTGGCCATATCCCTTATCCAAAATTCCATAACGGTCCTCATTAAAACCTTGATTAATGACTAACGGTCATAATCACAAACGTAACCTACTAGTCCACATCTCCTTAAGATTGTATCATTCACTTATTTCACCACAAGTTCATCATAAATTCTCCATCAGATCCATAGCCACTTCATTTTCCCTTATAGCTTAATTACCTCCATCCATTCACCTCCATTACACTTTGGAGCCAATCCATCTCTAAGTACAAAGAGGTAATTCTGAGGGTGAAGCATCATTCTACACCTAATCCATCTTCAGACACAGAGATATAGTTTCAAAAATAAAGCATTAGACTCTGTATTCAATCTAGCTTCAAGCATAGAAAAGTAATTATGAAACGAAGATAATCTGCACAAAGGAGAAATGTGGCTAATTATCAGGACAGAACCAGTTGGATTCAAGTATTTGGAAGGATATCCACAAGTCAAGGAGCTACTACAACAATCAGGGAGGTTAAATTTTATAGAGAAATTTGATGGCTTCCATAATTAGATTACAAAACCATTTGCCAAATCTTTTGATGGAGCAGAAGAAGAAAAAATGACATGGTTATTGAAAATGAACTTGATACTCCACTACAGGAGGAAGAAGAAGAACCAATTTCTGAAAATTTAATAGAGATTAGGGCCAAAAGAAAGGAAAAGACAACAAATGAGTATATTGATGAAGAAGATGAGAGTCCACCAAAGTTAAGGAGAAGTTCTAGACTCAGAGGAATGATGAAAAAGACACTGGTTAAGGAAACTTGAATTATAAATTTTGAAGATGAAGAAACCCAGAATGAAACTAACCAACAAAAGAAGCAGAAAGATAAGGTTGGATGTTCTAACAGAGGTTTCAGATCACATGGAATAAGTTTTGATGAAATTGCATGAGGACATGCAATAGTTTTGTAGTGGGGGTATGTTGAGCCCTATAATTGCCTTCTCTTTTACAAACCTTCACTTCATTTCATCATTATTTTATCACTTCATAAGCCTAAAATCAAAGAAGAATGATTAGGATTGCTTAAAGGTTACATGCAATTGATTAACATATTGTATTTTCATGGTTTTTTCTGTCTTAATAATTTTGTGCAAAATAGCTACATAATACAAACGTTCCGTAGCCGATCAGGTATTCTGCAACTATTTTAGTGTTTAAACATGTTACAGGTGTCGTCTGAGGGAAAGACGCATATGGTTGAATTCCAGAACTCACCTACATCATTCCTTGCCCTCTACGAAGTCTGAGCAAAAATCTGCAATTGGTTATGCACGTGGAGGAAACCAAAACTAAGAAGTAGACTTCTACAAGGACAAGGACTCTTCAAATGTCTTCAGAAAAGTACGAGTCCTCAACAGAAGTTCTAATTTGATTTTGATTGAAAAAGACACCTATGCCTATTTCTACTCAATGACAGTTATGTATTTTGCTTATAAGAATAACTCGGTGAACCGAGAGACATTTAGCTAGTTGATGTTTTGTTGTTAAGTCCTCAAAGACTGTAATACTCTGTTTTCTGAGCGTTTTTCCTTTAATGAAAGAAGTAAAACTTTAATACATGATCTGAATAAATATTGAGGAGATTCGTGTGCCAATCCGATGGTAGAGGGCCCCTACTGTCCGAAAGGCTTTGTGCATATTTTTTTAGATAAGTAACTTTAGCTCTGTTTCATTCTTAATTTAGGTAGTTTTCTTGAGCATCATGTTTTATGTTTACTTACATCGAATATTACAGTCAATCCTATTCTCATAAAATGTTCCAATATATCACTAACACGTGAATGAGATAGAGTTGTAGTATTTCAAAGGTTAATTGCATATAAGCTCAGTTCTGTTCATTGTATTTCAAGTTTTATTAGCTAGTTTTATTCTAGTTCTGTTAAATTAGACTTAAAGGCCTTCATTATTTACAAAATAATCTTGTTCTTAATTTCTTTTAACACATCATCATCATATGGACAAGAATTAGTTATATCATTTTGAATTTCTTGACTATTCTGCAATTTCTCATAATTTTACAAACAACCCTTTTCCAAAGCTATTCCTGGAGATCTCTAACCCTTGAATGAGGCTTAATAGTAACATTTTGAGTTGCAGAGTGGGTTAATTATAATGTCATAAGTTATGTTAGCATAGGATTCCTTACTAAATTGCAAATAATCTTTTCTCGAAGTATTCCAACAAATTTCTAACCATGGATAAGATTTTCTCTGTGATATTGTAAGTTGTTGTTTATTAAAGAGAACCTCATTACATCAAACTTATCCTTTTCTTAAGTTGTTCCAACATACCTCTAATGAAATGAATTGGACTGAGTTAATGTTATGAGTTACTTTCCTTTTCAAGCTTTGCAATTTGTGAATTAGAATTTTCTATTCTTAGGTGTCATACACAGTTTAGAGTGGATATTGTTCTGTTTTAGTGTGATCAGTAACTTCTCTTTGCCAACAATTTAGTTCTTTTCCTCTTAACACAAAAATACAAAAAAACAAAAACACTAGAAAAACACTAAACACAACGAAGTAGGAAGAAGATACCTAGGCACATATAGTGCACTTCACTTCAACAGTTTACTAGCCCTGGTTGACAATTTATGACATCAATTTAGGAACACTAAGTTGAGCAGACAGAAAGTATGCCAAAGTGATATTGGGTAAGTTTGACACGGAGATTTGCAAACCCATGGACACTCCTCTTCCAAGAAATTGGAGGAAAGGGGATGCTACATCTAGAGAGGCAGTGGATGCTACTGTCTACAGGCAGTTAGTTAGTTCACTGATGTATCTAGTGAACACTAGACCAAACATTTTCTATGCAGTTAACTAGCTGAGTCAAACTATGGTTATGCCTACCAAGCTCTTTTGGAAGGTGGGGAAGCATGTCTTGAGATACCCAAGGGGCACATCAGAGTATGGATTATGGTACGGACAGAAAGCGGGAGTGAAGATTAAAGGCTTCACATATTTAGATTGGGCAGGCAGTCTATCAGACAGAAAGAGCACATCAAGAAGGATCTTCATCATGGGATCGACATTAGTTTCTTAGTACAACAAGAAGCAGCGATCTGTGGCACTCAGTTCAGCAGAAGTAGAGTACATGGCAGCAAGTCAAGCTGCATGTGAGGCTATTTGGATGAGAAAGATCTTGGTTGGTTTGTTTCGTTCTCAGATGGATCTGACAGTGATATATTGTGATAATCAGAGTTGCATTAAACTCTTGATTAGTCCTATGTTTCATGATAGGTCCAAGTACATAGATATCCAGTACCACCATCTCAGATATTGTGTGCAAAGGCGAATAATGTTACTTCAATACATTCCCACGGAAGATCGGGATGCAGATATTCTGATGAAGGGGCTCACCAGGATAAAATTCAAATACCATAGAGGTAGGATCAGGGTGAAAGATAATCCCTTTCTTGTTGACAAGGAGTGTTGAAGTTCAACAAGAAATCTCAGTACCTACACTAGTGTGGGACCAGGAGGTCCAAACAACACCTACACTAGTGTGGGACGACAAGTCTTAGCAACACCTACACTGGTGTGGGATAAATTTGGTGCATGTATATTTTAGTTATCCCTTAGTTAAGATGGACAATAAAATGTAATCTAATCTCAAAATAACTTGTAATAGTTAACTGAGTGTGATAAACTTAGTTAACTCATGAATTTCGAGTTGAGGGTAGTTGGTGAGGTATGCAGAGTAATTATAGTTGTAACAAAGTTCGAAGTGCAGTGGTGCATTAGTTAATACATATTGTAATCAATTTAACTCAGTAAGTGAGTTAAACTCAGTTGTGCTAGTTGTAACTATTTGAGACACTAGTGAGAGATCAAGGGAATTAAATATTATTTAATTCACAATCAGTGATCTCACATGCAACTGAGGATTTACTATTATTAGCTACTTGCATGTCAGTTCCAGTGGAGACCCAGTCGAGATCTAGGTGAAAGGGAAGTTGATTATCGGTTGTAGGATTATTGGGTTTCATCCATGCAACCAAACACCCATTGGATTGCCTATGATCCTTGTGCAATTTAGGAAGGCCAAAATTCCTATGGAATAGGGATTTCATTCCACAAAAATTGCACAAGAAATGCAGGCTATCAGGAGGCAGAAAATTGGCTAAGTATTGGCCAGTTTTATCCAGGACAGTGTGCGACAGTTAGCTAAGTATAGGAGGGATCTTGAGAGAAGAGTTGTATGTAATTGTTTCATGTGTCCATGCTGAATATACAATAGAATATAGTGGGGTTTTGAGCAGCAAGCTTTCCCCGGGAAATTATTTGTGTTGTGGTTTGATTGATTCTTCTTTGCTTCATGTGATTGGCGATTGTTTATAATTTCCGTAATTGATTTGTAGAAGTGATTCAGTATTTAGCTTTAGTAAATTTTTTGGATTGAATCCATGATATACATATTTTTTGTATAATTTCTACATGTATCTCATACTTTGTATCCCTTGTATCTCATATAGAAAGTGGAGTAATAGTGGGCATGTTGCATCAAGATCCACTCCTTTTAATCGAAAGTTCTACATGCAAACCTTTATGTCACTTGCACGGTAAATCCTTCATTCACCTCAAAAAATACCTATGATTAACTCCCTTTTTTTCTCCCTTTTTTTTCTTCCAAGGAAGGTTTTAGTGTATTTTTCTACAATTTTTTGAAAAATTCAACACTATTTATCAAGATGACACAATTTTTGGTGTTTCTATCATCGACCAAAACATTTAGGCACTAATTTAGGAAAAAATAGTGCCAGAAATAATGTCAGGAATATAAATTGAAGTAATGTCAACAAGTAATGCCAAAAGTAGCATCCTAAATAGTGTGGGAAATAGCGCCATCAATTTCCCCATAAATAGTGTCAGTGATAGTGCCAGGTGTAGCTCCTTTTTTTTCACCTACATTAACTGCTTGGTTAGCTCCCTTTTTAGCCCTGAAATTAGTGTCGGATGTGCCTAAATAGTAAATCAATTAAGTTGTTGGGGGTTAAGTGGAAAGGGGATTTGAGGATTATGGGATTTAGCAATTTAAGGTATATATATTAAGGGTTGTAGTGTTAGGGGTTAGGATTTAAGGGATTAAGGGTCAAGATCTAAGAGATTAAGTGCTTACGGGTTAGGCAGTTTAATGGTTAATGGCTGGGCTATTTCATGTTTGGATGGTCTGTCGAAGCTTGTTGTTACAAGATTTCATTTCAGTTCCTTTACTGATTTGGATTAATTAATGTTCCGGGAGATGTTGCTATTACATAGACAATTTCTTAAGCACGTGATTCCTTTCTTAATCAGACTAAATCTAAGAAATCCAATTATTCTTCCAATTAATATATACCTAACCCTTCCATAATACTTCATGATTAGACTGTTCTGACACCATTACATTTTACAATTAAACTGATGTAACTACTTCCATTAGTAGCAATGCTCCATCATTATTACTTTTTCTCTTTTTTATTCGTGTTGTTACATACGGAGTTCAATGCAATCATTCAAAAAATCCTTTGGATTTAGAAGTTTCTAATTGGTAATAAGGAGGAGTAACTACCTGTAATTCCAAAACATTAACCTTCTCCCCTAATCAAGCATCTACATGCGCTAAAGAAACTATGTAACAAGTTCCTATGATCCAGGTGGATATTGGTGGCCACCCACCTATTCCACTTGGGGCCCCACCATTGTCTCTTTTAGTTTTTCAGTTTTGGCACAATTTACTCTTTTTGGCATTTTTTCGGGTCCTGAACTTCTGGAGCCATTTTGAGGCCCTAAATGACATTTTTTAGGAAAACCGAGAGCGACATTAATCGTATTTCTTGCATCAAAATTTGTATTCCTTAGATAGATATTTCTAACGAGGTATGGTTCACGTCAAACGGAGATCGTATGCCAAAGTTACATTCCCGGGAAGTTGAAACACCAATTTACCCAAACGAGGCCCATAGTTTTGGCGCTTCATCTCCTAGGGTTAGGGTTTTGAATTTTTAGGGTTTTCCATTATTTCTAAATAAGAAATAGGCCCTCAAGCCTCATTGTAACTCAGTTTAGAGGCCTGTAGCCCCCACATCTCTTCTTAGAGATAAGCTACGAGCACCCTAGCTAGTTTATTCCTATTCTGTCTGTAAGCAAATTTCAGTTCTTTAATATTAATGAAATGAAGTGTTATTTCCATTGCATATTTGTATTTATGGTTACATGTGTATCCTGTCGCGTTCCTGCATAAATCTAGATCATCCTAAAATTTTTGAGTAGTGTGCTTGTGAGAAGCTATGGGTGGAGAAGTGACCAAACACAAACCTGACTATGTTAATGTGGTGTTACAACATCCGAAAACATTGTAAATTTTTCGAAGGGTTGGATGGATGGGTTATTTTGAAAAAATACAGGGTTTCAATGAATTGGTCACTTTAAAATTTTTTGAAGCCTTATTTGAATAACACTCTGTGTTCAGGAGCTTCTAAATTGTTGTTACAAAATAATTTATCACAAAAGTGACAAGACTTCCTAGGACAGGAGAATGATGGTTCTCAAGGAAAGTGGCCAATCCTAAAGTTAAGGCCATATTCTTACAGGAGGGAGAATAATTGGTGTCCAAGCACATGTTTTTTGATAGAAAATATCTTCCTTACCCTTGGGAATATGTAGGCCTCTTCATCTAAAAATTCATTACCTTTTAGGGTCATTCTGGGATTATTTTCAATTATCACTTTCAATTTCTAGCACACCTGAGGACATGTCGGTCGATTAATTTACCATAATACTTGCTTAAGTCATTACAACACATGGAAGAGGTTATGAAAGGGTAAAAAAATCCAAAAACTTGTGTCACTAACCATGCACTCATTAAATTAATCATCATGCATTCATTTAAAAGACAAGGGAGCTCGTGGGATGCTTTGATATTGATATCTTATTAGATCTAAGATTTTTGTGATCCATGATGTAGATAAACGTCTTTCAGATTAATCACATCATTAGGATTTGGTCGAAGTTTCAAACCATCTAATGTGGTTAATCCTCAGGACAAGGTGAACAAGGAAATCGATCTCATTGAATAAATAGTAAGGATGCGTCATTGCTCGGTGATAGTCGTTAAAATCTAGCCGTTATTTAGTTAATTAGTTAGAAAATTAAAAAAAATTTAATTATTTAAAAATATTATTCTTTAGAAGGGTCAACGAATAATATAATAATAATTTAGTAAAATGATTAAATTATAAAATTAATAAGGGAGAAGCGGTAAATAATAACATAGGGAATAATATTAAAATATTGAAGTTGTTAAGAGAAATTAATAAAAAAGGTAAATGAATAATATACAATAATATAAAAAGGAAGAATTACAATTATTATAAATAGCGGAGAGGGGGCCATATATATATATATATATATATATATATAAGTTAAGAATTAATATAATAATATAGCTCAAGGAATAATATCTAACAAGAGGGAAAATCATAGAAAGATAAACCAGAGAAAAAGAAAACAAGGAAGCAAAAGGAAGAGGAAAAAATCAAAACAAAGGGACGAGAATAAAACCAGAGAAAAAGGAAATCAACGCACGAGGGAGGAATCACCTTGAGAGGGCCAGAGTCCAGCTCTTACTTAGTTTCTGCCCATCATCTATGTTGATATTTTTAGGATGTCTCTCAATTTCATTAACCTCCCTCAGCTTTCTATGATGGAAGTGATCCACCCTAGCATTGACTTTGGAGTCTTCAATGCATACATGGTGACATGATATCCCAGCATGCTCCGCAAGAGAAAAAGTGTGGGATCGACTGTGTTTAATGTCTACAACATGCTCCTATATTCTAATGTATCAACTGGTTTCACCAATATAGGGAGTACCGCAAGGGCATGGAACTAAATAGGCACCTTTTGTGTCCTTTGGGTCTATAAGGTCCTTAACCGATCCGAGAGAATTCTTGATAGTGATTGTGTGAATGATGAGCATGAAGAGAGTGCTAAAGTAGCAGCAAAATTTGAAGCAACCCCTAGTGCTAAAACAACATCAAGTATTGAAGCAACACCTAACGTTGAAACAACACATATTGTTGAAACAGCTACATCTTCCAAGAGAAATGTAATCATAGTTTGTAAGAGGAGTAGGGATGATACACCTCCTATGACTGGTCAACATAACCCTAAGAGGCAGAGTTCCATTAGAGTGAACCCTATTCCATCCTCACAAGGAAAGGAGACACAAATAGAAGAACATATGGTGGTGTTTAGTGACTCATCAAAGGAAAGTTGAGGTGTGTGCCCACTTGTAGAGGAAGTGTTGGAAGAAGAAATTGTTGGAACAACAACTGTGCCTGAAACTGGAGTTGAGGAAGTGAAGACACCTGAGGGGACTAGGCCGGGAGTATCAATGAAGGTAATAGTGCATAAAAGAAAATTGAAAAATCCAATTGGTGGAAGAATCCCTAGGAAAAGGGTGCGAGTAGTTGTTATATCGGAAGATACTCAAAAACCTACATGTACAACTGAGGGGGAATGTGCCGATACAAATAGACTTGATTGGTTTGAGGAAAAACAAGACAAGTAAAAATAGGAGAAGTATGTAGAGGAAGGCCCCTCTACATGTGAAATCCTGACTTTCTCACCTTGTCATGAGGATGAACCAGATTATATGGTTCGAAACGTTGACCAAATCCTAATGATGTGATTAATCTGAAAGACATTTTTCTAAATTATGGGTCACAAAAGTCTTAGATCTAATATTACACCAGATCCTAAAGAAGAACCTTAGAAACAACAGGAGATAGAAGGACCAGTAACAAAAGAGAAAAGAAAAGAACAAGAGGTTGTTACTTTAGTAGGTAAGAGAAAAATTGACTCTCTCGTTCAATTGAAAATATGAGAAAGGAAAATGAGGATTTAAAGAAACAAATTTCATTGGTTAAAGAACAACTTCATTTTAAGCATGAATTTGGATTGGATATGCTGGCAGAGGATATAGAAATGGCATCATCTAATGTCATAGAAAAAATTTGTATGGGCTGCCAAAAAATCCTTGAGGAGGTTTAAATCATTGATGTTGTTACTGTTTTAGTTGGAGTACAAGTGGGGAAACATGACAAAGAACATACTGATGATGCTTTTGTTACATGAGAACCAACATTTGAAGAAAATCAAGAAGAATAAAAACAATATGCTAATCCACAAGAACATGTTTATGATGCTTCTGTTACACAAGAACCAATAGTTGAAATAGAGAAAACTAAAAATAAAAAGATTGGTGTACCACAAGAACCTATCGATGATGTTGTTGTAACACAAGAACCAATAGTTGAGATAGAGTAGCAGCAGGAGAAAAGAGATTAGAAGGAGGATGATGAAACTACTTATGAAACTTCTCACATTAAATTTGAAGATTTTATGAGGGTACTAGATCAGTGGGAGAAATTAGCAGTATTTCCAAAATATGAAGTCATCTTCCTAAAGTATCATGAGGAAATGGTCAATAAGCTTAAGGAGTGGGTTGACCAATTAAG
The DNA here is from genome assembly GCA_034641835.2 of Pinus albicaulis. Lineage (NCBI taxonomy): Eukaryota > Viridiplantae > Streptophyta > Pinopsida > Pinales > Pinaceae > Pinus > Pinus albicaulis. The sequence continues at coordinate 790,526,607 of CM076572.1, read as the reverse complement.
AATTGGAGAATTTGTGAAAATTCAAAAGGAGAGGAATCATAATGAAATATGTGAAGGAGCTGCAAGGAGAGGTTAAGCTATTACAACAAGAAAAGGAGCTCATTTATAAGATCATTAATGGCGTATTGTGTGGTAGGCTTCCTTATCCTTCTTATCCTTTATATTTGCAAGAAAAACATTATCTTTTCCAATTAACAACCTCGAATAAAAAGTGACCATATAAGACAAGGGAAACACACGACTTCCTAGAAACATTTCAAAGTGATAATTTTTCAGAACAACATTTGTTGTGCAAGAGATACCTACTTTTCATCACTTGTGTTGGGGACAAATCATTCAATCTACACCCTATGTGGGAGATGTACAAATTAGGGATTTTTTTTCTCTATTTACTCTTAAGGCTCTGATCGCTTTGATTCCTTATATGTTTCTTGTTGCCCCTTCTCAATTTTTTGTTGCTATATATGACGTTCTGATTAAATAAACTCTGAATGATCAATTTTAAACATATTCCTCCAGAATATATTTTTGATGTGGTTCGGATTCATTTATGCCACCTATGAAAGAAAAATTTATCCCTTCTTCCATCTATAATTTTACAAGAGATACACCAGAAACCTTCTTCCCTTTTTGTAGATAATAGATATAAATGCCTTTCTTGTAATATTATATTTTTTGTCTATCTTCAACACTCATAAGATGTACTTTAGAAATAACTTGATAAAAGGATTCAAAATTTCTAAAAAAAATAAAATGATAGTTGTTGATGGACATAATTCTTTGAATAATTTACCAATTTCAAATGATCATTGAATATGTTTTGAGGATCATACTTATAAAATGGAGGAGAGTGCAACCAACGTTCTTCTAGACCATTTTCTTCTACTACTACATATCCTCCATATTTGATGATAAATTGACCAATTATAGGGAAAGAGGGACACAAATTATTTGATTCTTCATGTAAAAATTTAGTAATTCCATGAAAAATTGTTTGTATAGTTATTTCCCTAAATGTAAGCCTATATGGAATAAATATTGGAAGAACATGGGTTCCAACATCACATCCAAAAATCCTGAATAGGATAATTTTTCTTCTACAAATCAATCTTCAATATATTGTAATCCAGACTGAATTTTTTGCTAACCCTATAAGGGGATTTTCCAAAAAGAAACTCATAGAACTAAAGCATGCCATTGTTGTAGAAATTATAGAAATGATTTTTATAATGACTTTCCTAAAGAGAATAACAATTTTTTTGAATTGGTTGCTCACTTAGTGAGTAATTCCATTCCATAAATGGAAAAGGAACTAAGGCTATCACTATATCCATTAAATATGTAAACATGAAGAATACTGGGCCAAAATATAGTGGAGATGACTGTGAAATTTTAACGACCTTAGATAAGTTTTGTGACAAAATATTTGTCCAGTTAAACCTTTTAGAATCCTTCTTTATACCATGTATCAAAGGAACCCATTCAAGTTTTAAATCTTCTGCATTGGGTCCGCATAAATCTTATAAAGCATTTTCATAACAAATGTGTACGAAATTTTGAAATGTGCAATCAGGTATATTTTAGTTGATTTGGAATTAAAATTCTCAAGTCATCTTGATGCAGGAGCATGAGGCTCGAGGAAAAAAATCACTTCATTTTTATTCCAAAAATACAAAAAAAAAGTTTACAAGTAAAGGAGTGGGTTCCTTTAGCTGGCGATTTACTATTTTGATAGATAAGATTTGACTGGTATTCAGGGATTTGAACTACTTGTATTTGATTCATTGAATTTAGTTTTTAGTTGAGGATTTTAGGGCAAATATCTTGTAATAGGATTTTTATCCAAAATTGGAAAAATCTAATTCTTTGAATCGGATTGAAAATATTGTGTGAACATTATATATATGTAAGTTGCAATGTAAATTTAGAGAATAATTTGACAGAAATAGGAATGAAATAGAATAAAATTTCAATTTCCTCTGTAGTTGGGTAATGATGTGTGTAATTGTTAAATCCTGAAGGCTTTAATTTCCATCGAAAATATTTCTGGGCTTGTTTGATTCCAGTTTGAATTCAATTTTAATTGATTTCTCTATGGATTAAATTACATTGAATGTAATATTATCAGGTTCTTATGCAATGTTAAAAACATGTGTTAGATACCTTGTATCGAAATCCCAAAAGCTTTCGCTGGGAGTTTTGTTAATTGAAATAAACAAAACTTTCTATTCGTTGGATCTGCTACTAGTGTTAATTTGGTGGAGTTAAGGATTGAGAACATTGTAATGCGTATTAAGCCAAGCGGAAATCACAACCATGCGATGGCAATCCGATGGAAATCACAATATAAGTTGCACAGTGTTTAACCATTAAAATGGACCCGATGATTTTATAAATCAGATTTAATGAATTAAATTGACTGTCCAGTATTCAAGTGATCTGATGGATTTTACGTTTAGATTGTTGATCCAATGGATATCGCATTTTAACTTACGCATATTTTAGTGTAAAATATGGATGCGATGAATTATAGAGGTAAGTTTTAATGTGGTTTGTGTCCGTCAAGAAGTCAAACTCATATGAAAATGTGATATTGTTTTAATTGTAATTCCGCCAATTCTGAATGGGTTTAGTATTCTTATAAGTTGGGTTAAAATTATAAAAAGGAGAAACTTATATGAATGACCGAAAAAGGTGAGGCTTTGAGTGCATCAGATTTAACTTCAGGTTTGGGTGGAATTGTTTCGAAATTTAAAAGTTTATCACTAGATCTTGTAACCAAACCACCATTAGTGGTATCAGAGCAGCCTTTAGACATTGAGCGAGATCTCAAATATCAGGAAAAGAAATCCAACATGGCTTATAGAGTTGGAAGAGGAGGTGGTGTTGGTCGAAGAACAGGAAGACCAGTTGCAAATGCTGAAGTGATGGAAGTTATGCAACAAATGCAAGCCAGATTAGAAGCAATGGAAATGGGAAATAAAAGAGATGCAAATGCCGTAGATGTCAGTGAACCTGAAGTTGAATCTGCAGAAGAAGGAGAACCTGTAGAAGTTACTCCAGAAATGAGATTTTTTAAATCAGTGTTGGGATCCACATCTAAACCCAGACTTGAAGTTTCGGTTTTTACAGGAGGCTTAAACCCAAAGGAATTAATAGATTGGATTAATGACATGGATAATTTCTTTGATTATGAAGAAATGGATGAAGGAAAAAGAGTAAAATTTTTTGTCACTAAATTGAAGGGACATGCAGCGCTTTGGTGGGATGGAGTGCAGGCAGAAAGAAGGAGACTTGGGAAGCAGCCAATAAAGAATTGGAACAGGATGGTGGAAAAATTGAGAGGTAAGTTTTTTCCAAGTGATTATCAAATTTCATTATTTATACAGATGCAGAATCTTAGACAAAGGTCAATGACAGTAAAATTATACACAAAGGAATTTTACAAAGTGAGCATAAGAGCAGGACAAATTCAAGATACAATAGAGAATATTTCAAGATATATAAATGGCCTCAGAATGGAGATACAAGATGAGATAAGTCTGTTGTCTCCTAAAACAATGGAAGAGACTTATCAAATGGCATTGAAAGCTGATGAAAAACTCATAAGGAAACAATCTGCCAGAAGTAGAGGTAATTTCTAAGGAAAAGGAAGTCAAGGGGGTAGAGGAATATCTACAACACCTAGAGAAGAAGATAGTAGTAGCTCAAGTCAGCATACACCCACAGAAGGTGATACAAGTGGTAGAAGGAGTTTTTCCAAAGGAAGAGGAGGCAGAGGCAGAGGAAGAGAAATCAGATGTTATAGATGTAATAAGCTTGGAAACAGTTCTTATGAATGTCCAAAGAATGTGGGGACAAATCAGAGAAATGTAATTGTTGCTCAGAATGAAGAAGAAGAAGTAAAAATGCCAGAAGCAACAAAAGTGCCAAAAGTAGAAAATACACCAGAGAAAGGAGAATCTTTGGTAGTTAAAAAAGTCTTGTTAAAACCAACAAAGGAAGTTGTTGAACCAGCACAGAGGAAAACTTTGTTTAGAAGTGTGTGCAAAGTTCAAGGAAAATGTTGTCAAATGGTAATTGATAGTGGCAGCACTAATAATTTGGTCTCTACAGAAGTGGTGGAGAAATTGAAATTGAAGACAAAGAAACATTCAACATCCTATAAGGTGTCTTGGCTTCAGAAAGGACATCAGCTGTTAGTGAATGAACATTTTGAAGTAGAATTTCAGTTGGGCAGCTAAAAAGACAAAATTATGTGTGATGTGATGCCTATGGACGTATGTCACATATTTCTGGGTAGACCGTGGCAATATGACAGAGGAGCTATGCATGATGGGAAGAAGAACACATACAAGTTTTGTAAAGATGGTATCAATCATACATTGTTGCTGATAGAAGAAGAAGATGCATCAAAAAGAAGATCTGATCCGAAAGCTTTGTTACTGAATGGAAAAGAGTATCTGTAGCAGATTGAAGATGATGAGGTAAAATTTGCATTAATTTGAAAACCCAAGGTAGTAATTACTTCCACTAAAATTTCTGATTTACCAATTGAAATTCAAGAGATGCTGGAAAATTATTGTAATATCATTGTAGATGATTTGCTAGATAAATTACCACCTATTAGAAAAATCAACCATCATATAGATTTGATTCCAGAAGAAAATTTTCCAAATAAAGTAGCATACAAGATGAATCCTACAGAAAATGAAGAAATCAGGAAGTAGGTACAAGAACTGATCAGAGAAAGTTTGAGTCCTTGTGCAGTGCCAACAGTGTTGAGTCCAAAAAAATATGGAGGCTGGAGAATGTGCACTGATTCAAGAGCAATCAATAAAATAACAATCAGGTATAGATTTCCTTTGCCCAGAATTGAAGATTTGATGGATTGTTTAAGTGGGGCAAGATATTTTACAAAATTGGATTTAAAGAGTGGTTATCATCAAATTAAGATAAGGGAAGGAGATGAATGGAAAACAACTTTTAAAAAAAATGAAGGATTGTATGAATGGATGGTAATTTCGTTTGGATTATCAAATGCTCCTAGTACATTTCTGAGGCTTATGAATGAAGTACTGTAGGAATTTATTGGTAAATTTGTAATAGTATATCTGGATGATATATTAATTCACAACAAATCTAAAGAAGAACACATGAGACATCTGAATTATGTCTTAAGGAAGTTGCATCATGAAAATTTGCTGGTAAATTTAAAAAAATGTTCATTCATGAAGGAAGAGTTAGTATACCTAGGATTTTTTGTTTCTGCTGATGGATTGAAAATGGATCCAAAGAAGATAAAGGCAATCATAGAATGGCCTTCACCCAAGAGTGTTTTTGAGGTAAGAAGTTTCCATGGTATTGCTGGTTTTTATAAATAATTCATAAGGAATTTTAGTAAGATCAATGCTCCTATTATTGAAACCATAAAGAAGGGCAAACAACCATTTAGATGGACTGATGAAGCAGAAATTTTTTTCCAGTTGTTGAAATAAAAGATAACAAAAAAACCCATCTTAGTTTTTCCTGATTTTAACAAACCTTTTCAGGTGAAATGTGATGCCATTAGAGAAGCTATTGGAGATGTGTTAAGTCAAGAAGACAGACATGTAGCTTATTTCAGTGAAAAAATGAATGAGACAAGAAGGAAGTATTCTTCTTATGACAAACAATTTTATGCAGTTGTGTAGTCATTAAATAAGTGGAGACATTACTTGATGTCTAAAGAGTTTGTGCTTTATTTATATAATCATGCATTGTAGTACATTATGTAGCAGTCAAAACTGAATCAGAAACATGCAAAATGGGTAGAGTATCTTCAAATTTTCAATTTTGTATCGAAACATATAACTGGCCAAGCAAACAAAGTAGCAGATGCCTTAAGTAGAAAGAGCATTTTAGTTCGAGAAAGTCAAATTCAAGTGTTGGGTTTTGATTTTCTTAAATAATTGTATAAAACAGATTTGGATTTTAAAGAGGCATGTGAAGCATGCAGTAATCATGTTTTGTTGGACAGAAGTAAGTGGCTGGATTTTTTCTTGCAAGAAGGTTTGCTATTTAAAAGAAATCAACTGTGCATACCAAATTGTTCTATGAGAGAAAATTTAATTAAAGAGAAGCATAGTGGTGGACTTGGTGGACATTTTGGTGCAGACAAGACTTATGAATAGCTGAGTCATTTTTATTTTTGGCCAAAGATGAGATATGAAGTGGAAAAGTATGTGTGAAATTGTAAAGTTTGTTAGTATGCAAAAGGAAGGAGTGAAAACACAGGTTTGTATGTTCCATTACCAATTCTAGATAGACCTTGGGATATGGTAAGTATGGATTTTGTTTTGGGTTTACCTAAAACATAGAGAGGGAATGATGCAATTTATGTTGTAGTTGTCAGATATTCTAAAATGGCACATTTTATTCCATGTTATAAAACTAGTGATGTTACTCATGTTGCTAATTTGTTTTTCAAAGAGATTGTAAGGTTGCATGGGTTACCTAAAAGCATTGTCTCTGATAAGGACACCAAATTTGTTGGTCATTTTTGGAGGACATTGTGGAAAAATCTTGGTACTAAATTAAGTTTCAACTCAGCTTATTACCCTCAGACTGATGGACAGATTGAGGTGGTGAACAGAAGCTTGGGTAATATTTTGAGAAGTCTTGCAGGTGAACATACTAAACAGTGGGATCAGATTTTGGCACAGGTTGAATATGCCTATAATGACTCTCCTAATAGGAGTATAGGGTAGATTCCATTCCATATAGTTTATGGAATGCACCCAAGAGGAGTGTACGAACTAAGAAATTTGGGAAAAGCAGAGATGAGAAGTGAAGGAGAAGATTTTGCTTCAGAAATTCAAGCAGTACATGACCAGGTAAAACAAAAGTTATAGGATAGCAACATCAAGTATAAAAGCAGAGCAGATTTGAAGAAAAGAGAAGTTAATTTTGAGGTTGGAGATTTGGTTCTAGCACACCCGAGGAAGGAAATATTTCCAAAAAGGGTGTATAACAAATTGAAATTTAAGAAAATTGGGCCATGCAAAATATTGAGAAAATATTATGCAAAAGCATATGAAATTGAATTACCCACTGACATTGGAATATCTCCAATTTTCAATGTCACTGATTTGTACAGGTATGAAGACAGTGACATAGATGATACAACTGAAAGAAAAAAAGAGATTGACTGGTTGAAAGAGTTACCCACAAAAAAATATTGCAACCAGAGAATATTTTAGACAAAAGACTGTCTAAAAAGACAAGAGTACGAGATTATTTTGAGTATTTGATCAAGTGGATAGATCAACTAGTTGCAGAGGCTACTTGGATGACAGAAACCATGTTACAAAAATTAGGCAGTTTTGTAAAGAAGCTCATGGACAGGAGCCCATGAAGAATTTTTTCCTCAGGAGTCTGAGGCAGGCGCATGAGGCTCGAGGAAAAAAACTTCATTTTTATTCCAAAAATACAAAAAAAAATTTACAAGCAAAGGAGTGGGTTCCTTTAGCTGGTGATTTAATATTTTGATAGATAAGATTTGACGGGTATTCAGAGATTTGAACTACTTGTATTTGATTCATTGAATTTAGTTTTTACTTGATGATTTTAGGGCAAATATCCTGTAATAGGATTTTTATCCAAAATTAGAAAAATATGATTCTTTTGAATCAGATAGATGTAAGTTGCAATGTAAATTTAGATAAGGATTTGATGGAAATAGGAATCGAATAGAATAAAATTTCAATTTCCTCTGTAGTTGGGTAATGATGTGCATAATTGTTAAATCCTGAAGGCTTTAATTTCCATCGAAAATATTTTTGGGCTTGTTTGATTCCAGTTTGAATTCTATTTTAATTGATTTATCTATGGATTGAATTACATTGAATTTAATATTATCAGGTTCTTATGCAACATTAAAAACATGTGTTAGACACCTTGCATCGAAATCCCAAAAGCTTTCGCTGGGAGTTTTGTTAATTGAAATAAACAAAACTTGTTATTCGTTGGATCTGCCACTAGTGTTAATCCGGTGGAGTTAAGGATTGGGAATGTTGTAATGCATAGTAATCTAAGCGAAAATCACAACCATGCGATGGAAATTTGACGAAAATCGCAATATATGCTGTGCAGGGTTTAACCATTAAAATGGACCCGATGATTTTATAAATTGGATTTAATGAATTAAATTGACTGTCCAGTATTCAAGTGATCTGACGACTCTTACGTTTATATTGTTGATCCAATGGATATCACATTTTAACTTGTGCAGAGTTTAGTGTAAAATATGGATGTGATGAATTATAGAGGTAAGTTGTAATGTGGTTTGCGTTCGTCAAGAAGTCAAACTCATATGAAAATGTGATATTGTTTTAATTGTAATTCCGCCAATTCCAAATGGGTTTAGTATTCTTGTAAGTTGGGTTAAAATTATAAAAAGGAGAAACTTATATGAATGACCGAAAAAGGTGACGCTTCGAGTGCATCAGATTTAACTTCATATTTGGGTGGAATTGTTTCGAAATTTAAAATTTTATCACTAGATCCTGCAACCAAACGACCACATCTACCCATTTCTGAACACATCCAACTAAATCAATTTTCTTTTTACTTAGCACATCCTTGTCAAATCATCCCCCTATAGAGAAATAATTTAGGGGGATTGATATTATATATACACTATAACGCTTAATATTTCCAATAAACTATGATATTGTTTGATTCGTTCACTATTGAACAAGTCTAAACATGAGCATGGGAAATTATCTGACTAAGGAAATATTGCTAGTTTTGAAGCAATTTTATGTAGCTTAGTGTTTTTTATGGCCTTAAATATTTCAAAATATAAATAATAATCCTCCTCTGAACATTCTTCTTAGTTTTTACATTCATCATTCTCAAAGAAATCATACATTTCTTCCCAAGACATTTTATCTGCATCTTGAGTTCTGAATGTAACATCAGAATAAAAGGTTGAGTTGGGGTTTTTCTCTTCTCATAATTCTACCTCGATTTATTTCAACATTATGTTGATATTCTGCACAGAAGTCTTGGTAGATTTTGATTTCCCATTTCTTCCCATTATACTTCTATAAAAACACAACAAAATTTATTAAGAAATATGTGAATTGATAACAAAGGAAAGTATGAAAGCAAAAATAGACAACATATTTGTTGATTTTTTCAAGTGAAATAGGATACAAGAACTAATTTCTAAAACATATAATTAATTCCAATGACATAGATATTATATTTAGAATTTATAGTTAACCATCAAGAAGATATACTTAAAAATTACAACCATAACAAGTGTTACACAACATTTTGTCACTGTCCCTGCAATCCCCAACTCGCACATTGGAGGGTCGTTTCTGTGACCAATACGCAGTTTCATGCTTTACAAATACCATCCTTGCATCCCTTTTGATGAAAGAAACATTCTTCTTGTTGACATTTCCCTAAGCAGAGTAGTGAAAATCCCTATTTTTTCCTTGGCGTGAGTAGCCCGTTACATCCTCGCGCCGACCTGAAAAGTTAACATTGAGCCCGTGCCACTTGGCGCTCTGTGCCAGTTAGACACCCGCACCAAAATGTTTATGGAATTTAAAAAAAAAATAGAGGCAAAGGTTCCATTCCAACCACCTCGAGGATGAGTCATTGGGAGTGGTTGAACTAAAACAACCACAGACTCCTTCCTTTAGTTAGTAGTTTCCACCTCCCTTGGAACTCTCCTAAAGGATAGGATTCCCTCCCACCTTTGTAGGGATTCCAACCTCCTCTTTTCCCTCTATATAAGAAACTATCTCCTTTGGTAGAAGCTAGCTGAACACATTATAGAAAAATGGCTGAATAGCTGAACTAGAGAATTATACTATAGCTAAGCTGCTAAAGGAGATAGAGTAAGAAAGATAGTGTTGAGAGAGCTCGAGTCGATGACTTCTCAGAGAGCTTGAGTCTGAATTCCCTGATCGAAAATTGAGACGCGTTTCTTCTGAACCCCGCTGGATGAGATCACGATGTCAAAACATTGGTTGTACTCTTCCTTCTACTCATTAATATACATGACTATTGTTTGGTTCCAGTATTGTGTTATGATGTTTATTTGATATGATATGTTTAGCCCTCTTTGACTAGATAATAGTGTGAGTGAAATTATTCTATCATATGTTGTTCTTGTTCTTTGTCTTATTTGCAGTTATCTGAGTGTGACAGTGAATGGATCGTGACATGCCAAGGCAGGAGCGAGAGATCACTATTCTTTCTGCAACATCGATAGCGTTAGATTCAAGGTAGGTCAATCTACCATGTCTTTTGTTCATTCATTAACTTGGAAGCAAAAATTTAGTGTGTCCTTTTGTTACTAGACCCACCCTAGGGCTAGAGGGATCATCTCTATCCGCAGAGAGGATTTACCTTCATAACAAATTGGCGACTCCGCTGGGGATCAGTGCGATTTTGTCGTGTCATCCTGTTGGGTTGGTTTCAATTCTTGATTTAGTTATCTATCATTCTTCTAGTTTGTTTGTTGAGTTTCCATTCTTTTTTCAGCTCCAGAGAGTCAAGGTTGACTTCTGCTCATTAGGTTAGGGTTTTTTTTTTCCACAGGTTTCCAGCTTGGCGCATTTTTTTTTGGACAGTCATGCCGATTGGCACTTATAGCCTTACAGTTGCGCCCATCCCTGTAGGTTTTGGATTGACCCCCCTAATGGATTATTTGATCATTTGTTCTTGCCTCTGGGTTATTTTTTAGTGTGTTTAAGCCTTTGGAGACTATGTAGACTACTGTAGACTTGTTTCCCTTAGTCGTTTGTTGGTGTTAGTTAATACCTTAGGGTTTCTAGGTGTTCTTGCACACCAAGCCTTCTGTTCAAGAACAAGTCTCTTTGATTGTTTTCAGTCTCATTCTGGGTGTTTAGACTGAGTTTTCTTGATCCTTTTTTTACTGATTGCATGGTCTTTTCATTTTTTTGATTAGTCCTTCTTCTTCAACACTTTGAGCATCGATTGATTTGCTTGTTTGGATCGTTCTGAGAACTCTCTTTCTCGTTTGAAAGCTTGCTCCATTAGCTTGCATGTTTTGTGTTTGTTTCGCTTTGGTTGAGTCATTCAATTTCAAAACCCTACATTCGCAAAACTCAAACTAGTGTTTATTTTGTTTTACATTGAATTATTACAATGTGTGCTTCATTTCATTGAAAAAATCAAAAAATATCTTTGCATTCTTTTGTTGCATTGAAAATGAAGTGTTCCTTTAAATAAACTAGCATTTCTCAATCTAGGAAGGAATTTCGTTTTCACTTGATTGCATTAAGGGCATTTGAAGTTTCTTCGCATAGTTTTCTTGCTTCCTTGCTTGGAATATTTCTATCCTCCTTCTAGCTAGCATTCATCGAATTGAAATGATATTCATTTGCATATAGTCTGCATTTAGGAAGTTGAGCTCCACATTCGATAGGGCCTAAAATTGAAACATAATTCAAGATTAACTTTAAAATTTATTCAATGAACCTAAGGCAACATTGGAACCTAACAAAACATTTCTAGTGGTATAGGCCAGAGACGTGTTCCGACGTCTTAAAACCTAGCAGTTGTCGCTCGCCTTTTGGCTTCATACAGCGCTAGTACGGACTTGTACTCCCCGTACCGTCACATATATAAAGGGAGACCCCTCTAGATTGCAATCCTTTTATCCATATGAAGCCGAGTCTGTCACCTTGTAACCGTGATACACCGAACATAGCATTCGGGGAGACTACTTGCACGTACGTTAATTCCTTGGTCATTTATCTTTCATTTGATCACCAAGGTGTATATGGCAGTTCACGGAAACCTGGTATACCCTCTTGCTTAGAATCCCTGAGTAGTCGTTTCAATATTTTCGTGACCCTTTAAATAAGTAAAAGATCATTGAGCACTTGTCCTTTCATGCTCGTTTCAAATTGAAAGTGACGAGAGTCATGTTTTGTCTGTTTCTTGAATCTTAAAACATGAAACAAAAGATTTTGGTTTCAGTGTTATAAAATTAATCACCTATGATTACATGCCCATTAAAGTTTGTTACTTGGTCTAATTGATTTCCTTGCTTATTTATTTTGGAACTTTCGATTGGTTATCTCTTTTCCTTCCTATTATGATCTATAGTCAAAGTGGTGGAACCTCCAGTTTCGTCGTCTTCACTGCCTCCTAGTGGTGGTTCATTTCCAAACGTTTCTTTCGAAACCTCTCAATCCACTAGGTCTGCCGAGTTTTCACAGCCTATTCTACCATCTATCCCGCCCCTTGCTACTCGATCTTTGCTTGATAAGCCAGTTGAGTTCAATTGGCCTCTTTCAAGTGCTTGGTCTAGTTTTGGGGAAGAAGGGGAATTTCCTCCTCTTACGTCTGGATCATCTTTTGTTGCTGCTGCGGTACCTCCTAGTCCCCGTAGTATTTTTGAAGATCTTACGAAAGACTTAGATATGGATTCTTCCAGTCCTATTGGTAGTGACGAAATTCCTGTATCTACAGGAGAATATCAACTCTTCCTGAAGATATTTCTCATGTCTCTGTCCAATATTCTTCGCCTTTGGTGTCAATTCTGGTTGGCTATAGGTCTCTGAGTCAGATTATGTCTGGTGTTGTGTCCATTGCACAATCTAGCATAGTAACTCCTCCTCGGAGTTCAGCCCAATCTTCGTTAGTGCCGTTACCTTCGGTGTCAGATCCGTCAGTTACTGTTACATCTGTTCCAATCCAACCTACAGTCTGTGTGGCTTCTAGTTCATTTTCCACTACCTCTGTGATTCCAGATGGTCTCACTTTTGAAGAGTATCTGTTGGCTGTTCAGCAGCAGAGTTCTCAGGGTTCTCAATAGCCCCCACCTCCTAGAAATCCTCGTTTTCATCACTATGATGCTGTTGGTACTCCCATATATGAATATGCACATCATTATGATGACCAGGGAAATCCAGTTTATATGCCTCCTATAGATCCTTATCAGGCCGTTTATGATCCTTATCGGGCCAGTTATGATCCTTATCAGTCTGTTACTCATTTGGGACATAATTTTCCTGTGCAACCCTCTGGCTTACAAGGAAAACCCTTTTAGGGACTACCTTTAGCTCAGTAGGGCTCTGCTTTTGGTCCACAGGGACAACCATATGGTCCACAAGGCCAACCTTTACAAGGACAACCTTTGGTCCAACATGGACAACCCTCTAGTCTCTCGAGTCAACCTTTGGTTCAACCAAGACCATCTTTTGCTCCTGGGGGGCAAGTTTATCAACCACAAGGACAATCCTATGGTCCTTCTTTGGGTCAACCTGGTCATTAGGGACATCCTGGACCATCTCAACCACCAGGCCAACCTTTACCTCAAACTCAACCTAGTGGCCCTAAAAAACCAGTTCAACCATCTCAGTAATCGTTGCAACCTACCCACCAGTAGATTCCTTCGTTTCCGCAGCCGATTTTACCTATTTACCCTGTCTAGCAGCCTGCTCAACCTGCTCCACAAGGTCAACCTGTGCAACCGCAGGGCTCTTATTACCCTTAAGCTTCACATCAACTAGTATACAGCATACCCCAGATTCTGTACCCTCAAAATCAACCAATATATAGCGCACCTCAGATTACTTACCCTCAAAATCAACCGGTGTACCAAAAACCTCAATATCAAACTGTGTATCAGCAACCTAAAATTCATGCTTACATTCCGCAACAAAATAATTATGCTACTCAACAATGACCTCAATGGTTTCCTTCGACTCAATATCCTAGTCCTCAACCCCCCTATCAACCGAATTATCCTGTTTCTAATCCCTATGATCTGAATTCTTTAGGACAGAATGTATGGTGACAGAATCCCGCTCGGACTGGGTGGAATGTACAGACAGGTCCTTACCAAATACCTCCAATGAATTTTAACACTCAATTATCATTTCTTGCTACGTTGGAATTACTCGATGTGTCGAAGTTGACAAATGGTCCTATTCTTCATAATCCATTTTGGTCTCCAGTTCCGACCAAGATTCCTGATGATTGTCCTAAATTTGAGGGTAAACCTGGTGAATACCCCCAAACACATGTTATTACATACCACTTATGGTGGTCTTCTAATCCGTGGGTTGACGATTCTATTCATCTTCATATTTTCCAGCGAACTCTTACTGGTGCCGCTGCAAAGTGGTACATTGAGCTGTCTCGTAGTGTTTTCCAAGATTTTAATTATTTAGCCATGGCATTCCTTACACATTTTCAGTTACCGATCCGCTATGAGACCGGGACACACCTCCTCACTTCATTGAAACAGGACCGAGCTACTCATATCTCGGATCATATTCATGAGTGGCAGCATCGTCGTCGCATGATCAAATTTGAGATACGTGATCAACTTCTGACTCATTGGTTCACTACCTCCTTTGTCAATTAGATTTCCAAAGACATAGCTATGGGGGCATGTGTAACCGAGGAATAAGCCATTGCTTACGCCCAGTACCTTGATCTCATGTACTCTTATTTGGGCGCTTTATATGATATCTTGCCTGATGCTCCTTGACCTGGAACCTCTAAATCACCAACGACTCCATCCGTTGATGGTATTATTGGTTCTATATCGCAGACTTCTCAAAAGTCTCCTTCATCCAACTCTGGGAAGCAGAAGTCTACTTCTTCCAATAATGTCGCTTCTCTGTCAAATTCGAATTCTGGTACACCCGCAGAAGTGAATGCTATTCATGCCAATCCTACATCTAACACTTCCAAAGGTAAGAATAAGGGTAAAGGTAAAGCCAAAACTGATACCTTGAAACAGGATTCTACAAAACGTCGTTCTGCTAATAGTTCTCAACGTAAACCGAAGTATCCTTGTTTGATTTGTGATGATGAGCACTTCACCAAGGACTGTCCTCGATAGTCTCAAGTGATTCGATTACTAAAAGGCACCCAAGGAGCTCTGATCATTCTTAAATAACCTTTCCCTCAGCAAACTCAGATGGTAGAGAACCCTCAGTCCTCTGCTCCATCTGGTTCGCAAGTATTCATGATGAATGGTTCTACAACCGTTTCTATTGCTACTCGATCGAAAGATTATTCTGGTTCGCGTCAGGCAACAGGGAAAGAGATCGTTGATGGTCCTCCTCCTCCTCCTATTTCTAGTCCTCTTGAAATTGAATGACCTAGCACCGAATCCATTGTACGACCACCTTCCAAAGGTGTGCTCCGTAAGTCTTCGTACAATCCTAATGCCCGTGCCGCTCAACATTACAATATTGTTGAAGATTTGGCTCAGGCGTCATCTGTAATGTCTGCGTTAGAAGTACTTCAGAGTTGTCCTTCACAACGGAAAGCTTTGTTATCTGCAATAGGTGGGATTGATCCTGCCGATACTAGTTTGCTCACTTTCGATTTAGATAATTTCGTTCCACGACTCCCACACCAAATTCCACTCATCATTCAAGTTAGTATTAATGGTTTGAATATTCACCAGGCTGTCGTGGATGAGGGTGCATCTACCTGTGTTATGTCATCTACTTATTGGAAAGCCATTGGTTCTCCAACTCTTACTTCATCACCCAATTCCCTTGAAGCATTTGATGGAAGAGAATCTAAACATCTTGGTATTCTCGCTAGTTTTCCGATCACGTTAGAAGGGAAGATAGTCAATGTCGAGGTTGAAGTCATTGATGCAAAACTTAATTATAATATTCTCCTCAGACACAGTTGGACTCATGCCATGTTGTGCATTCCGTCCACTCTCTTTCGTGTTTTGAAGTTCCCATGCGACAGAAAAATCATTACTGTTGATCAATTGTCTTTTTTCACTTCTTCTTCCGAGAACAACATTCTGTATGTGGATAAGATTCCTACTCCTTACGAGAGTGTAGGGCTAGGCATTTTCAAGGATCCTGCCCTCATGGGTGTTTTCCCTCTTCCACCACCGAATACTGTTCAGGTCAACATGATTTCTCAAACCGATGACCCCTGGGTTATCCCTTCTCCTGAAAAAATCGATTCATTCGGAAATTCGATGCCTTTGAGTCCGATTGAAATTGATTATTGTGAACTCATTACTGCATCGGATTCTGATCATGATTATGCTCCTTCAAGCATAACTGTTGAAATCTATTCTCAATCCCCTTGGCTTGGTGATTTTGATTCACCATATCCTTTGAAAGAAGTGTTTCCTTCTGATGAGGCTATCGTGGAAACCCTGTCTCTCAACGATATGTCGTGGGATGATGGTCATCATCGTTCCTTGTTTCTACCAAGCCTCGGGGCCATGTCTACCTGTCTTGAGAATTTTTCCTCTCAGGTTTCCTCTCCTCTGCTTCAAACACCTCTTTAGGTCCATGAGGTTTTTTTGGAAGGTAACTTGAGTAACATCACTCAGACAATGCCTATCGACATTTCCATTAAACCAGAATTGTCGAGAACATCCATATTGGGGTTACTTACTCTTCGGATGAAGTGCAAGTCTATACTAGGCTTTTTCATGAATTCTGTGATTTCTTTGCATGGTCCTACGAAGAAATGCCCAGTATTGATCCTAGCATCGTAGTACATGAGATTCCTACTTACCCTCGTTCGAAACCTATTCGTCGGCGTCTTCGTCCAGTGCATCCTAGGAAAACCGCAACCATTAAGGCTGAAGTGGAAAAAATTCTCAAAGCTAGTTTCATTTATCCGATTCCCTTGACAGAATGGGTTTCTAATATTGTTCATGTAGATAAGAAACAGGGTAATATTCGTGTCTATGTTGACCATCGTGATATCAATCGAGCTTGTCCTAAGGATAATTATCCTACTCCTTTCATTGACCAAATCATTGACAACTGTGCCAGGAGTGAGAATTTTTCCCTTATGGACGGTTTTTTGGGTTATAATTAGATCAATATTCTCCCGACTGATCAACACAAGATTGCCTTTATCTGTCCTTGGGGTACCTTTACATATAAGAAGCTTCCTTTTGGTTTGAAGAATGCCAGTGCCACCTTTTAGCGCGTGATGTCTTATGCCTTTCATGATATTCGCCACATCGTTCAACCTTATCTGGATGACCTTCTGACACATTCAACTAAGCGTAGAGATCATCCTGACCATCTTCATCAGATTTTTATTCGTTGTAGACACTATAACATTCGGCTTAATCCACACAAGTGTTTCTTCTGCGTCAATTCTGGTAGACTATTAGGGTTAATCGTTTCCAAAGACGGAATTCGCCTGTATCCTCTCAAGGTTGAGGCTATTATTAATCTCCCCTATCCTTCCTCATTGCATCAGTTGTAGAGTTTACAAGGGAAAGCAATTTTTCTTCGCTGTTTTATACCTAAATATAACAAAGTAGCTAAAGGATTCACACTATTGTTAAAGAAGGGTGTTCCTTTTTACTAAGATGAGATCGCTCAGAAATATTTTGATGCGTTGAAAACATTGTTGGTCAATGCTCCTCTCCTCCGCCCTCCCAATTATCAACGTGATTTTTCCTTTTATTTAGCTACCACTTTCAGCATGATTGCCATGGTTTTGGTACAAGACGATGATGACGGTCATGAGCATGTTATTTATTACTTGTCTCGTAACCTTCTCGACACCGAAACACATTATGCTCATGTCGAGAAGTTAGCATTGGCTATTGTTCAAGCCGTTCAACGTTTTCGTCATTATATTATTTTGCGTATAGTGATGGTGATTTCTGAATGCAATCCCATGACCTACATATTGTCTTGACAATTGCTGGGGGAAAATACTCAAAGTGGATTGTTATCCTCCAAGAGTTTGATTTGAAATTTGCTGCTGCCAAGTATAAGAAATCATTGGTCTTTGCTGATTTACTTTGTTCTCTCCCTTCCGACTCCACTCATTTTCGTTTTACGGAATCCATTCCAAACAATTCGATTTTCTTGATTAGCACCCTCAATCCTTGGTACGGTGATATCATATATCATCGTCTATCTCCAAACTTCATCTTTTAGATCTAAGTTGACGAAGGGTGTCCGTCGACGCATCTGCCATCAGTTGCAACCTTATCGTATAGTTGGAGATACTCTCTATCGTATTGGATTCGATTCCATTGTTTGACCCTCGAGGAAGCCGCGAAAGCTTTGAATGATTTTCACAGTGGCACCTATGGCGGTCACATGTCTAGTTATGCTACTACATAGAAAATTCTTCGTGTTGTTTATTTTTGGCCTTCCATTTTCAAAAACTGTATTTTCGTAGTTTGTAAATGCCATGATTGCCAGATTTATCAACGCAAATTGCATGTGCCACCTGTTCCTCTTCATCCTGTCATTACCGTCGGTCCCTTTTCAAAATGGGGCATCGATTTTATGACTTGTAACCCTCACTCGGCCGGGGGGCATGCTTATATTATCGTAGCCGTGGACTACTTCACCAAATGGGCCAAAGCAATGCCTACACTTGCCGCTGACGGTAAGACAGCTGCTCAGTTCATATTCAATCATATTATTGCTAGGTTTGGTGTCCCTCAAGCCATCGTTACCAATCATGGTTTCCATTTTTGGCATTATATGGTGGCGGAGTTGACTTCTAAGTTGGGTCTGCGTCACGACAGCTCAACGCCATACTACCCTCAAGCCAATGGCTAGGTTGAAGCTCTTAACAAAGTTCTTTTCAAAATGCTTCAACATACGATTGGGATCCACAAATCAAATTGGCATCTCATGTTATTTTCGGCTCTTTGGGCATGCCAAACCTCAGTGAAGAACGCAACTGGGTTTACTTCTTTTCAGTTGGTTTATGGCTTGGAAGCTACTCTTCCGATTGAATGTGGAATACCTTTGCTCAAGTTGGCAGTTGAATTACTGCCGAATCACTAGAAGAAGAGCATCTCCTTTATTTAGAAAGGCTGGATGAAACCTACCGCTTTGCTGCTCTCGTTATCGAAGCACAGAAAAAGTGGGTCAAAGCTCATTTTGATCAGTCAATTTCCTCTCGTTCTTTCGTTGAAGGAGATCTCGTCCTCCTGTATGACCAAGCTCGTGATAAGATGGGGGCAGGAAAATTTCAACCTATGTGGCATGGGCCCTACATCATTAAATGTGTGTTGCAGAATGGGGCCTATGAGCTAATTAAATACGAAGGTCATCCTCTTGAACAACCCAGAAATGGGTTGTATCTCAAAAAAATTTATGCGTGAATCATTCATGCATAATAGGTGTACATAGGTGTTGTTTTCATTTTTGTATATGTTTTCTGGTTTGGTGTGTTTTGTGATCATTTTTCTGCTTATTGGGTCTTGCTTATTGTGCAGATTTATGTTGCCCCTTATGCCAGTTTCGCGGATGGTGCTTCTCGCAGTACCAGGAATTTGTCTTTGGCAAACTGGGTAATTTATGATCCTGTTGGTGAGTTGATAGATCTGCAAGGTATTTGTCTAGGGTGAACTACAAACAATGTCACTGAATATAGCATTGTCATTGAGCTATTAACCGAGGTAATCAACCTCGACATACGTGCATTGCTTGTAAATCTAGATTCAGAGCTTGTTGTTCTACAACTCAATAATCATTATTCAGTTAGAAATCGACACATTCTGAGATTACATTTATGTATTCATTTGTTGGAAAGACATTTTGATTTTATTACCTATCAACATATTCCTAGACAAATGAACACATTAACTGATACAGTGGCTAACATTGTATTGGATAGACATTTGCATCATTTGTAAAAGCATCATCATATGTAAGAGATCCATGTAGGGAAATACATGTATATATATATATATATATATATATATATATATATATATATATATAACGTCAAAAAATATATGTATGTTTCTGTTACATCCCGAGACATCATGTCTCGCAAAGTATGCAAATAAAATAAACCTAGGTGTCTAATCAACATGGTGTTCGTGATAACATGTCACGACTCGTACTAGCTGCCTCAGCAAGCAATGAATTTGGCTGGGCACCCCTACAGTATGTCTCTGGTAGACACGAGGAACATCATCAAAACGTGCATAATCCGAGACTCCTCATGTGATCCCCTCCAGGTTGCGCACTATCTCATCTTCCTCGTCGCCCTCGCCTTGAGGGTCGAAATCATGAGGGATTCACCTCACTATCAATGACATACCAGCAGGTCTCTCTGGGCCAACATCTGCATCACATGGATTTAATGTCAGAACATGCATAAATAAATAAAAAATCATAATACTCATAAAACTTAAAAAATTAGTCTTACCAAAATATTCATCCCAATATTCTCCCTCTAGGAGTGGGAGGTCCATATCATCAATGAAATTTGTGCTAGAGTAGTGTCAATCCTCCACGACAAGCAATTGTTGACGGAGCCAATCAAAAAATTCCAGCCTCCAGGACATCTGTTGGGCCCCCTGCCCTTGGCATCAGATCTGCCCATCGAGCCATCCGTGGTTCTCTCGCTGGTGGTGTCGGGACTATAACCTCCTGTCGCTGAAAAATTGGTAATCGTTCCAGGAAGAACGATACCAGAATAGATCCATAACCAAATTGTTTCAGTTTGGTCTTCTTGCATTTGGTTAGTTGGCTCTTGATGTTTATGGTCACGGCCTCTGCCCAGTTGTAGATGGTCAGTGCCATGTAGTCTACAACAAGGAGCAACTATGTCTTTGTTTCTTCATGCGATGCTTGTGATCCCGCAGCCTGTGTGATGGTATGCCATACCACACGTAGTGTCAAATCTGGGATAGTTTGTATATCAACTTTCCCACTACCTGATCCTTTCTGTGCTCCTTGATATACCCTATCTATCACCATGGTCATGTTTTCCAAGCAGGGCCAGGTTCCAGTTAGGAGTGGTGCTGCACCTCTCCACGATAATCCTGTGATGAAGTACACGTCAGAGACATCAATCTCAAGTTCTTGATCTCGTAGGATGAACTTCTCTTGATTTTCGTCCCATATACTGATCTGATATTGTAGAAATTCTGGTTGGGCTTGGAGACATGGTGTTAGGAAGATTTTTTTCAAACCACAGTTTTTTAGGGCTTCCATAACTCCCTCATTTTCCATGGCTAGCTAATCTTCTTCACTATGTTCCTGTTCTTTCCATTCAATGACTATTTTTCCTCTTTCTACCTACAAACACACATACATGAGTGGTATTAGTCAATTTTAACCCTTAAATATGTAAAAAATTGGGGTATTTAATGCATATTTTTTGCTAGAAATGGTTTGTGCCGTTGGCGCACCCTAGTGTTAAAAATCAGGCAGTTGGCGCGACTCCGTGCCTGAAACCCGCGCCAACCAAGCAACCCTAGCTTTTACATTTCCTCCCCCAAATTTTGAAATTGACAATCGCAGGAAGCAAGAAATAACTTAAAATGACAAGAGGGATCTCAACTCTTACCTGGCGTTGACGGATTTGCGATTGATCTATTGGATTGGCCGCTATCGTCGCCGCAAGATTGCACAGTAAATGGGTAACTATTGCTCCACAAGAGGTAAAAAGTGAAAAGTAATTATTTTTACCATTTTTGGCATTTTATATCTTTTTCACAACCCTAATTAGGTTTTAAGGCATGTTTTTCGATTATTTTATTGTATTATTTTCGAAAAATGGGTTTTACACATGTCTCTTGTGCAGCAATAGGTTTTTCATGCGAAAATGATGAAGTAACGAGTTATATTTTATACTTTTTAGGACTCAGTAAAAACACGAAAAATTCACTACTGGAGTCACCTTTTAGCTCTTTTCTGACTTGCTAAAATTGAAAATATTGCCGAGATTCTTGTCATTTTCAACTCGTTAAATGGCTGCGAAATGATATCTACCCAGTATATTTTTAACTCTTTTTTGGGTTGGGATAGATTATTTACGAAAAAGGAATACCTTAGCCTATCGCGACTAAGAGGTTCTCGCAGACACAATTTTCTACCTTTTTGGATCTGTGAGACTACTTATGAAAAGGGACTGCTGGAGTTTTCTTTTCTGCCTTCTTTTCAAACTCTCTAAACATGAAAATATTTTCAGTTCTCCCTTTGTTAGACTTGTTAAACCCTAATGACATCGGATTTCGTCACCATGACGTTGTTTCGAGTTCCTCCTTCCTAGGGCTCGTAAAATGTACTAGGTTGGATTTTCCTGAAGGACAAACTTACAGTACAAGCATATGTTATCCCCTTCAAGCTTGTTATAAAAAATAATTGGGGTACTCGCCATAAATGGTGGGGGAAAATGGAACCAAATTGTAGTTACGTTGGCAGTATGTCACTCTTGAACATGGCACTTGTCTGCATTTGTGTCGGGTTGGGGACATCTCATTTCGTCATTTTTGCCTCCATGAGTTTGGGTAATCTCTTTTGACCTCTCATATGCTCTTTTCCATGTCATCATGACCTCAGATCTTTTGATTTCAAATACTACCAAATCCAGTGTCGTGCTACTGATATGTTTAAGAGAATTTTGCCTTTACAGTTGTCAACCTTCCTCTGATCTCTTGTTGGTCCTGATCCACTTTCATCATGTTCCTCTGTCTCGTGTCGATGATGTGGGAAACATTATGGCCCTCCTTCAACCAGGTCACTTCTTTTCGACTTCAGCTCATTATCCAGGAATTTGATCTAGAGACTCCCTTCTGGTACCTTGGAGCCTACATGACTCAATGGCAGGTTTTTCGCATTCGATGCAAGGTTCACATCATTGGCCTTCGATCAAGTGATTCTGTGGATGTTCGACGTCAGGTCACTTTTCACATTCTGTAGATTGTACCTTTTGTACCTTGAGGACCATCGTCATCATTGGTGGTTTCTCTTGCATCTGTTAACATCTTTCATCATTGGTGGGTAATCAGGCGATTTTCCTACATGTTTGACTTCAACTCATACATTCGCATGCTCGAAATTGTACTTGTTTGGGTCGAGATGGAGCACAAGACCCTGGATTTTGTCTGATAAATCCAAGCTGTGAATTTTTGTGGATTATTATGACTTATTCCATGACTCTTTTGATTGGATGGCTGCGACCATACCTGAGTCTATTTATTGATCCTTCTTGCTGGATGGCTGTGTCCATACCTCGGATCTCAGTTTTTATATACTCTATTATGGATGGCTACACCCATGCCACATGATTCATGTCTCACAGATATCAGTTTTATTTTTAATCGCAAGTCTTCCGAAAATGGTGTTTGGTTCGAACACATTCTCATAAAGCATTTCACCCCTCCCTCTCTCTCAGACTTGATACTTTAGGGGGCATCTGTTACACAAAATTTTGTCACTATCCCTGCAATCCCCAACTTGCACATTGGAGGGTCATTTCTGTGACCAATACGTAGTGTCATGCTTTGCAAATACCATCCTTACATCCCTTTTGATGAAAGCAACATTCTTCTTGTTGACATTTCCCTAAGCAGAGCTGTGAAAATCCCTATTTTTGCCTTAGGCACGAGTAGCCCGTTACACCCTCGCACCGACCTGAAAATTTAACATTGAGCCTGCACCACTTGGCACTCTGTGCTAGTTAGACACCCACGCTACACTGTTTATGGAATTAAAAAAAAAAATAGAGGCGGAGGTTCCATTCCAACCACCTCAGGGATGAGTCATTGGGAGTGGTTGAACTGAAACAACCACAGACTCCTTCCTTTAGTTAGTAGTTTCCACCTCCCTTGGAACTCTCCTAAAGGATAGGACTCCCTCCCACCTTTGTAGGGATCCAAACCTCCTCTTTTCCCTCTATATAAGAAAATATCTCCTTTGGTAGAAGCTAGTTGAACACATTATAGAAAAATGGCTGAATAGCTGAACTAGAGAATTATACTATAGCTAAGCTGCTAGAGGAGATAGAGTAAGAAATATAGTGTTGAGAGAGCTCGAGTCGATGACTTCTAAGAGAGCTTGAGTCCGAATTCCCTGACCGACAGTTGATACGTGTTTCTTCTGAACCCCACTGGAGGATATCATGACGTCAAAGCATTGGTTGTACTCTTCCTTCTACTCATTAATATACATGACTACTGTTTGGTTCCACTATTGTGTTATGATGTTTATTTGATATGATATGTTTAGCCCTATTTGACTGGCTAATAGTTGTGAGTGAAACTATTTTGTCATATGTTGTTCTTTTCCTATGATAGTGAATGGATCGTGGCATGCCAAGGCAGGAGCGAGAGATCACTATTCTTTCCACAACATCGACAGTGTTGGATTCAAGGTAGGTCAATCTACCATGTCTTTTTTTCATTCATTAACTAGGAAGCAACACTTTAGCGTGTCCTTTTGTTACTATACCCACCCTAGGGCTAGAGGGATTGTCTCTGTCCACAGAGAGGATTTACCTTCATAACAAAAAGCAGTAGGACAATAGAGATCACAATGAGATAATGATGCACAATACAACATGAGATTTTCCTTGAGAAAACCCACTTGGGGGAAAAACCTAGCAACCTTTTCCTCAGAGAAATATTCAATTAAACATAGATACATATAATTATTGAAGTCAAACATAAATTCAAACTGGCTAGTAACACAACCCTGGTCAAAAATATTCAAACTTCCCTTTAGAAAAGTCAATATACTTCCCAAAAATTTTTGCCTAGTCTCAACAAATAGGGCCGAAATTAGGCCTACTTCTGCACCCAAAATTTTTGGTCTTGATGCTCTAATATGATTTAGAAATTTGGCCTTTATTTCACACATGTGAGGTCATAGAAGAAGAACATATTCAAACATGCAAGTTGTAACCAATAGATAGAGAATATTTTTGATTGCTAGATCAAGTTTTCCTTTCCCTTTCTCTTGTCTTCTTCATCTAGATGAGAAAAATATGTCTTATTGTGTGAGATCAAAATTGTGTCTTATAGAGGAGACAAAGTGTTGTGTATATAGTTTTATATGAGGCCAAATGGCTTCCTCTACAAGTTGGGTTGATTTTACTTAAAGGAGGTTCAACTTGATCATCTTGGGGAAAAAAATCAATCTTAAAATTATATTTTTTTTCCTATTTTGAAACTGACATGAATAACATGTCTTATATTTATTATTACAAATATTTGAGAGCCAAAAATATTAATTATGAAGATCGACCATAGCTATAAAATTCAACACTCCCTCTTAGCTAGGGAGATATTATTTACGATTATCCAAATGTACTCTTCATGAAAATTTTACCGAAGAAAAGGTTAAAATAGTTCATCATATACCATCAGCATCAACATCATTTTATTACGATAATATTGTTCAAAAACTATGGCCTATGGTAAATAAACATCATCAGCTAGTCACCTTCATTCTAGTCAACATCTATAACCCAATATACAAACTAGTCTTGGTTCACCATAATCTTAGTAAACATCTTTGACCCATGGTGAAACCCTAGGAACATTGTCAATTCATTTGATTAATTCTTGTCCCAATCCCAAAGGCCTTACTCACTTTAGTAATTTTAGGCCTGATGCTAAACGCTCTCACTCAACCTATTTGGAGAGTAATTATGAGTCTAATTTTGAAGGCACCCACTCAACCCTACAGTTGAGTAATTTTGGGCCTCTATACACTTTGGACCATTCTCCCTAATTTTTTTCAACATACTTGACCTTGGGGGTATGGTTGTCCCTGTTGTTATCACATCAACACTTCCTCTCACTAAGGAATGCATTCTCGACCACTCCAATCTTATCCCTGAAATACACAAACTTTTCTCTAGACAAAATATTTGTGAGGATGTCATTTATATGCTCATCTATAGATATGTATTGGAGCCCCACTGCTCCCTTCTGCACCATGTCACAAATATAGTGGTACTTGATCTCAGTGTGCTTCGACTTATCATGGAACATTGGATTATCTAATATATTTACATAAATTTGATTGTCACAATATATCACGGTTAGTTCCAAAACCTTCTCAAATAGTTCTATGAGTAGCTTCCAAAACCACACTACTTCACACCTTGCTAACTGGTTGTAATATAATCAGCCTCGAAAGTGTTGAGTGTGTTAGTGCCAGTCTGTACAACTTGTCACCGGTGATCAAATGGATGCTTATCATGTCTTGTTAGGTTCTAAAAGTCAAAATTTTTGTCATTTCATTAGGTCTTCAAGTAAAAAATTGGTCACTAGCTAGTGTCTAGGACTATTTCCACTCCTTTCAAAATTTTCACATGACCGGTCCTTGTCATCATTCAATAGAGTGTGCCATCATTTTAAGGTCATCATCATCACTTCAATCAACATAATCATGATTTCATTCATTTCAGTGTCTCCATTAGGTCATTAGGGTTTCATTCATCTAAAATGTGTCATTCCATGCATACAATCTGGCAATTGGAGGAGTGGTAATAGGTAGATTTGTTCAATAAAGTTTGGTTTCAAATGTAATTCATGTTTTAAATATGTGTTATCACCAAATTGAGTCCTTTTGGGTTGCTTCAATGGTAAACTTGGAGTAACTATTTCAGACCACTTACAACTGGAAAGTAGTGTATCCAGTCTGAGAGGGCTCTCTCAAAGGAAAAATAAATGATTTTCAATAAAGTTTAAAAGCATATGGCTAACTATGATGTTTTATTTTTTGGGTGTTTATGTGTTCAAAGTAGGTGAATGATGCAAGGAATCACTACCATTGGGCATGGATTCAGTGTAAACCTCAATTATAAAACAACAAATGTCATGGAAGCTAAGGCACTTATATTCTTATCAAATCACACATGAAGGAAAAAACAACAAACTACATGCGTACAAGAAGTTGGACCGTATTACTGAATTCCAAGTGATTACACATGAGCCACTGCACAAAGATCAAAAGGACTAAGATAAACAAGCATAGATAAGAACATACAATGAATATTGGGTCTGAAACAAGCTGCTACAAAAGTAAAATTTTGATAGCCAAAGATTATTATAGTAGTGCATACATAACATCTCTCAACCCCTTATAAATCTAAAACTATCTCATTTATAGAGTGAGGACTCATACAAATGATTTTCCACCATTCTAGCTTCAAATTCCCACCTCATAGACCTATTTCAAATATGATTACATCACTTGGAGACTTCCTAGGGATATTTCTGTTTTGCAGAGTTTGAATACAAAAAGGACTCTTCTTTCATTAAATAGTTTAAAAAATCCATTTAATAACCCTTATCAACTAAAACCAACTAATTTTCTGAGTGTACTAGATTGATTATGTGTCATTATGCCACGTGGATGTTGAGTTGGACCTCCTCGAAGTCGAATTTTACAATTTTTTCATAAATCTGGTTAGTGAAAATTCTGAAAAATATGCTTCAAATATGAGTGTATAATTTCCAAACCGTGATGGATTTGTAGAAAATGAGAGAGGTTTTTGTATATGGGACTATGATGAAGAAAAACGTCGTTCCGATTTCCAAAATACGTTTTCATTTGGTTAGAAATAAAACTTAAAGTTGACTGCTAAAATAGTCATGCACAAAAAATTTCGTAGCACTCATTTCGTAGAAACTTTTCGTAGCGCCTCTATTTGAAACACTTTTGCCAATCAATTTGACTTTCTGCTGCCATGAGCTTTTAAAAAATGTTAGGAGGGATTCATAAAAAAAGTCTTCCTACTTTCAAGGAGTTGCTACCATCACACATTATGAAATACATCCATGGAAGATGGTAGGATGGTATTCCTATAGATTAAGGATATCTGAAGGTCCTAGTTGAGAATTAAACATCTTCACAATTTTTCTTCTATACTAATTGATTTTGATAATTTTTCCAAAGGGGAAAAGAATATTAATTTTAGAGATTGCATTCGCTAAATTGAAATTAGATGTGACTTTTTCATTTTCTTTGGTAGGAGGTGGAAGTGGTGGGTCCCTTTTTGGCTCCACTGCTTTAGGAGCATCCTTCTTTGGCTGAGTTTTATTTGTAGTGATGGGAACATTTATGTGTCTAAGATTGTACTACTTCTGAATCTCAAATATAGCATGTTGATAACCCTTTAGGTAATCATATTGTCCCTCATATTTTTTCAAATCATGACCAGAATCCTCATGCTCCTCCTTGTTTAGAAACATCCCAGACATATCTTCATCTAGACAGTGGATAATATCCTCTTGAAACTCAGGCTGAGTTTTTTCTTCATCAATCAAATTCTCTTGAAAGGGAGGTCTCACTTGTGGGTCAGGATGATTTCTGTTTTCTCTTGGTCTTTTCTAATTTTGAGGCCTCCTAAACTGCGGGTTTCTAATTTGTGGATCATGTTGTGCAGGAGGTAAGGGAGTGGCTCCAAGGGCAAGTTTTTCCATGAGTTTCTCCATAGTCTTCAACATAGAATCAAACTTAGCATCCAAGGATGAAGGTTTCTCTTCTTCTTTCAGTTTTGATTTTACCATATGTTCTTGAAGGTATTTCACTTGATTTTGTAATTATCTCCTTTCAACTTGCAAGTGCAGATTCATCTTTCTAGTATGTTTGGCCAAAAGTCTTAGAGGTTGGGTTCTTTTCAATAGTCTTTTAGCATCACTCATAGATCCTATAAAAATTGAAAGTCTATTGTCCCATTTCTTCATCATCTGATCAAACTCGATCTTCTCAGACATGTGTTTCTCTACTTCCAATATTTAACTCAATTATTTCTTATCTTGCTTCTCTTAGTTGTTCTGTGAGGAGATCAATTTCTGATGAATTGATAATTTGAAGATGAGCTGGACAGCTTTGTGGACCAAGCCTGTATGAAAATATCCTCCTAACCATATTTGATCTCCACATGTGATCAGATGACCTTGAATGAAACACTTCAAGACAAAATTCCTTCAAAATTCAACTTGCTTCCAAAATAGGGGATAACAAGGCAATTTCGTAGCAACTTTTGGTAGCAAATTAATTTACCACTTTCCACCACCTCTTAGCTCTCTTTTATTTCATGGATCTACTTGATAGGTTTTAAGAGCTAATAAAATTTTTTCACAAGCTTTAATTTCAAGTTTAACCACCCTTTTTTATCAAAAATTCATCTTCATAAATTTCGTAGCGCTTTTTGGGCTTCAAGCCTGGTTAGCGCTACGAAAACACCTAAAGTGTAGAAAATTCAAAATTCTCCTTTTTCTTCAAAATTTCACCAGTAGGTCTGAAAATTGATATGATGAAGGATGATAAAGAAAAATTGGTTAAAAATGCCTATTTTACTCCTCAAAAAGCATCATTTTCACCTTTATAATTATATTTACTGCGGAATTCTGTAAAAATAGACAGGTGGCCATTTTTCCGATTTTAAGACTATGCAAGTGAACCTAAAGTGGATTTTAATGGAAATTAATAAAAATTACAAGACTAATGAAGTGTTTATGACCTTGGATAGACACGATTTAATGAATTTCTCATCAAATGAATGACCCAAACCTTATGAAGCAAGGTGAAACTTAGGTGACCCTATCAAAATAAATTTGAAAATTTTATGATTGATAAAAGTGGCTCCACTGGGGATGGTGTGCCCATGTGGTACATCAAATAACTAGTAGTTATAGTGTCATCTTCATTGGGTTGTTCTCATCTTCAAAATGAAAACTTGCAACCTGCTCTGACCTGTAACCTCAGCACTGAAAAACCAATAGCTGCTAAAGAATTGAAAGTACACATGCTGAATTTAAAACTGAAACTGACAAAATGCTTGATCCTCAAGCTTATTTATATAAAAATTATCCTACTCTACTTTCTCATCATAAAATCTGAAGCAAGTGATCTCACACTTCCAATGAAGCAAATCAAGAAATTGAGTACTGGATTAGAACGGGAATTCCATTCCCGAGATATGATAACTTGTTCCACCATATGGATTTTTCTATATAACTGAAGATCATTATGAAACTCATTTCCATTGAAGATTCCAGCAGAGTCGCGAAAGGATCTTTGAGAGCATGCATAAATATTTCTTGTTGATCAACAAGAAAATATGAGTAAGTATGGTCCTTTGATGTTGTTCCTTGTTCAAATTCTTCATTATAACTCTTGTGATCATTCTCAAATAAAAAAGAAGCAATCTGTTGACCATTATTTTCATTTGGGAGAAAGAAAAACTTGGAGTATTTTTGGACACTTTCAAAAGGAAGTGCCTCAGCATGTACCACAGGAATTTCTAAAGGTAACTCATCATATGATTCAACAAGCATATCCATATGATTGTCTAAAATTTTCTTTTCAAATTTTTCTTCATTTGTTGTAATTTGATGAAAGGAATGACATGAAGAATAAATTTCTTCCTTCACCTAAAGATTATAGTAATTATCTTCCAGTATTTACTCCTGCTATTTGAAATGATTCTTATATTCCTAATCATAAAAATACCAATAAGTCTGCTACAAATGTTCATCAAACTCAGAGGATGTAACATGATTATCATAAATTAAATCATGTTGGGTTTCATTTTCATCCAAGAGAGAGGCTACCCTTTCTTCTTGGTGATGAAAGGGATTTTCATGAAGGACCTCTAAAATTTCCTCATTCATGAACTCATAATATTCACAACAATTCTCCAAATATTCAATAAAAATCACAAAATGTTTACAACAGTCTTTGACCAGCAACAAGGAAGAATTAAATTCTTTATACATCTCATAAAATGCAACATGGAAATCACCAAGAGAATGTAAGGAACCACTTGGCAGGATTTTGTACTAAGACCATGCTTTTTCCTCTAAAGTGACCATAAAAAATTTCATGAGACAATCCTTAGGAAACTGAACCTTAAGTCTGCATACATGCATATGGAATCTAACCAAGTGAGGAGCAGAATTTTCTTTCTTTTCATTTTTAAATATGGGAAGACAAGTTAACCAATTTACTTTTGGCATAGGATTTGGAAAACCAGGGATGTGAGACCAATTCATAGGGGCATACCTAACATTCATTCTTGTAATAGAACTCATATTGGAACTTCATCAAGCTATTTATATTCAAGTAGTGGAGTCACCTTCCAATTGATTATTTGATGTGTGGAGTCGCTAGAGAAAAAATACAACAAAAATGTGCCTAAGAGTATGTTGCTCTCAGACCTTAAATTGAAACTTTGTTGTTCTTCCCAGGGAAAATTTACACCTTCATTCCTCGGAAATGGCGCCAAAATGTTATCACCAAATTTAGTCATGTTGGGTTGCTTCAATGGTCAACTTGGAGTAACTATTTAATACCACTTGCAACTAGAAATTAGCCTATCCAGTCTGAGAGGGCTCTCTCAAGGGAAAAGTAAATGATTTTCAATAAAGTTTAAAATAAAATGGATAACTCTGATGATTTATTTTTTGGTGTTTATGTGTTCAAAGTAGGTGAATGATGCAAGGAATCACTACCATTGGGCATGGAGTCAGTGTAAACCTCAATTACAAAACAACAAATGTCATGGAAGCCAAGGCACTTATATTCTTTTCAAATCACACATGAAGGACAAAACAACAAGCTACATTCGTATAGGAAGTTGGAGCATATTAATAAATTCCAAGTGATTACACATGAGCCACTACATAAATATCAAAAGGACTAAGATAAAAAAGAATATATAAGAACATACAATGAATCTTGGGTCTGAAACAAGCTGCTACAAAAGTATATTACTGATAGCCAAAGATTACAATAGTAGTGCATACATAACATCTCTCAACCGCTTCTAACTCTAAAAATATCTCATTTATAGAGTGAGGACTCATAAAAATTATTTTCCACCTTTCTAGATTCAAATTTCCACCTCAGAGACCTATTTAAAATATGATTACATCACTTGGAGACTTCCTAGGGATATTTTTGTTTTGCAGAGTTTGAATACAAAAAGGACTCTTCTTTCATTAAATGGTTCAACAAATCCATTTAATAACCATTATCAAATACAACCAACTAATATTCTGAGTGTACTGGAGTGTTGATGTGTCATTATTCCACATGGATGCTGAGCTAGACCTCCTCCAAGTCGAATTTTACAATGTTTTCATCAATCTAGTTAGTGAAAATTATGAAAAATATCCTTCAAAGATGAGTGTATAATTTCCAAAACCTTATGGATTTGAAGAAACTGAGAGATTTTTTTGTATATGGGCCTGTTATGAAGAAAAACCTCTTTCAGATTTCTAAAATCGTTTTTCATTTGGTCATAAATTAAACTTGAAGTTGACTGCTAAAACAGTCATGTACAAAAAATTCAGCGTAGTGCTCATTTCGTAGCGCCTCTGTTTTAAACACTTTTTCCAATCACTTTGACTTTATGCTGCCATGAGATTTTAAAAAATGTTAGGAGGGCTTCACGAAACAAGTCTTCCTACATTTAAGGAGCTACTTCCATCACACATGATGAAATAACTCCATGATGAATTGATAATTTAAAGATGAGCTGGACAACTTTGTGGACCAAACCTGTATGAGAGCATCCTCCTGACCATATTTAACCTCTACATGTGATCAAATGACCTTGAATGCACCACTTCAAGACAAAATTCCTTCAAAATTCAACTTGCTGCCAAAACAGGGGAAAACAAGGCAGTTTCGTAGCAAATTTTGGTAGCAAATTTAATTTACGAATTTCCACCACCTCTTAGCTCTCTTTTCTTTCATGGATCTATTTGATAGGTTTAAAGAGCTAATAAAAAATTTTCCCAAGATTTAATTTAAAGTTTAGCCACCCTTTTTATCAAAAAGTCATCTTCAGAAATTTCGTAGCGCTTTTTGGGCTTCAAGCCTAGCTGGCACTACGAAAACACATAAAGTGTAGAAAATTCAAAATTCTCCTCTTTCTTCAAGATTTCACTAGTATGTCTGAAGATTGATATCATAAAGGATTATATAGAAAACTTGTTTCAAAATGCCTCTTACCCTCCTCAAAAAGCATCATTTTCACCTTTATAGTTATATTTGATGTGGAATTCTGTAAAAACAGACAGGTGGCCATTTTTTCGATTTTAAGACGATGCAAGTGAATCTAAAGTGGATTTTAATGGAAATGACTAACAATTACAAGACTAATGAAGTGTTTATGACCTTGGATAGACATGATTTAATGAATTTCTCATCAAATGAATGACCCAAACCTTATGAGACAAGGTGAAACTTAGGTGACCCTATCAAAATAAATTTGAAAAATTTATGATTGATAACAATATGTAATAAGTTCATCATGTTTCTAAAGCTATATAAGAAAGTTTCAAAGTTACAAGTTTTCAAAGCACAGTGAAAAGGACATCTAGTGGGCCATCCCATTACCATGAACAAAAGTGACCACCACAAGCTATAAAAGACCAATTCAAGATCATTTTATCATTCACCTCATTGAAGAAGAGCTCACATTCACCACCTAGTGAAAATTCAGCAAATTCAAGTAAAAAACACTGCAATATTTTGTGCCAAAGCAGCGATGCTGTGCTTTCTGGGCTCCACGCTACACTTTCTTCCAAACACTATGTTTTCTCTCCTAGATGCAGCAAACCAATTTATGAAGGCCTATGAAGGTTGTCAAGGTGTCTAGCATCAGTGGAAAAGTAAGTTACACCTCAGCAAACCCCTCCTTGCAACTCAATTTCATTGATTTAGTGTGAAAACCATCTATTGGCCTCTATTCTGCATTTTAGTGGCTAGCCAATATTTTCAAAGTTTTCAATATAAATACACTCTCCCCTAGAATTTTTAACCTCCCTCACACTCTAAACCATCCCCCATAGGCTTTACACCCCCTCATTACCATTTTATAAGCCCCAAACTCTAAACCCTAGCGTAATTCTACAATTTTGGGCAGTTTTCCTAGTTGGGACTATGTAAAAATTACCTAGCTCAATTCCCTTACTCATTTCACTCCATTTCACTTCCTATACGTCCTTAATACTCCTTCCCATCTCCCTAAATTTTCCTACTCTCATCTCCCTTCCCTAACCCACTCATCTTATCCCTTTTCTCCCTTCCCCTTTTTTGTCCTATTAGGGTTTTTCCCTTGCAAACAATCAAATGGAGGAGAAGAAGTCTTATAATAAGGGAGGCCAGGTG
The DNA here is from genome assembly GCA_034641835.2 of Pinus albicaulis. Classification (NCBI taxonomy): domain Eukaryota; kingdom Viridiplantae; phylum Streptophyta; class Pinopsida; order Pinales; family Pinaceae; genus Pinus; species Pinus albicaulis. The sequence goes on along the minus strand of CM076572.1, from coordinate 790,492,693 downwards.
ATAAGACATGATTCCTTAAACACTCTTGAAATGATGTCTTCACCACTATCCAAGCATTATTTTCAAGGGGTAGGATGTTTTCCTTTTTGTGAAAAAGTTGAGAGAGTCAAATACAATACCACATTGACCAAATTGTTTTCCACCCAATTTGAAAGGGAAAAAGTAACAATTGTAGGTGTTAATTTCACTATATAAACTGATGTAGTAGCTGAGGCCGCATGGATACCTAATCATGGTGAAAAATGGTTCAAGAACCAAGACTTCTACCTTCAAAATTATCAACCCTGTCTCAAAAGACATCACCAACAACACATGAAGAATATTTTTCCTATTCGGCGCCTGCTTGAGAAGTATACACCACTAATGAAGATCATCATGAATTACTTTAGCTTTGAGGGAAGATTTTCTAGATTAGATGGGTATCATGTTAGAATTATCATGCATTTCACAGGGGTTAAGCCACTCAATTTTCCCTATTACCTCTACAAAATTTTGGCAAAGATGGCAGAAAAGGTTCAACATAAGCAAAGTAGTCTTGAAAGAAACCTCTTCCACCATGCTCTGATCAAAATCATTGTTTTAAATAGATTGAGCAGAAGAATATCACTTGGGAAACTTTCATGCTGGCATATCTATTTTTGTCTTCTTGTATCCAGCCTACTACCCCTAGTTCACCATCAGTACCATCAACACCATTAACACCATCTGGACATGCAGAGAGAGAATTTAGGAAAAAATCTAATTAGAATTTTTAATTAATTAATTTTTTTTTTTTTTTTTTTTAAAATGTAGATTTATGGATAATAAATTAAGTGTAATAAGAAATAATTATTAAAAATAGATGTCATTTTTTGGAATGAAATATTTAGGTTAATATATTAAAATATATATAACTAAATAAACTATCAAGTTATTATGATTGTTAATGTAGAGATAATTCTTTAATTTTAGGGAGTTAAAAATATTTATTTTATTTTATTTTTTTATTATTATTAATATTATTATTATTATTATTATTATTATTATTATTATTATTATTTATTTATTTATTTAATTTAATTTAATAATATTTTATTTAATTTAATTTATTTATTTTATTATTATTATTATTATTATTATTTTTCTTCTAAGGATGATATATTATCAACTATACTTCTTTTTTATTTTATATTTTAATTCAAATTTTATTTTTATTTATTTATTTATTTATTTATTGATTTATTTTATTATATATATATATTTTGTTTTATTTTTTATTTTATTATTATTATTATTATTATTATTTTATTAAGGGTTATGATGTGTATATATTAGATCTTTATTATTTGTTTAACGTC